>JASVEL010000541.1:102500-614268 GCA_032618575.1 Nicotiana noctiflora | reverse complement strand
TACTTCTATGTTATTACAGCTTGCTGACATCACGGTTAAGCGTCCATTTGGTATATTGGATGATGTTCTCATTCAGGTGGGGAAGTTTGTGTTGCTCGCCGATTTTGTGATTCTCGACTGCAAGGTGGACGAGGAGATTCCTATAATCTTAGGAAAACCATTCCTAGCCACAGGGAGAGCATTGTTTGATTGTGAGACTGGGGACCTCAAGATGAGGCTTAATGATAAGGAGATCATATTCAACGTACAAAAATCTATGAGGTGCCCTAGTTAGTTCACGAATTGCTCTCTCATTGATACAGTACATTTGATAGTGGAGACAAATGATGTAGAATTGATAGCTGAAGATCCACTTCAGGCATGCTTGATGAACATAGAGGAGGTAAATGGTGAAAGCCTGGCAGAGGGTGCTATCTCTGGAAGGCAAGGGGTTTTGGGATAGGGAGTTGGTGTTTGAACCTCTACACTTAGAAAAAAGAGATACCCCTCCAGTAAAACCATCCATCGAAGAGCCACCAAAGCTGGAACTTAAGCCATTACCAGCCCATCTCAGGTATGAATTTCTAGGCCCTAACTCCATTTTAACTGTTATTATCTCATCTGGTTTGTTAGATGTGCAGGATCAAAAGCTATTACAGGTACTAAAGGAACGTAAAACTGCCATTGGTTGGACCATGGCAGACATAAATGGGATCAGCCCCGCTTACTGCATGCACAAGATTCTCCTGGAAAAGGGACACAAACCTTCGAGGAAATGCAAAAGAAGGTTGAACCTGAATATGAAGGATATGGTGAAAAAGAAAGTGATGAAGTTGCTAGACACGGGGTAGGTCCTAGGTAAGTTTTCTCACCCTTCTGTGTTGTACATTGATTATTATGCCATGAGGACATGTCATGATCTTAAGTGTGGGGTGGGAGACTTATCTTGGATTGTATGTTGTACATAGTAGATCTAGCTGTAAATTATATTCGCTGGCTTGGCCCAATGATGGACACTTGGCGACAGGTTTCTTAAGGGTCTAAGTCGGAATAAAAATACAAAAAAATCAAAAACTTGAAAAATCCAAAAATATGAGTAGAGGGCTCTTCCTAATGACGGACTATTTGGACAAGTACTATTTATGGAAGTAGTCCATGTAGGAATTTTTCTTTATTTTCTTTTCTTTTTATAGGTAGTGTATCACCTCCCCCTTGGTTTTTCTTTTGACCATAGTTCTTTTCCAAGGGTTTTTATTGAACCGGGTTAGGTAGATTTTAATTTTTTTTAGGATTAGAGGGTAAATGTTAACTTGTAACCCCAAGTATACCCATTAGCAAAAACTAAAATGAACTTGAGAATGTATGATCTAAGCTTGACTGTAGATTCTAGGATATGCCTTAAAGTGCACAATACAACTTGCTTGAACGTTGATATGACTCTGTAGATAAACCTGATTCTAAATGAGTTGCATGCTAAGTGTGTGTGAGATTTTACCTGCATTATATGTTTTACATGATACCTAGAAGTTGCCCTGTATGTGTGCAAAGCAAACCAAAAGTTGTTTAGTTATAGAGATGATAGAGGCATTTCTTTGTGTAACCCCGTAAATCAATAAACCGTGAATTCACCTGTAAATAATATCCCAGTTTACTCCTTTGACCCTTAAGCCTGTTCTTTGATATCCCTTGAATGTTCATAAAAATCTTTATCATATATTGTTCTACTTTACTTCCTAGAAGCACTTGTGTTGTAATGAATATGTAAAAGTCAAAGTGTAGGGTGAAAGGAAATTGAAAAAGGGAAAATCAAGAATGAATGGTAGAAAATGGTGAACTGGCAAAATAGAGTCAATGCTTTACACAGCAATGAACAAAAAAAGAAAAAAAGAAAAAAGATGTATACATGTAAATAAGATAGCAGTTACATCAATAGAAAAATGGAGAATAAAAGTGAATAAAAGGTTAAGGAATGTTTAGGGGAAGCATAATGAAAAAGCTTAAAGGGAAGTTGTGAAAATAAAAAGAAAGTGCTTAGGGAGGTTAGCCACTATAACCAAAAGTATCCTACACGTCCCATAGCCCATATTACAACACTTAAAGACCTCTTGATCTGTGATTGAATAACTCGATTAGTGGAGTATTACACTAGGGGCAAGCCTATTGTGTATCTGTATGCATATGAATGCTCTTTGTTGAGAGTGAGTGAAATTTTCCTATATCTATAAGTTTCATGTTCTAAATTGTTTATGTGTGGGAATTCCTCTAAATAAATTGTGTGAGGGCATGTAACTCAGGAAGAAAAGGGTAAGTTTGCTCGTTTGTGATAATAATTAGAGTAAGCAATAATGTGCTGGCATTTGAGTTTATAATTGAGTAAGGATTGTGCATGTCTTAGGTTAAACATGAAAGATAGCTTGTGTGACATATTTTGGGAGAGACATTAATAAAATTGGCCTAAAGTGTGATTAATGTTGCTCGAGGACGAGCAAAGGTTTAAGTGTGGGGTGTTGATAATAGGTGAATTTGACTATATTTATGCCCTAAATAATCACACTTTATTGTTGTTTTGATATTGTTTATGATGACAAAATGCTCTTATTAGTGTTTTTAGTGTGTTATAGATACACATGAGCTAATGAAGACTAAAGGAGTAGTTTTGGATTCATAAGATGGTGAAAAAAGGCCAAGTGTGGAACAAGTTAAGAGTTTGTGTTGAAAACAACTTGAAGATTCCGCAGTGGTTCCACCGCGACCGCGGTAGAACCGTGGAAGAAGAAGCCTACATAACTTCTGATATATTAGAGAACTTGATCCACTGCGATTGCACTGCGACCGCGGTCGAACCGTGGTGGAAGCCGAGATTTTGAAGGCTAAACTTGTCAAAACGTAATTTATGTAACCTAAACCCTATATATAACGCTAGGATTCGTCCAAAGGAGGAAAGTATTGTATTATTGACTACTTTTGCAAACAAACTAATAAGAGAGAACTCTCTCAACATCTTTCTTTCTTTTACATTAAATCTTTGATTATGAATTCAATTATCTATCTTGTTTCTTTGATTATGAGTAGCAAAATCTTTATCTAAAGTTTTGATGGAACCTATTGAAAGATGAACTTCTGGGTTATGTGATTACAAATTGTTAGCTACTGTTCAACTTCGTTTTTGTTGTAGTTAATTGATTGAATCCTCAATTAGTTGTGCCTATTTAGTGTGCATAACTTGGAAAGGAGTACATATTTAGGTATTTGTTGGACAATACCACACCTAGATTATTGGATGAATCTATAATTGTAGGCGTAAAGGTGGGGTTAGGAATAACGAAACCTTGGGTGCAATCTAAAGTGAATTGTTCAAATTAAAGCTAGCTAGGGTAGCTTGAAATAGTGCAATAGTAAATTATTGTAGTTTCTCGGGAGGGAATTACCGTAGAAATAGCGTTCATGATTGGTAGAATAATATTAACAATTCGTATCAGCATAAACAGAAGGGATTCCATCAATATGGGAAATCAATACCTTAGACTTTCTCTTTATTCTTTAAATCACATTCAATTATTTCCTTGAATTCTTTAGTTTCTTGCAAAAGTTAGTTAGTAGAAATCATCCACAAATATATATACAAAAGTTTGGGAAGCTGATTCAAAAGTATTGTTGGGTTTTGAAAGTTGCAATTGATGGGTTAATTCTCTGTAGAATTGACTCTGGACTTAATTGACCGGATTATATTGACAGCGACGGTTGTTTGGGCGTGAACCAAGAGTAGGGGTGAGTACTAAGTACTCAGAGAGTAAAAAGTATTTGGAATAGCTGAAAGTAGGAAATCCATAGAATACCATAGAGCAAAACTAAAACTAACAGTCCGATACCTACCACGAACTAACAACAACAGCAACCACAAATAACACAAGTAATTTACAAACATGAATGCAATGTAATACACATGACCGCTACAGCGCGTAGCCCGATCCGTTTAACACTGACGACGCTCACTGGGGTGTGTACAAACTCTGGAGGGGCTCCTTCAGCCCAAGCGCAATATTCAGATCATTTGCTGCGGCGTGCAGCCCGATACATACTCAGTCCATAACATGCATATGAGTCACACAACTATTCAATTTATTTATTTCCATGTTCCAGTTAATTAACAATGAAAAATACTTTAATTTTATTTAATTTTCCAAGTACAGTTGACTTATCATTTCAACCAGGACTGAGATCAATGATTTTACAAATCATGCTATCACATATATATCTATCCCCAAAGAATACTACAGGTCGGTACAAGAGCCCAAACATGGCTTATAGCCCACATATATACTCAACACAGTGTGTGTTTCAATCACCAATATAATATTATTCTTGTTCGGGATGAACCAAGACACAATCCCCAGTTTTAACCAATCTCGCACCTACAATGGGATGCGAGTCACGCCCTAAATAGCGTCACAATGTGATAAGCCAGGGTTTCAAACCCTCAGGCTATCATATACACCGACTACTCACCTTTAACTGGCCGTGGTCACATCCGCAATGCCTTTTCCCTTCAAATTTGCAGCATCGTGCGCCGAATCTAGTCAAAACCACAACAAATATATAAATATGGGTCAAAGAAACATAACCCAATCAAAATTACTCGAAAAACATAACAATTCACGAAGTTAGTAAAACCCGAGCCCCGGTCCCACTTCTCAAAAATTTCAAAAATTATACCAACAGAATCCTCGTCTCGCCACGAGTCCGTGCATATAATATTTAGCGAAATCGGAGTTCGAATGGCCTTTCAAAACCCAAATATTCGTTTTCATAATCTAAGCCCTAGTTCTTCACAAATTCTACCCAATTTGACGAATTTTGGTGTTTATTGTAGCATAAAATCACGTTTTTGAGTCAAGAAACTTACCTCGAAGCAATACCCGTGGAAACCTGTCTTCAAATCACTCAAATCCCTCTCATCGCGAAGTAATAATGGTGGAATTGTGTAAGGGTTCGCGTCTGATTTTTACTTAAGCTGTTCTGTCACTGACGCTTTCTTCTATGTGATCGCAATGCCTCTCATGCGATTGCATATAGTAAATTTTTCCAGGCCCATTTTTCCTTCTATGCGATCGCAATTCACTGTATGCGATCGCACTGTTCAATGTTCTTAGCCTATGTGATCGCACTCTCCTCTATGCAATCGCATAGAACAACTTTTCATCCCCTTCAGTTCCTTCTATGCGATCGTAGACCTCTCTATATGATCGCGTAGAACAAAAGCTGTCTGCAATTTTCTACTGCATTATTTAAGTTCAAAACTTCCCGTTGGGCATCCGATATCACCCCGAGACCCTTGGGGCCTCAACCAAATGCACAGATATGTCACATTGCTTCATTCAAACTTGCTCGCAACGTAAAAACACCATTATAAACATCAAAATCATCGAATTCTCATGGATTCAAGCCTAAGTTTCACTAAAACATCCGAAACATACATTTGCTCTAAAACCCGACCTAAATACCTCTGAATGATCTGAAACATTATACACATATCCAAAATCACCTAACGGAGCTACTACAACTGTAGGAATTCTATTCCGAGCACCGGATCAAAATCTCACCTACTGTCTGGAATTCGCTAAAATTCAAACTTAGCCAATTCAAGCCTAAATCTACACCGGACCTCCGAATTCAATTCAGATTGCTCTCTTAAGTTATAAATCATCCCCCAAAACTAGTCGAATCATTAGAAATCCATTCCGAGCTTTTTAACTCATCAGTCAACATCCGGTTGACTTTTCCAAACTAACCTCTCAAAAAGAGGTTTATTGCCTCATTTCTAACCGAATTCTATCCTATTTACTTCCAACTCTCCAAACTCATATAAACGAACATATGAAAGTATAAAACGGAGAAAACAAGGCTGTAACTCCAATAAAGACAATTCGGGTTGTTACATTCTCCCCCAACTTAAACAAACGCTCGTCCGCGAGTGGGTTAAGAAACATACATGAAATCTCAAATAAGTATGGATATTTGCTCCGCATCCCCTATTCGGTTTCAAAAGTTGCTTCCTCCACGGGACTACCTCTCCATTGCACCTTCATAGAAGCTATGTCTTTCGATCTCAACTTACGAACCTGTCGACCCAATACTGCTACCGGCTCCACATCATAGGTCAAGTCTTCACCCATCTGTATCGTGCTGAGGTCTAATACATGAGACGGATCTCCAACATATTTCCAGAGCATTGATACATGGAACACCGGGTGAACTCCCGACAAGATCGGTGGCAAAGCAAGCATATATGCCACCTCCCCAACCTTCTTAAGCACCTCAAAAGGTCTAATGAACCTTGGGCTAAGCTTTCCTTTCTTTCCAAACCTCATAACGCCCTTCATAGGCGAAACTTTTAGCATCACCTTCTCGCCCACTGAATAAGACACATCTCGGACCTTCCAGTCTGCATAAATCTTCTGACATGACTGAGCTGTGCGAAGCCTCTCCCGAATTACCTTCACCTTGTCTAAGGCATCCTGAACTAACTCTGTCCCCAATAATCTAGCATCGCCGGGCTCAAACCAACCAACTGGAGACCTGCACCATCTCCCATATAAGGCTTCATACAGCGCTATCTAAATGGTAGACTGATAGCTATTGTTACAAGCAAACTCTACAAGAGGCAAGTAATAAGCCCAAAAACCTCCAAAATGAATTACGCAAGCACGCAACACGTCCTCCAGTATCTGAATTGTACGCGCAGACTGCCCATCCGTCCGTGGGTGAAATGTTGCGCTCAACTCCACCTGTAGACCCAACTCTCACTGATATGTCCTCCGGAACTGAGAAGTGAACTGAGTACCTCTATATGATGTAATAGAAACTGGAACCCCATACAACTACGCAATCTCTCTAATGAAAATCTCTGCTAACAGCTCCGATGAATAGGTAGTGCACACAGGAATGAAGTGCGTGGACTTGGTCAGTCGATCCACAATCACCTAAACTAAATCAAACTTCTTCAATGTACAGGGAAGACCACTCACTACATCCGTAGTAATCCTTTCCCATTTCTACTCGGGAATATCCATGCGCTGAAACACCCCACCAAGTATCTGGTGTTTATATTTAACTTGCTGGCAATTAAGATATCAAGCCACATAATTCACAATATCCTTTTTCATCCTTCTCCGCCAGTAATGCTGTCTCAAATCTTGGTACATCTTCACGGCACCCAGATGAATCAAATATCGTTCACTGTGGGCCTCCTCCAATATCATCTCCCGAAGCCCATCTACTTTAGGCACACAAATCCTGCCCTGTATTCGCAACACACCATCTTTTCTAATGGTCACATCTCTGGCATCATCATGCTGGACCATGTCCTTCAGGACAAGCAAATGTGGATCATCATACTGGCGCTCTCGAATACCTTCATACAAGGAAGACCGAGATACCACGCAAGCCATTACCCGATTGGACTCAAAAATATCCAACCTCACCATCTGATTAGCTAGAGCCTGAACATCAACTGCAAGGGGCCTCTCCCCAACTGGAATGTACGCCAAACTGGCCATACTAATAGTTTTCCGGCTTAAAGCATCGGCCACTACATTGGCCTCCCCGGGATGATACAAGATAGTAATGTCATAGTCTTTGAGTAATTCAAGCCATCTCTGCTGCCTCAAATTTTGATCCTTCTGCTTAAATATGTGTTGCAGATTGCGATGGTCTATATATACGTCACAAGATACACCATATAAGTAATGCCTTCAAATCTTCAAGGCATGAACAATGGCAGCTAACTCTAAGTCATGAACAGGGTAGTTCTTCTCATGGGGCTTTAACTGGCGAGAAGCATATGCAATAACTCTACCCTCCTGCATCAATACACAACCGATCTCAACTCTTGAAGCATCGCAGTACACCGTATAAGATCCTGAAGCTGATGTCAATACAAGTACCAAGGCTATAGTCAAGGCCGACTTGATCTTCTGGAAGCTATCCTCGTATTCATCATACCACACAAATGGAGCATTCTTCTGTGTCAACTTCGTCAAAGGTGAATCAATGCATAAAAAACACTGAACAAACATGTGGTAATAGCCTGCCAAACCAAGGAAACTCCGGATCTCCATAGCTGAGGACAGTCTGGGCTAATTCTGCACCGCCTCGACTTTTTGTGGGTCAAATTGAATACCATCGATGGACACTACGTGTCCCAGAAAAGTCAAAGTATCAAGCCAGAACTCACACTTAGAAAATTTTGCATAAAGCTTTTCCTCTCTCAATCACTGCAACACCACCCTCAAGTGTTGTGTGTGCTCCTCCTGGCTGCGCGAGTACACCAGGATTTCATCAATAAATACGATCACAAAAGAATCCAGATACGGCCGAAATACACTATTCATCAAGTGCATGAATGCGGCTGGGGCATTAGTCAGCCCAAAAGACATCACCAGAAATTCATAGTGCCTATATCTCGTTTTGAAAGCCGTATTCAAAATGTCTGAATCCCGATCATCAACTACTGATAACGCGATCAAAGGTCAATCATAGAGAATACACTTGCTCCCTGAAGCTGATCAAACAAGTCCTCAATACGAGGTAATGGGTACTTATTATATAATGTCACCTTGTTCAACTTCCTGTAATCGATGCACATTCTCATTGTTCCATCTTTCTTCTTTACGAATAATGTTGGTGCACCCCAAGGTGACACACTCAGGCGAATGAACCCCTTATCTAAGAGTTCTTGAAGATGTTATCTCAGCTCTTTTAACTTAGCTGGTGCCATGCAGTAAGGAGGAATAGAAATGGGCTGAGTGCCCGTCACCAAGTTAATACCGAAATCGATATCCCTGTCCGGTGGCATGCCCGGCAGGTCTGCTGGAAATACATCCGCGAAATCCCTCACAATGGGAACCGAGTCGAGACTGGGAGCCTCAACCTCAACATCTCTAACGAAAGCAAAATAAGATAAGCAACCCTTCCCAATCATTCATTGAGCTTTTAGGAAGGAAATCACTCTGTTGGTTACATAATCAGTCATGCCACACCACACGATCCTCGTATTACCTGGAATAGCTAATTGAACTGTCTTGGCATGACAGTCCAGAATCGCATGGTAAGGAGATAACCAATCTATGCCTGGAATCACATCGAAATCCACCATGCCCAATAATAATAAGATAACTCGGGTCTCTAGACCCCCAATAGTAACAAGATAGGATCGGTATACATAATCCACAATAATTGTATCACCCATCGGGGTAGACACATGCACAGGAAAGGCAAGAATACCATGGGTCGTACCCAAATGATGCGCAAATATGTAGATACATAGGAATAGGTAGATTCGGGATCAAATAAGACAGAAGCATCCCTGTGGCAGACTAAGATAATACCTGTGATGACTGCATCTGATGCACTAGCGTCCCTCCTATCTAGAAGAGCATAAAAATGAGCCTGACCTCCCCTAGTACGGTCCTCACCTCTAGGCGATCTCTAGCTACCTGACCACCACTCCTAGCTGGTTGAGCAGGTGCTAAAGAAACAGGAGCAGAAGATAAGGGTTGATCCCTCTGCTGAGACCATTTGCGGAGCAACTGGGGACACTCCCTCCTGATATGGCCCAACTCACCACACTCGAGACAACAACCGAAAGTTGGAGAAAAGGATAGCTGAGAACCCCTCGCTACAGATTAACCCTGAGCTGAAGGAGAAGGAGCAGAGCTCTAAGCTGGAAGGGCACTTAGTTCAGGCTGGCTCTGCTGATGCCCCTGGTGACCATGATGACTCTGATGACCATGACGACCACGGTCTGACGAAGCCCCACTAGACTCTGCACAGCCTGACTGAGGAGATCTGAAGGAACAACCTCTATTATGCTAAAATTGGACCTTGGACAAAGCACCACTGTAATTACATGCACCACGAAGTCTCTTAGCCTCCCTCTCATAACGCTCTCGACGACGGTCTGTCTCAATCTGACGAGCTGCATCAACCACCTCCTTAAAAGTATTTATTGTAGCCCTCTCTCTAGTCATCAATATGCAAATAGGATAATTGAGACCATCCACAAATCTTCTGATCCTCTCACGATTTGTCGGAATCATCCACATAGCATGCCGACCTAGCTGTGTAAACCTCAACTCGTACTGAGTCACTATCATATCTCCCTCCTTCAACCACTCGAATTGATGACCCAACTCCTCCCTATGAGACTGGGGTACATACTTCTCCAGAAATACCATGGAGAACTGCTGCCAAGTGAGGGGCATTGCCCCAATAGCCGTACGCCTCTCGAAGTCCTCCCACCAATTAAATGCTAGCCTTGTGAGCTGGAAGGTAGTGAAAGCAACACCGCTAGACTCCAGAATACCCACAGTATGAAGCATACACTAGCACTTATCCAGAAAACCCTAGGCATTATCGCCCTCAACACCGCTGAATGTCGGAGGCTGAAGTCTACCAAACCTTTCCAATCGATACTGCTCGTCATCAGGCATAGCTGGGACCACATGAGCTGGGGCTGGTGCGATTGGTGCAGCCGGCTGAACTGGCTGAGCTAGAGCTGCCTCAGGTGCTTGTAATCACTAAACTACCGGCTCTAGTGTGCGAGCAACCGGGGTCTGATTCCCTCCCACTGCTAGTGAAGAAGCTGCTGCAGTAGAGGTCGCAACCACCTGGGCTAAGCCAGTACACACTGATACGATCTGGGCTAAGGTCTCCTTAAGACCCAGTATCTCAATAAGCACTACCGGTACCTGAACCTGAGCTGCTGGGATGCCTGCAACTGGAGCCTGATCCTAAACCTGATCCACCGGCACTGGGATCTGACCCTGAGTCTGGTTAGCTAGTGGGTCAGCGGGTGTTGTCACTACTGCCCTGCCTCTGCCCCGACCACGGCCTCTAGGTTCCACTAGTGGTCGTCCACCATGTCTGTTAGCAAGGGTTCTCTCCATCTGTAAGAGAACCGAATATAGAAAAATTTAGTTTCACGATAACACAAACCGTACGATATGAATCCAAGAAAGTGAATTGTTTCCTAAATGTTCTGTAGCCTCCCAAGGATAGATACGGACGTCTATGTACCGATCCGCGAGAGCCTACTAAACTGGATCATGACTCACGAGGCCTAGTAACCTAGGCTCTGATGCCAACTTGTCACGACCCAAACCCGGTCGTGATGGCGCCCAACCCTAAAACTAGGCAAGCCAGACCAACCAATTATTTTCCCTTTTAACAAAAAGTCCCAAAAGGAAAAATTCAAGAAGAATATGAGAATTTATAATAATATTCCAATAATAGAAGAATAAGATACTGAGAAGTGCGAATACCGAAAATAACACTCCCAAAGATCTGGGGTCACGAGTCTAGAGCCTCTAAGGATAAACCGTATAGTAGTAGAATACTGAACAAAATACTCAAGTCTAGAAGTATATAAATAATAAACTGAAATAAAAAGAGAAGCTAGGTCCTGGGAACGCCAACAACTATCTAAGCAACTCGAGTACTTTGAAATAAACTGGACTGCCCGTCTAACCCTCATGCGTGCCTGAATCTGCACACAAAGGTGTAGGGAGTAGGGGTGAGTACTAAGTAATCAGTGAGTAAAATGTATATAGAATAGCTGAAAGCAGGAAATCCTTAGAATACCACAGAGCAAAGCTAAAATTAACAGTCCGATACCTACCACGAACTAACAAAAACAACAACTATAAATAACACAAGTAATTTACAAACATGAATGCAATGCAATGCATATGACCGTTACGGTGCGTATCCCGATCCATTTAACATCAATGGCAATGGCGCTCACTAGGGGTGTGTACAACTCCGGGGTGCTCCTTCAACCTAAACGCAATATTCATATTATCCGCTGTGGCGTGCATCCCGATCCATACTCAGTCCACAACATGCATACGAGTCACACAACCATTCAATTTATTTATTTCCATGTTCCAGTTAATTAACAATGAAAATACTTTAATTTTTTTTAATTTTTCAAGAACATGTGACTTAGCATTTTATATTAGTGATTCCAAACAAGGACTAAGATCAATGATTTTACAAATCATGCTATCACATAGATGTCTATTCCCTAAGGATACTACAGGTCGGCACAAGTCCAGAAAATGGCTTATAGCCTACATATATGCTCAACACTATGTGCGTTTCAGTCGCCAATATAATATTATTGTTCGGGATGGAAAAAGTCACAATACCCAGTCATAACCAATCCCGCACCTACCGTGGGATGTGAGTCACGCCCTAAATAGCGTCAGAATGTGATAAGCCAAGGTTTCAAACCCTCAGGCTATCTTATACACCAACTACTCACCTCTAACCGGCCTTGGACTCGTCCGCAACGCCTTTTCCCTTTCGAATTTGTTGCCTCGTCCGTCGAATCTAGTCAAAACCACAGCAAATACATAAATATGGGTCAAAGAAACATAACCCAATCAAAATTACTCGGAAAGCGTAACAATTAACGAAGTTGGTAAAACCCGAGCCCCAGGCCCACTTCTCGAAAAATTCCGAAATTCATACTAACGGATTCCTCGTCTCTCCACAAGTCTGTGCATATAAAATTTATTGAAATCGAAGTTCGAATGGCCTTTCAAAACCCAAAAAATCGTTTTCATAATCTAAGCCCTAGTTCTTCACAAATTCTACCAATTTCATAAATTTTGGTGTTGATTCTAGCATAAAATCACATTTTTGAGTCAAGAAACTTACCTTGAAGCGATACTCGTTGAAAACTCTCTTCAAATCACTCAAAACCCTCTCTTGGCGGAGTAAAAATGGGGGAATTGTGTAAGGGTTCGCGTCAGATGTTTACTTAAACTATTCTGTCACTGAAGCTTTCTTCTATGCGATCGCAATGCCTCTCCTGCAATCGCGTAGAGTTAATTCTTCCAGGCCCATTTTTCCTTCTATGCGATTGAAATCTCCTCTATGCTATCGCATATAATAATTTTTCATCCCCTTCAGTTCCTTTTATGCGATCGCAGACCTCTCTATGCGGTCGCATAGAACAAAATCTGTCTGCAATTTTTTGCTGCATTATTTAAGTTCAAAACTTCCCGTTGGGCATCTGAAATCACCCCGAGACCCTCGTGGCCTCAACCAAATGAACATATATGTCACATTACTTCTTTCAAACTTGCTCGCAGCACAAAAACATCATCCTAAACATCAAAATCATTGAATTCTCATGGATTGAAGCCTAAGTTTCACTAAAACTTCCGAAACTTGCATTTGCTCTAAAACCCAACCTAAACACCTCCGAATGGTGTGAAACTTTACACGCATATCCAAAATCACCTAACAGAGCTACTGCTACTCTCGGAATTCCATTCCGAGCCCCGGATCAAAATCCCACCTGCCGTCCGGAACTCGCCAAAATTCAACCTTAGCCAATTCAAGCCTAAATCTACACCGGACCTCCGAATTCAATTCCGATTGCTCACCTAAGTCATAAATCATCCCCCGAAACAAGTCAAATGATCAAAAATCCATTCCGAGCTTTCTAACTCATCGGTCAATATCAAGTTGACTTTTCCAAACTAACATTCCCAAAAAGAGGTTTATTGCCTCATTTCTAACCGGATTCTATGATTTACTTCCAACTCTCCAAACACATATAAATACAAATATGAAAGTATAAAATGGATAAAACGGGCCAGTAACTCCCATAACGATGAGTCGGATCGTTACATGAGGGAAAATAAAAAAAAATAAAAAACAGTGAAAAATAAAAATAAAAGAATGTAGTGTGAAGATAAAGCGAGTAGGGCCCAATTACATTTTCGGTCACATTTTTGTTAAATAAGAAAAAAACCTTGAAAAATTCAAAAAAAAAAGATTTTGCACTTTTACCATTTTTCAAAAAAAACGAAAAATAAGAAAAATGAAATAGAAAGTCCAAAACTGAGTTTGCATGTTTCTTCATTTCCAAGGAAAATACACAATATATATTTTCTCTAAGTTAGTTGTTTATTCCCGTATACAATCTGCCCGAACTACGCATACCTGATTCTAGTCTTTTGGGACATGATACGTAGGAAACCCACATATGGTTCGATTTTTCTAGTAAATCTTAGATTCTTGGCTTGCGGGATCTTAGCCAAATTTTGCACTTCTAGTCACCTTTTGGCTAAATAAGTCATTTTGCAAGAAAATAGTCTCAACTATGTCTTGCATGGGTCTAGCAGGGAATGTTATTGTCTCACATAGTGTTGGTTTAAGTTTTCTCATACATGTGTGGATTAATTTACCGGAGTATGAGCATGATAGAAACCCAGGGCCACTAGATTCAGAAGGTTCTTCAGGAGATTTTTATTTCATATTTATATCGTCTTTTATTTTCTAGTTTTGTACTAGGTCTTTTGTTATTTTATTTTCTGCTTTAAAAAAATATGCTGAAACTCAAAAATCCTAAAAAGAGATGTTGCATTTTATATTTCCGTTATAAATTTTTTTTAGAATACTAATTCTAGAAATGGAAAAAAAAAATTGAGGTTGTTTTTCCTTTAAGGAATTGATATCTAGGACAAAAAATGAATTGTTTTTATGTTTGTTTTAATATATTAGGACCAAAATTAAAAAAAAAAGAGAATTTTCTTTTAGTACTTCTTTCAAAGCTTTCTTTAAGGTGTTAATTCCAAAATCCAAAAAGATTTTTTTTTGAGGTATTTCTTTGGGAAATTAGTAAAAATAAAATAAAAATTATTTTCATTAAATTATTAGGACATTGTACATAGAAGAAAAAGAAAACAACACGATTTTCCTTTCTAAATAAAAAGAATCAAAAAATATTTTTTCTCTTTTAGGGGTTTTCCTTAATAATTAGAAGGAAAAAGAGGAAGGAAAAAAATGAAGCAAGTGCTAGAAAAGCAAAAAAAAAAAGAGAGGTTGAAATAAACAAATTGGGATGATGCCGACTGACCTTTATACCCTCGAAGTCATTTTCGAACAGATAACCGTGGCTAGGTGCATTGCACGTACTGTGAGATTATATTATGTTAAATTCCGTAATGCTAACGTGATGGCTTCATTTTGTTTTATTCATTGAGCAGTAGGGTGGTTGGTTTGTGGTTTTTAGGTAACTCATCCATACAACACAAGGTCAAAGAGCAAAGAAGCTATGGCTAGCAAAAACTTGGACACAGGGGTGGTTGATCCGTTTAAGGGAATTGTTGAGTCAGAATCTGAATTGAAAGAAGAGGTCTTAAGGTTCAAAGGACAGATGGCCGAAATATAATAAACTTGGATTAGTGGGAGTCGTTCACCATCAGTCCCTGATGCCAAACACTGTGCTCCAAAACCAATTTTCAAGGTCTCAGGTCCATACTCTCACGCTCCTCATTCCGAGCCTCCCGGTGAGACTTTAAAGCTTGCTAAGATAGTTGGATCAAGATGAGATATCCAAAAAGCAGAAAGGGTTTAAGATGCCAAAGATTAATTTGTATGACAGGCATGGAGATCCAATAAAATGAGAAATGTTGGCAGGAAAGCTGAGCCGCTGATGCCGTATTTCAATGAGAGCCTGACTATGGAAGCTTTGGAATGGCATAATCGTCAAGATGTCGGGAAGTGGCATACAATGGGTGACACGGCTCAAGCTTTTGTGCGGCACTTTCAGTATAATATTATCCCACACCGCTACTCCCTATCTCATATGGAAAAGAATCCAACGAAAGTTTGGAATTTTTTCTAAGATGGAATGAACAAGTCACGCGGGATAGTCATCCCATTGATATAAAAGATATCACTGAGCCCCGCCGACGACAGGGTCCAATGGTCGTTCTTGCCAAACGTCTTCATCCTCAACTCCAACCCCAAACCTGTCCCCGAGTTCCACATAACCCACCTCAGCATTATCCTCTTAATAATGATCAGTCAGATGTCCAACCACTAGGCCACTCCCTCCACCAACAACAAGGTCCGGTGGTCGTTCTTGCTAAACTCTTAGCCACAATATCGACCCCGTGAACATCCCCAAACTCCACATATGACACCCAATATTATCCACCGAACAACATCTGGCAATCTGTGCAACTAAAAGGTCACTCCCTAGGGCGAGTACCAGTATCCCAAAATCCACGTGTGCCTTCACAGCATTTTCAAGGATCCAACAATATTAGAAAACAAAGGTATGGAGGGAAACAAAGGCAAAAATATAATTTCACGCCCATCCGAGAATCATACACAAGTTTGTTTGAAAAGTTAAAGCATTCTTGTAACGACCCGACCCGTCGTTATGGGAGTTACCGCCCCATTTTCCCCGTTTAATGCTTTCATATGTTTCATTTTATGTGTTTGGGCAGTTTGAAGTAAATCGGGTAGAATTCGGTTAGAAATGAGGTAATAAACCTCTTTTTGGGAAGGTTAGTTTGGAGAAGTCAATCAAAAGTTGACAGATGAGTTAGAAAGCTCGTAATAGATTTTTGATGATTTGACTAGTTTCACGGGATGATTCATGACTTATAAGAGCAATCAGAATTGAAATCGGGGGTACGGTGTAGATTTAGGCTTGAATTTGCTAAGGTTGAATTTTGGCAAATTCTGAATGGTAGGTGAGACTTTGATCCAGGGCTCGAAATGAAATTCCAAGATTTGTAGTATCTCTGTTAACTAATTTTTGATATGCATGAAAATTTTTGGATTATTTGGAGGTGTTTAGGTCGTGTTTTAGATCAAATGCAAGTTTCGGAAGTTTTAGTGAAACTTAGGCTTGAATCATTGAGAATTAGATGATTTTGATGTTTATGATGGTGTTTTTATGTTGCGAGCAAGTTTTACTGAGGTAATATGACATATCTGTGTATTTGGTTGAGGTCCCAAGTGTCTCGGGGTGAATTCGGATGGCCAACGGGCAAACTTTGAACATATTAATGCAGCAGAAAATTGCATACAATTTTTGTTCTATGTGATCACATAGAATGGTCTGCGATCGCATAGAAAGACCTGAAGAGTGAGTTTTTACTCTATGCGATCACGTGAGGGGATGTGCGATCAGATAGGTTGAGGAAAATGTTCAGTGCGATCACAATACGGGTGATGTGATCGCGTAGCATAGAAAGTTTAAGGTGTGCGATCGCATAGGGACTTCTGCCATCGCAGAGAAGGAAAACTGAGCCTTGGAATTTTACTCTATGCGATCGTAGGAGAGGCATATCGATAGCATAGAAGAAAGCATAAGGGGCAGAACAATTAAATTAATGACGCGAACCCTTACATATTTCAACCATTTTTACTCTGCCTTTGAGAGATTTGAAGAGAGTTTTCAATGGGTATTGCTTGGAGGTAAGTCTCTTGACTAGAAAATGTGATTTTATGCAAGAATAAACATAAAACATTCATGAAATTGGGTAGAAATTGTGAAGAACTAGGGCTTAAGTTAAGAAAAATAGTTTTTGGATTTTGAAAGTCCATTCAAACTCCGTTTTCTATAAATTTTATATGTACGGACTCGTGGCGAGACGAGGAATCCACTGGTATGATTTTTGGAAATTTTCAAGAAGTGGACCCAGGGCTAGGGTTTTACCAACTTCGTGAATTGTTATGCTTTTTGAGTATTTTGATTGGGTTATGTTTCTTTGACCCATATTTATGTATTCGCTATGGTTTTGACTAAATTCGACACGCGAGAAAGAAAATTCAAAAGGAAAAGGCATTGCAGACGAGTCCACGACCGACTAGAGGTGAGTAATTGGTATATATGATAGCCTGAGGGTTTGAAACCCCTGCTTATCACATTGTGATGCTATTTAGTGCGTGACTCGCATCCCATGGCAAGTGCGAGATTGGTTATGACTGGGGATTGTGACTTGGTCCATCCCGAACAAGAATAATATTATATTGATTATTGAAACGCACTCTGTGTTGAGTATATATGTGGGCTATATGATATGTTTGGGGCCTTGTGTCGACCTGTTGTATCCTTAAGGGATAGATATCAATGTGATAGTATGATTTGTAAATCATTGATCTCAGTCCTGGGTTGAAATCACTATTCTGAAATGCTAAGTCACCTGTTCTTGCAAAAATTAATAAACTAAAGTATTTTTCTTTGTTAATGAGTTGTAAACTGGAAAATAAATAAATTGAAATGTTGTGTGACGCATATGCATGTTGTGTACTGAGTATGGATTGGGCTGCACGCCACAGCGGATGATATGAATATTGCGCTTGGGCTGAAGAAGCCCCTCCGAAGTCTGTACCATCCCCCAGTGAGCACTGTCGATGTTAAACGGATCAGGCTACACGCCGTAGCAGTCATGTGCATTGCATTGTATTCATGCATTGTTAATTACTTGTGTTATCTGTGGTTTGCTATTGTTGTTAGTTCGTGGTAGGTATCAGACTGCTAGTTTTAGCTTTGCTCTGTGGTATTTTGTGGTTCTTGCATTCAGCTATTTATATGTTTTTTACTCACTGAGTACTTACTACTCATCGCTACTCCCTGCACCTTTGTGTGCAGATTCAAGTATCCAGAGGTCTAGATGAGCAGTCTAGTTTCTTACGGAGTTAATCAAATTGATGAGGTAGCTACTGGCGTTCGTAGGACCTAGCTTCTCTCTTTATATCAGTTTATTATATATATACTTTCATACTTGAGTATTTTGTTCATCTATTCCTATTATTATTCAATTCATGCTTAGAGGCTCTAGACTCGTGAAACCAGATCTTTTGGGAGCGTTATTATCAGTATTCGCACTTCTCAGTATTTTTATTCTACTATTATTATTGGAGTATTATTATAAACTCTCACATTCTCCTTTAATTTGTCTGTTTGGGACTTATTGTTAAATATGAAACAACTTTTGGTCAGGCTTTGCTATCTTTAGGGTTGGGCGCCATGACGACCGGGTTTGGGTCGGTACAAGTTGGTATCAGAGCCTAGGTTACTAGGCCTCGCGATTCATGAGTCGGTTTTGTACGCTCTCGCAGATCAGTATGTAGATGTCTGTATCTATCCTCGGGAGGCTACACAAATTTTAGGAAACACTTCGCTTTCTTGGAATCATATCGTACCATTTGTGTTATCTTGAAACCAAATTTTTTCGTATTCTATTTTCTCGTAGATGGTAAGAACCCGTTCTAACGAATGTGGTGGATGACTACCAAGGGGCCCCAGAGGCCGTGGTCATGGCGGAGGCACGGCAGCAGTGAAAGCACCAGTTGACCAGACTCAGGGTCCGATCCTAGGACTAGTGGATCAGGTTAAGGATCAGGCTCCAGCTCCAGGGCATCCCAGCAGCTCAAGTAGGGGGAGGAAGTCAGACCCTCGTTGCTCACACACTAGAGCCGGTAGTTCACGGCTTACAAGTATCCAAAGCAGCTCCAGCTCAGCTAGTTCAGCCGGCTGTACTAGTCGGACCAACCCCAGCTCATGTGGCCCCAGCTATGCCTGATGACGAGCAACATCAGTTGGAGAGGTTTGGTAGACTTCAACCTCTGACATTCAGTGGTGTTGAGGGTGAGATCCCTAGGGTTTTTTGGATAAGTGCCAGTGTATGCTTCGTACTACGAGTATTCTGGAGTTTAGCGGTGTTGCTCTCACTACCTTCTAGTTCGCAGGGCCAACATTTAATTGGTGGGAGGCTTTCGAGAGGCGTAGGTCTATTGGGGCAGTGCCCCTCACTTGGCAACAGTTCTCCACGGTATTTCTAGAGAAGTATGTGCCCCAGTCTCATAGAAAGGAGCTGCATCGCCAATTCGAGTTGTTAAAGCAGGGAGATATGACAGTGACTCAGTACTAGTTGAGGTTTACATAGCTAGCTTGGCATGCCATGTGGATGATTCTGAAAGATCGTGAGAGGATTAGCAGATTTGTGGATGGTCTTAATTATCCTATTCGCATATTGATGACTAGAGAGATGGCTAAAATAGTTACTTTTGATGAGGTGGTTGATGCGGCTCGTCAGATTGAGATAGAGTACAGTCGAGAGCGTGATGAGAGGTAGGCTAAGAGGCCTCGTGGTGTAGGTAGTTACAATAGTGCTCCATCTAGGGGCCAATTTTAGCATAGTAGAGGTCGTTCCTTCAGATCTCCTTAGTTATGCTGTTCAGTATCTAGTTGGGCTTTGTCAGATCGTGGTCGTCAGGGTCATTAGAGTCATCATGGTCAGCAAGGTCGTCAGCAGATCCAGCCCGCACTGAGCGCCCTTCCAGCTTAGAGCTCTTCTCCTGCTCTTTCAGCTCAGGGTTCATCTGCAATGAAGGGTTCTCAGCAGTCCTTTTCTCCAGCTTCAGGTTGTTGCTTTGAGTTTGGTGAGTTGGGCCATATTAGGGGAGAGTGTCCCCAGTTGCTCCGTAAACGGTATTAGCAGAGGGATCAGCCCTCATCTTCTGCTCCGGTATCTTCAGCACCCACTCAGTCAGCTAGGATTGGTGGTCAGGTAGCCGAGGTCGCCCCAAAGGTGAGGACCGTATTGGCGGAGGTCCGGCTCGTTTTTATGCTCTTCTAGATAGGAGGGACGCTAGCGCATCAAATATAGTTATGACATGTGTTATCTCAGTCTGCCACAGTGATCCTTCTGTCATATTTTATCCCGAATCTACCTAATTCCTATTTGTCATCATATTTTGTGCATCATTTGGGTATTACCCATGGTATTCTGGCCTAGCCCGTGCATGTGTCTACCTCGGTGGGTGATATAGTTATTGTGGATTATGTATATCGATCCTGTCTTGTTAAAATTAGGGGTCTAGAGACACGAGTTGACCTATTATTATTGGGCATGGTGGATTTCGACGTTATTCTGGGCATGGATTGGTTATCTCCTTACCATGGTATTCTAGATTGTCATGCCAAGACAGTTACGTTAGCTATTCCAGGTAATTCGAGGATGGAGTGGCGAGGCGTGACTGATTATGTATCCAACATAGTGGTTTCCTTCTTAAAAGATCAACCTATGATTGGGAAGGGTTGCATATCTTGTTTGGCTTTCATTAGAGATGTTGAGGCTGAGGCTCCCAGTCTTGATTCGGTCCCCATCGTGAGGGATTTCCTGGATGTATTTCCAGCATACTTGCCGAGCATACCACCGGATAGGGACATCGATTTCGGTATTGACTTGGTGCCGAGAACTCAGCCCATTTTTATTCCTCCCTACCGCATGGCACCAGTTGAGCTAAAAGAGTTGAAAGAACAGCTTCAGGAACTCTTAGATAAGGGGTTCATTCGCCCGAGTGTGTCACCTTTGGGTGCACCGGTATTATTTGTATAGAAGAAATATGGCACAATGAGAACGTGCATTGATTACACATAGTTGAACAAGGTGACAGTAAAGAATAAGTACCCATTACCTCGTATTGAGGACTTGTTTGATTAGCTTAAGGGAGCAAGTGTATTCTGTAAGATTGACCTTCGATCGAGTTATCACCAGTTGAAGATTAGGGATTCATACATTATGAAGACGGCTTTTAGAACGAGATATGGGCAC
This sequence comes from Nicotiana noctiflora, assembly GCA_032618575.1. NCBI lineage: Eukaryota > Viridiplantae > Streptophyta > Magnoliopsida > Solanales > Solanaceae > Nicotiana > Nicotiana noctiflora. The sequence goes on along the minus strand of JASVEL010000541.1, from coordinate 592,849 downwards.
TCTGAATTTCTGGTGATGTGTGGGCTGACTAATGCACCAACCGCATTCAAGCACTTGATGAACATTGTATTTAGGCCGTATCTTGATTCTATTATGATCATATTTACTGATGATATCCTGGTGTACTCATGCAGCCTGGAGGAGCACACGCAACACTTGAGTGTGGTTTTTCAGAGAATGAGACCGGAAAAGCTTTATACGAAATTTTCTAAGTGTGAGTTCTGGCTTAATACTATGACTTTTCTGGGACATGTAGTGTACAGAGATGGCATTCAAGTTGACCCACAGAAGGTCGAGGCGGTGCAGAATTGGCCCAAACCGTCCTCAGCTACAGAGATCCAGAGTTTCCTCGATTTGGCAGGCTTTTACCGCAGGTTTGCTTAGGGTTTTTCGTCTATTGCTTCACCTTTGATAAAGTTGACATAGAAGAATGCTCCATTTGTGTGGTTTGATGAATGCGAGGAGAGCTTCTAAAAGCTCAAGTCGGCCTTGACCAAAACTCTAGTACTTGTATTTCCGTCAACTTTAGGGTCTTATACGGTGTACTGCGATGCTTTAAGAGTTGGGAACAGTTGTGTATTAATGTAGGAGGGTAGAGTTATTGCATATGCTTCTCGCTGGTTAAAGCCCCATGAGAAGAACTACCCTGTTCACAACTTAGAATAGTTGTTATTGTTCATGCCTTAAAAATTTGGAGGCATTATCTGTATGGCTTGTCTTATGAGGTATATATAGACCACTGTTGTCTTCAGCACATGTTTAAGAAGAAAGATCTCAATTTTAGTCAGCAGAGATGGCTTGAATTACTCAAAAACTATGACATTACTATCTTGTATCATACCGTACAGGCCAATGTAGCGGCCGATCCTTTAAGCCGGAGACTATTAGTATGGTCAACTTGGCGTACATTCCAGTTTGGGAGAGGCCCCTCGCAGTTGATGTTCAGACTCTAGCTAATTAGATGGCGATGTTGGATATTTCTGACCCTAATCGAGTGATGGCTTGTGTGTTATCTCGGTCTTCCTTGTATGAACGTATTCGAGAGCAACAATATGATGATCCACATTTGCTTCTCCTGAAGGACAGGTTTCAGCACGATGACACCAGAGATGTGACCATCGGAGATGATGGTTTGTTGCGAATGCAGGGCTGGATTTGTGTGCCTAATGTAGATGGGCTTTGGAAGTTGATATAAGAGGATTCCCACAGCTCGTGGTATTCTATTCATCTAGGTGTTGCGAAGATGTATTAAGATTTGAGATAGAATTATTGGTGGAGAAGGATGAAAAAGGATATTGTGAATTATGTGGCACGATGTCTTAATTGTCAGCAAGTCAAATATGAACTCCAGAGACCTGGTGGGGTGTTCTAGCGCATGGATATTCTCGAGTGGAAATGGTAGACGATTACTATGTATTTCGTGAGTAGTCTTCCCTCTACCTTGAAGAAGTTTGATTCAGTTTGGGTGATCGTGGCTTAACTGACCAAGTCGACGCACTTCATTCCTCTACGCACTATCTATTCATCGCAGCGGTTAGCAAAGATTTTCATTAGAGATATTGTGCGGTTGCATGGGGTTCTAGTTTATATTATAGCAGATAGAGGTGCCCAGTTCACTTCTCTGTTCTGGAGGACATTTTAGCGATAGTTGGGTTCACAAGTAGAGTTGAGCACAACATTCCACCCACACACGGATGGGCAGTCCGAGCGTACAATTCAGATACTAGCAGACATGTTGCGTGCTTGCGTTATTGATTTTGGAGGTTCTTGGGCTGAGTACTTGCCTCTTGCAGAGTTTGCTTATAACAATAGCTATCAATCCAGCATTCAGATGGCGCCGTATGAAGCCTTATATGGGAGAGGATATAGGTCTCCAGTTGGTTGGTTTGAGCCCGGCAAGGCTAGATTATTAGGGACGGAGTTAGTTCAGGATGCAGTAGACAAGGTGAAGGTGATTCAGGAGAGACTTCATATAGCTCAGTCGCGTTAGAAGAGTTACGCGGACCGGAAGGTCCGAGATGTGTCTTATTCGGTAGGCGAGAAGGTGTTGCTGAAAGTTTCACCTATGAAAGGCATTATGAGGTTTGGGAAGAAAGGAAAGCTGAGCCCAAGGTTCATTGGACCTTTTGAGGTACTTAGGAAGATTGGGGAGGTGGCTTATATGCTTGCTTTACCACCTAGTTTGTCGGGAGTTCATCCGCTGTTCCATGTTTCTATGCTCTGGAAGTACGCTGGAGAACCGTCTCATGTGTTAGACTTCAGCACGATACAGTTGGATGAGGACTTGAGCTATGATGTGGAGCCGATAGCCATTTTGGGTCGATAGGTTCGTAAGTTGAGATCCAAAGACTTAGTTTCTGTGAAGGTACAGTGGAGAGGTCGGCCCATGGAGGAAGCAACTTGGGAGACTGAGCAGGAGATGCTGAGCAAATATCCACACTTATTTGAGACTCCAGGTATGTTTCTTAACTCACTCGCGGAAGAACGTTTATTTAAGTTGGGGAGGATGTAACGACCTGACCCGTCGTTATGGGAGTTACCGACCCGGTTTTCCCGTTTAATGCTTTCATATGTTTCATTTTATGTGTTTGGGGAATTTTGAAGTACATCGGGTAGAATTCGGTTAGAAATGAGGCAATAAACCTCTTTATGGGAAGGTTAGTTTGGAAAAGTCTATGAGCACATAATTTTTGTCACGTTTAAATTACTCCTATATATTAATTAAAATTAGAATTTTTCTTTTATGTAAATATTTACGAATTAATTGTATGATTTTGTGTTTTGTTTGCATTTTTCTATGTGTTTTGCGCATTTTTATACAAAAATAAAATAACATTTAGATTCCAATTTTAGTATTTTATAAGTGAGTCAATATTACAAAATATAAATAACAAAAATAGTCCATTTTTTGCATTTTTAATTGTTAATTGTTGAATTTGTCACAAAATAGATTTTTGAACAATTTTAGGAATTAATTAGTTTTATTTTGGAAATAAATTAGGTCTTTATTTTAATTTTTTCATTGTTATATAATCAGAAAAATATAAATACAAAATGAATACAAAACAAATGAAAGAAAATAATAGAAGCCCCCAAATTGGGCCACCTTTTAATTTTACCCCAGCCCAAAACACCAAAATCAGACCAGATCGACCAAACCCACACCTACCTGACCCAAGCCCAAACGCCTTTGGTCCGGTCCAACCCCCAGGCTACAAAACGATGCCATTTGAGTTAAATGCAAAATTCATCTGAGCCCTTGATTCTCCCCAATCCAATGGCTCCCAATCATACTTAGACATATTATATAAAACTTTCCGAATTCACCCCAAACCATAGAGACATATGCCTCCTTCCTCGTATCTCTTCCCCTCAACCCTTAGGCCGCCCTTCTCCACCCTAACCCAGCCCTGTTCCACCGCCATCCGCCCAGTGCCGCCGGCCGAAAATAGCCACCGTCGGTGGCGTAACTCCAATTGACTCAAAATTAACACCACTACCTCGTCTCAGCCTCCCCATTACGAATCCAACCTTAGTTTCCTCCAAATCCTCACCCAATCGTTCGTAACTTCAATCTAAATTCCGGCAAAAAACATAAACTAAACCAAACAAGCCCAAATCAATACTATACAGTCTAGTGACCTTCTTCATCTCAAATATGAGGTTATTTCCCCACAAATCTCAACCAACCGCCTCAAATTTCCAATCTATGGTTTCCAGTCATTCAGCCTCCTAAAGTCATTAACGGGATTTGATTTTACTTAATATTACGAGTTTATTTTTATAAAGATAAACTTGTAATATTAATCGAAAGTCAATTCCAGAAATCCAATCGTTAGTAGCAAAAATCAGTAAGTTTTTCTTTTAATTTGTCTTTATTTTATTTGTTCTTTTATTTAGATTAAATCTTTTTTGTATACCTAAATCTGCATTGATTAGTTTTAGTTTGATTTTTTTCACTTTACTTTAAAATTATTTTATCTACTGGTTTTTTCGTTTAGTCACATTCTTAGTTCTATGATTTTAGTTTGCCAATAAGTAGCTACTTAGTATAGTAATTACCTTACGATATTAGCCATTTATTGAAATATTTGTATTATTCAATAGTAATTGATCTATTTTTAGTCTTTGGTCTACTTGTTTCCAGATTAGTTTGTTACTTGGTATTGATCCTATTTTGATCCTGTTCGGATTTGTTCATTAGTTTGATATAATGTTTGGATATAGCTGATTAATCTTTAGTAGTTAATTTGAGCAGGGTAATGGGGATTTTTAGAATTAATAATGTTTAGCTGACCATGGTATGTAAATTACACACTACTTTAAGGGTAATTTAGGTATAAAAAAGGGTAGTTCCATAAATTCAAAACAGGGGTAAGGTTAATTTGGGCATTTCATAGTTATAAGAATACCCTAGATCGTTCTAGAAGTGGTCTAGGTGTAAGTTTTATCAAACTTAGGACTGTAGCTTGGGGAACACAGTATAAAAATAGGGGCTAATAGTCAATTTGCGAGAAATTAAAAGGGGGAAAAATGAATAGGGGTTCCAGAACATTCTGCCCCAGTTTTATCATATAAAAGGCACCCAAATGCCTTGAAATACAAAGTTAGAAGCTCTGAAAATTCCTAAAAACCCTTTCAGCTCTTAAATTCCCTCAAAAAATTCCTTCCAATTCCTTTTCAATTCCTAATTCAATTTTGAAATTTAAAACATTCAAAATTCCAAAAACATACATATATCTAGTAAAAATCCAAAAAAATACTGTTCTATTACATCACTCGCAGTTAATTAAGTTCTGAACTTTGAGTTTTCATCATTTCTAGTTGCTGAAGGTTGTCAAGTAGTTCTCAGTTTAAATTGGGGTAGATTTAAGGTTAAACAAGGATGATTTGGTCTGATTTTTTACCATTAAGTCCTGTTAGTTCTTTCGGTTGTTGTGGTGATACTTTGGTGTGGAAATTGGCCTATTTGTTGTTGCTACAAGCTATTGACTGTTGCTATTTGCTACTGCTGATCATCATTTCTCCTGTTTTGATTCTATTGTCCAGGTACACATTCAGATCGATCTAATGTAATTCTCAAGTTTGAAATAAAACGTGAAACAGGATCATGAGTTTAGATGTTTAGTTTGGTGGATCTTTCTATTACAATTAGATACAAATGTTATTTATGTGTATTTACTAAATGAAGGACAATTTTGAATTATATCTATATGGACAAGGATTATAGACTGTTTTGTGTCCATAGAAATTATTTTCTGCTGTAATTAGTTAAGGACCGGACTGTATAAGTAACGCTTTGAATTTTTGGATTACTAGATAGGTTTTTCATATAAATTATAGCTAACCGATTCTAGTTCTACAGATCATGTCATTATAATAGGGTATTTCAGTGCATGTTCATTTAAAAATGGGTTGTGTAAGTACATATTGGCTATAGTTTATAATAATCATCATTTAGGGTTTTTGACATCATAAATTCACCTAATAGGTTATCAGTGAACCTGGATTGTATAATTCAATTTACGTTTCATTTTTTCTCGTATAAAATGTAATTTGCGCAAAATTGTTCCTTTCAGACTCAATTATCACGCCCAGCCACAGCCATTTTATCGATTGGGCCTGCATTGAGGCCCAAATCTATTAAAAATGACAGATCCTTTTACACCGGTCTGGTTAAGGCCATTTGATGCTGATTTTTTCAATTGGCATTATTTTATGTAATAAGTATAATATGATATACAACGTTAATTACATTAAGAAAATTGGGGTATTAACTTACAAATATAAAATTTCGGTCTCGAATTAGGTAGCGGGTTCAAGCTAAAAGGGTGTTTTTCTTTTGTTTGAATTCAGACTTGAATTTGTGGCTCGAATTAATATTTGTAAATTAATTAACCTTTAGAGATAAATAGACCGTAGAAAACCCTTAGTTAATTTTAGGATTGGCCTTAATAATAAAAAATGAGACGAGCCTCGCCAAATCAAATACAAAAAATACGGGGCCCTCATTAATTACTTAATAAATATACCTAAAAACTCGGGATGGGCCGTTTAGCAAATTTCACGGTCTTCCCAAAAGAAAATAACACGTTAGATTCTTTAGGCACGTTTTTAATAATCTTACCTTCTTAATTCGGGTGTGTATTTCATACAACCCAAATCCAAATCCAAAAACGTCAAATAAAGATGTGTCGCTGATCCGGGTGCATTTCATGTGATGTGATCCGAAAACATATTTTTAGGCGATGTTCATTTTCGAAAAAATAATTAAAAAGTGGTACATAATTATAAAAATTGCACTATAGGTTAGGGAATGTGAAAAATTAGATTTTTAGCCATTTATAGTAATTTAAGCGACCGTGCTAGAACCACGGGACCCGGGGGTTCCTAACACCGTCCCTCGGGTCAATAGAATTCCTTACACAGAATTTCTGGTTCGCAAACTCCAATTGGGAAGTCGAATAATTTTTCTCGATTTGGGATTTAAACCGGTGACTCGGGACACTAAAAGCCAATCCTTTCTTGAGTGGCGACTCTAAAAATAAATAAATAATCCCAATTCGAATAATGTCACTTTAATTGGAAAAACTCCCCTTTTATACATTTTATCCCTTCGGGGTAGGGATGTGTAGAAAAAGGTGTGACAAAGTCAACTGCATGTTGACCGATGAGTTAGAAAGCTCGGAATGCATTTCTAATGATTCGACCAGTTTTGGGGGATGATTTATGACTTAGGAGAGCAATCAGAATTGAATTCGGGGGTTCGGTGTAGATTTAGGCTTGAATTGGCTAATGTCAAATTTTGGCAAATTCCTGATGGTAGGTGAGTTTGATCCGGGGATCGGAATGAAATTCCGAGAGTTGCAATAACTTTGTTAAGTGATTTTGGATATGCACGTAAAATTTAAGATAATTCGAAGGTGTTTTGGTGAGGTTTTAGATCAAATGCAAGTTTCGGAAGTTTTAGAGAACTTAGGCTTGAATCCTTGAGAATTCGATGATTTTAATGTTTATGATGGTGTTTTTATGTTACCAGCAAGTTTTGATGAGGTAATATGACATATCTGTGCATTTGGTTGAGGTCCCGAGGGTCTCGGGGTGAATTCAGATGGCCAGCGGGAAAATTTTGAACATATTAATGCAGCAGAAAACTGCAGACAAATTTTGTTCTATGCGATCGCATAGATAGGTCTGCGATCGCATAGAAGGACCTGGGGGGGGGGGGGTGAATTTTTACTCTATGCGATCGCGTGAGGGGATTTGTGATCGCATAAGATGAGGAAATTTTTTAATGCGATCGCAATACGGGTGATGCGATTGTGTAGCATAGAAAGTTCAAGGTGTGCGATCGCATAGGGATTTCTGCGATCGCAGAGAAGGAAAATATTGCCTGGAAATTTTACTCTATGCAATCACATAAGAGGAATTGCAATCGCATAGACGAAAGCGTCAGAGGCAGAACAGTTAAGTTAAAAATCAGACGCGAACCCTTACATATTTCCACAATTTTTAATCCGCCTAGAGAGGGTTGAGCGATTTGAAGAGAGTTTTCAAAGGGTATTGCTTGGAGGTAAGTCTCTTGACTAGAAAACGTGATTTTTTGCAAGAATCAACACTAAAAATTCATGAAATTGGGTAGAAATTGTGAAGAACTAGGGCTTAAGTTTAGAAAACGAATTTTTGGATTTTGAAAGGCCATTCGAACACCATTTTAGATAAATTTTTTATGTACAGACTCGTGGCAAGACGAGGAGTCCGTTGGTATGATTTTTTGAATTTTTAGAGAAGTGGACCCGGGGCTCAGATTTTACCAACATCGTGAATTGTTATGCTTTTCGAGTAATTTTTATTGGGTTATGTTTCTTTGACTCATATTTATGCATTCGCTATGGTTTTGACTAGATTCGATGCGCGAGGAGAGAAATTCAAAAGGAAAAGGCATTGGGAACAAGACCACGGCTGGTTAAAGGTGAGTAGTTGGTATATATGATAGCATGAGGGTTTGAAATCCTGGATTATCACATTGTGATGCTATTTAATGCGTGACTCGCATCCCATGGCAGGTGCGAGATTGGTTATGACTGGGGATTGTGACTTTGTCCGTCCCGAACAACAATCATATTATATTGGAGATTGAAACGCACTCTCTGTTGAGTATATATATGGGCTATATGCCATGTTTAGGGCCTTGTGCCGATCTCTACTATCCTTATGGGATAGATATCTATGCGATAGTATGATTTGTAAAATCATTGATCATAGTCTTGGGTTGAAATCACTATTATGAAATTCTAAGTCACATGTTCTTGCAAAATTAAATAAACTAAAGAATGTTTCCTTGTTAATGAATTGGAAACTGGAAAATAAATAAGTTGAACTATTGTGTGACTCATATGCATGTTGTGGATTGAGTACGGATCAGGCTACACGTCGCAGCGAATGATATGAATAATGTGCTTGGGCTGAAGGAGCCCCTCCGGAGTCTGTGCACACCCCCAATGAGCACCGGCGATGTTAAACGGATCAGGCTACGCGCCGTAGCGGTCATGTGCATTGCTTTGCAATCATGCATTGTTAATTACTTGTGTTATCTGTGGTTTGCTGTTGTTGTTAGTTCGTGGTAGGTATCAGACTGTTAGTTTTAGCTTTGCTTTGTGGTGTTTTATGGTTTTATTTCTTTAAGCTATTTTATATGCTTTTTACTCAGTGAGTACTTAGTACTCACCCATACTCTCTGCACCTTTGTGTGCAGATTCAGGTACGCTGGAGGTCTAAACGAGTAGTCCAGTTTCTTACAGAGTTATTCGAGTTGCTAAGGCAGCTGCTAGCATTTGCAGGACCTAGCTTCTCTTTTTGTTTCAGTTTATTATATATATACTTTCAAACTTAAGTATTTTGTTCAACTATTCCTATTATTATTCAGTTCATGCTTATATGCTCTAGACTCGTGACCCCAGATCTTTTGGTAGTGTTATTATTAGTATTCACACTTCTCAGTATTTTCATTCTACTATTTTTATTGGAGTATTATTATAAACTCTCACATTCTACTTGAATTTGTCCATTTGGGACTTGTTGTTAAATATGAAATAATTGTTGGTCAGGCTTGCCTAGCTTTAGGGTTGGGCGCCATCACGACCGGGTTTGGGTCGTGACAATTCTAGCTTGATTGAGCTGCTCTTTGGCTATACTCCACACCCATATACGAAAGGCTTTGATCCTGGTTTTCGATTCATGTACCATTCTAATGTCCAGGGGCATAGCATTGAAGATTGTCGCTCTTTGAAATAGGAAATAGAAAGAATTATTAAAGAAGGGGTAGTTGGGGTCGATGATAATGAGAAGGGGCATACGAATCATGTTGGGAACTTGTTGATTAAAGTTGATAATGGTGTTGGCAATGTTGATGCTAAACTCAGTGGCTAAGATGTCTGCTTGGTAATTGGGAAGACACTTCACTTTTTGGTCAGCCGGAGTGGAGTTTTTGTGGTTTATTTTGTTGTCATTTTTTTTGCCCTAGTTATTTCAGGGTTGTAATTCGGATATTGTCTTGTGACTTAAACCCTTATATCCTTTCATTTTGCCTGGTTTGTTTAGTCGTAGTAGCTCGTTTAGTGCAGTCTAGGTTTGTTCAAGGGCTGTAACGTATAGTTTGCTTGTATTGTTGTTCAAACCATTTCACCATATGTCTAATACAATTTCCTATTTTTTTTTATTTCTAGTTATTTTCATTCGCTTAGTTCTCTTTTCTTTTTACAATTCTTTTCCTGTTGGCTCTAGTGGCATGACATGCATGCGTAATTTTTAGCCTGAGCTCAAATGTTACTTTAGTCATGAAACATTGAAACAATTTTGAAGATGACAGGGGCACTTGAGGGAAATAAGAACGGATTTGAACTCTTTGAGATCATTTGGAACCCAAACCATGTGAAACTGGGACAAATAGAACATAAAGAATCCGTAAAAGCAAGTTTGCAAAATTGATAGGGGTCGTTCATGGTAAGGAGAGTGAGAATGTTGTCCACTAGTGCTTTGTATTCAACTAATGAAGAAGGTGAATGCGTGGATATGGTTATCAAGTCTGGCACAACCAAAAGATGATACGAATGTTTTCTGTGGTTGTTTAACTGTGTTGTTTGTACATGGCATGTTTTGAAGGTTGGAATGACGAAGGCATATTGTTCTGCTATCTAAACACTTTATCCTTAGTTACCCCTTTGAGCCTTATTTATTTTTATTCATACCCCCTCTTTTGGAATCGGTAGCAAGGATCAGAAGTACAAGCATGAAAGATAAGTAAAGGAAAAGAAAGAAAAGAGAAATAAAAGAAGGAGAAAAAGAAGAAAAAAAGGAGAGAAGAGAAAGAGAGGAACAACAAAAGAGAAAATGAAGAAAGAAAAGAAAATAAGAGAAAGAGGAAGAAAAAGAAAAATTACAACAACAAAGTAATTTCTACGACATGAACTACGTTTGACCTAATTCCTTTTAAGGATACGTACACAGCCTCACGGTTCGGTCCCATCAAAATAAATATCTAAAGGTCCCCAAGCAAGAAATTGGGCAGAAGTTGTGTTGTTGTAAGGAATCTAATTCAGAAAGTTGTAATTTTGAACCCTCTGAATTGTTTTTGAGCCTTTTGATACCCTTTCCTTCTAACCCTATCCAAAAGCCCACGTTACAGTCCAAAGAAAAGCCTTCTGATTAGTTTTCGAGAGATGCCAAGTCGGGCAAGTAGAGGTGATTCATGTTAGGGGCAACACTGCGGTCCAAACAAGAGAAATGAAAAATAAAAGAGTATTATTTATAAAAGCCTTCATGGGTACTGCAAGGCGATGAAAGCTGAGAGAAGTAAAAAATGACAGAGTCTTATTGGTGAAAACCTTCATGTGAACCATAAGGCAATGTGAGTTGAGAGAAAGATCAAAATGAGAGAGGCTTGATGGTGAAAACCCTACGGGCACTACAAGTATAATAAGGACTGAGAATCACATGAGAAATCAGCAGACGAAGATTGTTAAAGATGACTAACGATAGAACAGTGAAGCCTAGTTTCATTGTTTGGGGTATAATTGAAGATGAACATCAGATTTGCTTAATAGAATAGGCCGCAGGTGCATGTCAAGGTCATTAGAGTCGTTAACCACATCCAATAGGTTTATACTTTGTAGTTTTCTTGTTAGGAATCATCTCTTTCCATTGTCCTTATACTCTATTCCTTTTGTCTTGTCTACTTCCTCCTCTTTAGTATGTTTGGTCATAACAAGTGAGAAATAACTTCAAAGTCTTCCACTAGCTTTCCTATTGAACAAAATGGAATCTGGCTAGCACATCAAAGCGTCATAAGTCAGGAAAGAACATCAAGCACACTGAGTTGGTAATAGTCAACATGCTCTGGGATCCTTTGTGAAACAAAAAGGTTTGGTATATATCAATTCATTAACAATGCAATAGATGAACAGTTAGGGTGAACAAATCAAAGTTATTCCCTGTGATAAGATTGACTAAAGGGTGGTAAAGCAGTGATGAGCAAGGCCTTCCAAGCATAAATCAATGTTATCATGGCAAATGACAAAGCCGTAGACCTCAATGATAGGACCAGTGGTTTAGAAAGAACCGTATATACAGTGAGGGGATGACAAGTGTCATGCATTGGGGTCCATGTGAGGTACAAAAGTTGGTAAGTGTCAGTTCTGGAGCAATACAACAAGTAGAAGTTATGGGGTTTGAACAGAGAAGAGTTATATTCGGTGTTAAGGAAGTGGTTAGTCAAGGAATGAGCAAGGTCTTTGAATGGAATCAGTTAACATAAAAAGTGAAGGAGAAACAGACCTCAAGGCCGAAGCCAGTGTTTAAGCCAAGAAAGAACAATATGGACACGGGGTTAGGGCTATGGACATGCTGTGAGATTCATGTGAGACACAAAGGTTGGGGAGGTGTCAGTTCATGCAATGCAACAAATATAGGATATTGGGTCTGAACAAAGAAAAGGTATTCTATGTGATAAGGACCATAAAGAAAGGGGTTAGTACATAAACAAGCAAGGTGTTCGAGTTGAAATAGGTCATCATGGGAAGTGAAGGAGCAATCTCCTTCAAAGTTCAAGGGCACAAACCAACAACCATATTTTACACTGACACGATTTTTGTTTGATTGAAACAGGGGCAGAAATTTGATTTGTTATGGAGAAACCCATCGTAAGGAAAGGCAGACACAAGACCAGTTTGATGGTATGTTTTCAGAATCCTCCTCGAAAATGGGACTTAGTTTAAATTTCAAAACAATCATGAGTAATATAATTTAGCATAAATATACCCCAAAGGAACATAAGTTTTTTTCAAAGTTTGCATGTTTAAGATAGGATTCAATTAGGAGTTTTCATGTCCCTCATAAATAATGGGGCGTAGTTTTGTGGTCTTCTTAGATAACAATATATAGTGGAAGTCGTACCTTCAATAGGTATAACTTAGGATAAAATGATCTTTCAACTAGAAGTTTTTAGGACCCTCTTGGATAATAGGGATAACAAATGTAGGGAATTAATAGCTTTAGAAGATATAACTTAGGTTTGTAATTGTTGTTCACTTAGGAGTAGTCAGGACCTCACTGGATAATAGGACATAACTTTCAAATTCTTAATAATAGTGTTACAAGACATATCCACCCATGTTTGTTCATGACATATGTTATTTAACACAAATCCAAGAAGGAATTATCATTGAGATGATAAGAAGTTAATCCGATTGATCTTAAGTTATACAAGGGTGCATCAGGGTGATTAACAAGTATTAGAAGTTAAACGAATCAGGGATGCTGTAACTCATACTTTTGGGTAAACCTATAGATGTTTAATATACTCTGGAGGTCATGTTGTAAGGTATTTTAATCATATAATAATTGTATCATAAGTCTTGAAGTCAAACAAGTTATGAAACAAAAGTCGACAAAAGTTGTCGCAACTTAGGTTCATAGTTTTACTTATACTTTAGGTCAAATGTTACTAAGCTTTTCTCCAAACTTACTTAGAATTATGGAGTGATCTAACCACAAAATTTAATATTTATGAGTCTAGTTTGTAACGCATTAAACCGTTCGTCGATACAATCTTGGAGTAGAGAGATATTCGTATTTTCGCGAGACTGCGCCAAACACCTCTCTTTGGGGCCCACTTAGGCGGTTTAAGACATTTAGATCTATATAGGACGCCTCCAACCCGTTTTAAGTCATTTATTATCTCTATATTCAGACCTTAGATCCCTAAGAACACCCTCTCAAGGTTCTCTCAAGGTTAAAGACCCAAACAAAGGGCAAACAACACAAATCAAGTGTCGGGAATCACGTGGCGCTAGTAAGTCTCTTGTTCTTCTTGTTGTTGCTCATTTTTGTGTTGTTAAAGCTCGTGTGGGGGGTTGTTTTAAAGGGTTTCTGTTCTGTAAATACTCCCTAATGTTCTTAATATCAACCCTAGGCGATTTCAAGCCTTCTACAGTAATTCTAGTGCCGAAAAAATACTAATTGATTGCTAGCTTCGCTTCCTTGTTGTTGTGGCAGAATTGGAGGGATATTTCATGGAGAATTAAGGTCAAATTGTAGTTTTTCTTTCTGTATTAAGGTAATGAACCTCTTAATCTGTATGTATTTAAGATTATCCAATTTGCTGCTAAGTCATTGAAGCTAGAACTTGTGAAATATATATCGAAAGGCTTGGTAGTAATGTTATCGATTGGTGGTCTGTTTTGGGATGTTCAATATGATTAACATTGATGTTGTTTGGGATATTTGGTGATTGTTTTCACATGTGGGAATTCATATTAATAGGGGAGGTGTTGTCCGTTTCATCACAAAATAGGTTGTGGTTGGTACATAATAGTTGCGACGCTTAAACATTAACGATAGTGTCATTTCTCCTATTGTAGACTAAGGAGTCATGATGTTTACATAGCTTGAGGTTGGGGAAGTATATACAAGGTATGTGAGGATATCCCTTTCCTTCTTTTGCATGACTCTGATTGTACATAATGTGATTAATGAGCTTCCAAAGATATTCTACTCTTAGAAGCTAGCAGTACTTACATTGTTTCCCCTCTTATGGAACGATTGATGTTGATGTTGCTTCTCTTATTCTTATGTTATCAATCTTGTTGGTAATTCTAGATTCCTATAAGGTTCATGGTGAAGATTTAGTCCTAATAAGGTGTACATAGGATACCGAAATTACGTCACTCCGAAAGGTCTACAAAGTGTTTACATGAGCCGAGCATGCATTATATATATATGTATCTATTTTACTCTACTGAGCCGCGCTATAGTTGGCCGGGTACGGAACTATTGTGCAACCACTGATCAGTTTGGTTTTACCGAGCTCCACGTGGCCGGGTACGATTCTATCGAGCCTTATAATGGCCGGGTATGTTTTTACCGAGTCTATTACGGCCGAGTACGATATGATGATGATGATGCCCACAGAGGCATATGTTTTAAAAGATTATGTATTTTACATATGCCTCATGCATTTCATGTCAGTAGCCCTTAGAGGTACTCAGATGTTATATGTTGTATATTCTCTATCCATGCTTACATTACTGTGCGTATTTATGGTTCTCTACCTTACATTCTCAGTACTTTATTCGTACTGACGTCCTTTTGTTTGTGGATGCTGCATGTCGTGTTACAGGTCCTGATAGACAGGCAGGTGCAGCTGCCCCTTCACAGTAGGTTGTCCAGTTCAGCGGTGATTGGCGAGATCCCTTCTCCGGACTTGCCTTGGTCTTGGTATGCATTTTTGTTATAGACATTATGGGTATGTCGGGGCCTTGTTCCGGCTATGTTGCAGCACTTATGTTCCTTTAGAGGCTCATAGACAAGTGTCGACTCATGTATAGTTTGGTATGCCTTGTTGGCTGGTTTTTGTTGTATAGTCTTTCATTTTAGCGTGGTAGCTTGTACCATATGTATATAGTTTCTTGATTGACTGGTCATCCCATGTTATGTAGGTTCATGCCATCATATTTTATTGTTGGTTGTCCATGATCCATGTGTACCCTTTATATTGCTCTCGGTAGCCCAAAAATATAATAAAGAAGGTTAGATAAAATATACGTTGGTGCTCGATAAGTATGGCCAAGTTCTAGTCATGGTCCTCCAGTTTGGGTCGTGACAAACTTGGTATCAGAGCAAGTCTGTCCTAGGGATTGTCTTTGAGCCATGTCTAGTAGAGTCTTGATTATGGATGTGTAGTGCGCCATATTTATAATCAGGAGGCTACATGACATCTAGGGTTATTACCTTCTTCCTGAATCTAGATCGTGCATAGAGTTGAGTCGTAAGTATTCGTCTCTAATATTCACCTTGTTTTCTTTCAACGATGCCTTCGACTAGGAATTAAACAATTAGTAGATGGCTTGATACAGCTGCGGGAGAGGGTACCAGTCAGGTGCCCTAAGTCAGAGCAGGCCAAAGTGAGGCTCAGAGTGAGATGTCGTCTCATACCTCATCTACTATGTCTCCTCCAGAAGATATTTGGAGGCACCCAGCACCTCCAGCTACTCCGTCTGGCACTACAGGCCAGGATATGCGGAGTGCTTTGCAGTTATTGACTAGCTTGGTAGCTGCTCAGGAGCAGAATACAGGTGCTGCTGATAAACCAGTTAGTACGAGAGTCCATGATTTTATTAATTTAGACCATCCAGTGTTTACCGGATCAGACCCCAAGGAGGATCCGCAGACGTTTATTGGCCAGGTTCATCGTACACTGCGGGTTATTAATGTTAGTGATATAGAGTCAGTAGAGTTGCCTTCTTATCGGCCACGCGTTTTTTCGGTTCTCTCGTATGATAGTTGGGAGAGATCCAGGGGTCCGAACGCTCCTCCAGCTGTGTGGAAGGATTCTTTGAGGCCTTTCTTCGTCACTATTAGCCAGTTGAGATACGACGAGCTAGAGCTGATAAGTTCTTGAACCTTAGACAAGGTAATATGAGAGTGCGAGAGTATATTATGCAGTTTGATTCTTTAGCAAGGTATGCTCCCCATATGGTGGCCGAGATGAGTGATAGGGTGCATTTGTTCGTGAACGGGTTGGGACCTCATCTGATAAATGGGTGTATGACAGCCTCTTTGGTAGAAGGCATGGATATTTCCCTTATTCAAGCTTATGCCCAGACCCTAGAGGATCGTAAGCGCCAGCAGAGGGCAGATAGGGAGCAGGATAGGGGCCAACATAAGAAGGACAGATTTGCAAGGTATTCTGATGACTTCAGAGGCAGCGCCAGGCCCCAGTCTTCGAGGAGTTCGGCGCCATCTGTAGCTAGTGCTCCTCCATAATTTCAGAGGCCTCGATATGATCGATCCTATTTTGGTCCAGGGCAGAGTTCGCAAGCATCTGGAATGCAACATCACAGGGATACTAGTCAGATGAAACCTCCAACACCACATTGTGATCAGTGCGGCAAGGACCACTTTGGACTGTGTCGTCGATGTTCTGATGCGTGTTATTCTACCGGACAGCCTGGCCATATGATGCGGGATTGTCCTAACAGGGGAGGTGATGGTATGGCTCAGCCAACTAGATCTGTGTCTGGTTCTTCCTCATCAATTCGACCTCTAGCACAGGGTTTTAAGCAGTCGACAGGTCGTGGTAGAGGTAGAGGTGCAGGGCCGAGTTCGAGTGGTGCTCAAAATTGAACCTATGCTCTAGTAGGTCGACAGGATCTCGAGTCGTCTCCAGATGTTGTTACAGGTATATTGTATGTGTTTTCTTATGATGTATATGCGTTGATTGATCCGGGAACCACATTATCATATGTTACACCCTTTGTGGCTAATAAGTTTCGCATTGAACCTGAATTGATAAGTAAACCCCTTGCGGTATCTACTCCAATAGAATATTCTGTGATTGCTAGAAGGGTATATAGAGGTTGCACTATGATGATTTGTAGTCGTCAAACCTCGGAAAATTTATTTGAGTTAGAAATTGTTGATTTTGATGTGATACTGGGAATGGACCGGTTGGACTCATGCTATGCAAATGTTGACTGTCGTGTGAAGATGGTTAGGTTTCAATTTCCTGGTGAACCTGTCATTGAATGGAAGGGGAACATTGCTACATCGAAAGGTAGGTTTATTTCCTATCTTAAGGCAAGGAATATGATCTCAAAATGTTACATTTATCATCCTGTTTGCATTAGGGATGCGGAGGCGAAGCTGCCTACTGTACAATCTATCCCCGTGGTCAATGAATTTCCAGATGTTTTCCCAAATGAACTCACAGGCCTTCCTCCAGAAAGGGAGATTGAGTTTAGCATTGATGTGGTGCCTGACACTCAATCGATCTCTATCCCTCCATATAGAATGGCCCCGACAGAGTTGCGAGAGTTGAAGGTATAGTTAAAGGACTTGCTGGATAAGGGCTTCATTAGGCCTAGGACTTCACCTTGGGGTGCGCTAGTCCTATTCGTGCGAAAGAAAGATGGGTCATTATGGATGTGTATCGACTATCAGCAGTTGAATAAGTTTACTATAAAGAACAAGTATCGACTTCCAAGAATTGATGACCTATTTGACCAACTCTATGGTGCCAAGTATTTCTCCAACATTGACTTACGTTCAGGGTATCATCAGGTGAGGGTTAAGGAGAAGGATATTCCAAAGACGGCCTTTCGGAAAAGATATGGGCACTTTGAGTTCTTGGTGATGTCATTTAGGCTAACAAATGCCCCAGCTTTTATGGATCTCATGAATACTGTATTGAAGCCCTATCTTGATGTGTTTGTGATTGTATTCATTGATGACATTCTGGTGTATTCTCATTCGGAGGAGGAACTTGCGGGCCACTTGCGGATAGTATTACAGATGCTTCAAGATTGTAAGTTATATGCTAAGCTCGCCAAATGTAAATTCTGGCTGAACTCAGTAGCATTCCTTGGCCATGTGATATCTGACGAGGGTATTAGTGTCGACACTCAGAAGATTGATGCAGTAAAGAATTGGCCGAGACCTACAACACCATTTGAAGTCCGTAGCTTCCTGGGGCTAGCGGGATATTATAGGCAGTTTGTAGAACGGTTTTCCTCTATATCAGCACCATTGACTAAGTTAACACAGAAAGATACCAAGTTCCAATGGTCTAACACTTGTGAACGTAGTTTTCAGGAGCTGAAGGATCAATTGACATCCGCACCGGTGCTCACTCTCCCTGAAGGAACAGAAGGATATGTGGTATATTGTGATGCCTCAGGTATAAGTTTGGGGTGCGTGTTGATGCAGCATGGGAAGGTGATTTCATATGAATCAAGACAATTGAAGAAGCATGAAAAGAATTATCCAACCCATGATTTGGAATTGGCTGCATTAATATATGCTTTAAAGATATAGCGGCACTACTTATACGGCATCCATGTTGACATCTACACAGATCGCAAGAGTCTACAATACAACGTCAAGCAGAAAGAGTTGAATTTGAGGCAGCGTAGGTGGCTTGAATTACTGAAAGACTACAACGCCGAGATATTGTATTATCTCGGTAAAGCCAATGTTGTGGTAGATGCTCTCAGCCATAAGTCAATGGGAAGCTTAGTACATATTGATGCAGGTAGATGGGGGTTGACAAAAGAGCTTCATCAGCTAGCCAATATGAGAATAAAATTGTTAGACTCTAATGACGGAAGTGTAACTGTACAGAATACATAAGAATCATCTTTGGTAGCCGAGGTAAAAACACGACAATAAGAAGATCCTATCTTACTACGATTGAGAGAGAACATTCACCAGTGTAAAATTATGGCTTTTGAGATCGGAGGAAATGGGGCACTAAGATACCAGGGCTGATTATGTGTGCCGAATGTGGTAGGGTTTTGAGAAAAGATTATGAATGAAATTTATCAATCCCGATATTCCATCCATCCTGGCTCAACAAAGATGTATCATGATGTCAATGAGAAGTATTGGTGGGATACCATGAAAAAGTCTATTGCAAAATTTGTAGCCTAGTGTTACAATTGTCAACTAGTAAAGAGAGAACATTAGAAACCTGGTGGATTGCTTCAGAATATATAGATTCCGACCTGGAAATGGGAGGTGATTAATATGGACTTCATTATTGGATTACCTCGATCTTATCATAAGTTTGACTCTATCTGGGTGATAGTTGATCGACTTACAAAATGTGCTCATTTTCTGCAAGTTAAGACAACTTACTCGGCTGAAGATTATGCGAAGTTGTATGTCAAGGAGATTGTTAGGCTTCATGGTGTGCCGGTATCTGCTACATCAGATCGAGGAGCTCAATTTACGGCTAACTTTTGGAAGTCTTTTCAGAAAGGTTTAGGCACATAGGTGAATCTCAGCATTGCATTTCATCCGCAGACTGACGGACAGGCTGAACTTACCATTCAGACATTGGAAGATATGTTACGAGCATGTGTTCTAGATTTTAAGGGAAATTGGGATGACCATCGTCCACTTATAGAATTTGCCTACAATAATAACTACCACTCCAGTATTAAAGTGGCCCCATATGAGGCACTATATGGGAGGAGATGTAGATCACCAGTTGGATGGTTCGAAGTTGGTGAAACAAAATTATATGGGCTAGATTTGAATCACCAATCCATTGAGAAGGTGAAAGCGATACAGGAACGATTGAGGACGGCACAAAGCAGGCAAAAGTCATATTCCGATGTCCGATGTCGTGATCTAGAGTTTGAGGTTGGTGATTGGGTTTTCTTGAGGATCTCACCAATGAAGGGTGTTATGCGTTTTGGGAAGAAAGGTAAGGTGAGTCCAAGGTATATCGGTCCGTATAAATTTCTTCAACGAATTGGACAAGTTGCTTAAGAGTTAGAATTGCCATCCGAATTAGAATTTGTCCACCCAGTATTCCATGTATCTATGTTGAGAAAATATATTGGAGACCCTTCTCGAGTTGTCCCTATAAATGATGTTCAAGTTACAGAGAATCTATCACATGAAGAAGTGCTAGTGGCTATATTAGATCGACAAGTTCGCAAGCTGAGAACAAAAGATGTAGCTTCCGTCAAAGTATTGTGGAGGAACAAGAATATGAAAGAAATGACATGGTAACCGGAAGAAGATATGAATTCTAAATACCCTTACCTATTCCATAATGATGATAACAAGGATGTTGGTGGAACGCAACATATATTGTAAAGGTGAAACGGCTTTATGAGGTAAGCAATAACTTGAGAACACACTTCCTTAATACAAAATGGTGATATGTAAATTATGTCCATGTCCATAATGCTTTGTGTAGCCTTGTGAGGCCATACTTTGAGCTTCACTGCTTGAAAAGTTTGCTAGTGACCATTTTATAGGGGAAAATTGACCAAAAATTTCCGCTGGAATCCACGATGATTTGGACTCCCCATAAACCCTTACATTCGAGGACAAATGTTCCTAAGGGGGGAGGGTGTTACAACCTATATCCACACATGTTAGTTCATGCCATATGTTAGTTAACACAGATCCAAGAAGGAATTATCCTTGAGATGATAAGAAGTCAATCCGATTGATCTTAAGTGATACAAGGGTGCATAAGGGTGATTAACAAGTATTATAAGTTAAACGAATCAAGGATGCTGTAACTCGTACTTTTGGGTAAAACTATAGATGCTTAATATACTCAGGAGGTCATGTTTATGGTATTTGAATCATATAATATCCGTATCATAAGTCTTGAAGTCAAACGAGTTATGAAACAAAAGTCGACAAAAGTTGTCGCAACTAAGGTTCATAGTTTTACTTAAACTTTAGGTCAAATGTTGCTAAGCTTTTCTCCAAACTTACTTAGAATTGTGGAGTGATCTAACCACCAAATTGAATATTTATGAGTCTAGTTACTAACACATTAAACCGTTCTTCGATACAATCTCATAGTAGAAACATATTCGCATTTTCGCGAGATTGAGCCAAGCACCTCTCTATGGGGCCCACTTAGGCGGTTTAAGACATTTGGATCTATATAGGACGCCTCCAACCCATTTTAAGTCATTTAATTTCACTATATTCAGACCTTAGAACCCTAAGAACATGCTGTCAAGGTTCTCTCAAGGTTCAAGACCCAAACAAAGGGCAAACAACACAAATCAAGTGTCGGGAATCACGTGGCGCTAGTAAGTCTCTTGTTCTTGTTGTTGCTCATTTTTGTGTTGTTACAGCTCATGTGGGGGTTGTTTCAAAGGGTTTATGTTCTGTAAATACTCCCTCAACTTCTCAATATTAACCCTAGGTGATTTCAAGCCTTCTACAGTGATTCTAGTGCCGAAATAATTCTAATTGATTGCTAGCTTCACTTCCTTGTTGTTGTGGCAGAATTGGAGGGATATTTCATGGAGAATTAAGGTCAAATTCGAGTTGTTCTTGCTGTATTAAGGTAATGAACCTCTTACTCTGTATGTATTTAATATTATCCATGTTTCGGCTAAGTCATTGAAGCTAGAACTTGTGAAATATATATCGAAAGGCTTAGTAGTAATGTTATCGGTTGGTGGACTGTTATGGGATGTTCAATATGATTAACATTGATGTTGTTTGGGCTGTTTGGTGATTGTTTTCACATGTGGGAATTCATATAAATAGGGGAGGTGCTGTCCGTTTCATCACAAAATTGGTTGTGGTTGGTACATAATAGTTGCGACGCTTAAACGTTAACGATAGTGTCTTTTCTCCTACTATAGACTAAGGAGTCGTGACGTTTGCATAGCTTGAGTTTGGGGCAGTATATACAAGGTATGTGAGGCTATCCCTTTCCTTCTTTTGCACGACTCCGATTGTACATAGTGTAATGAACGAGCTTCCAACGATACTCTACTCTTAGAAGCTAGCAAGTACTTACATTGTTTCCCCTCTTATGGAACGATTGATGTTGATGTTGCTTCTCTTATTCTTATGTTATCAATCTTGTTGGTACTTCCTGATTCCTATAAGGTTCATAGTGAACATTTAGTCCTAAATAAGGTGTAATTAGGATACCGACCTTAAGTCACTCCGAACGGTCTACAAGGTGTTTCCATGAGTCGAGCATGCATTATATATATGTATCTATTTTACTCTATCGAGCCGCGCTATAGTCGGCCGGGTACAGCACCTATTGTGCAATCACTGATCAGTTGGGTTTTACCGAGCTCCACGTGGCCGGGTACGATTCTATCGAGCCTTATAATTACGGCCGGGTACGATATGATGATGATGGTGTCCACAAAGGTGTATGTTTTAAAAGATTATGTATTTATACATATGTATCATGCATTTCATGTCAGTATCCCTCAGAGGTACTCAGATGTTAGAGGTTGTATATTCTTTATCCCTGCTTACATTACTATTCATACTTATGGTTCTCTGCCTTACATTCTCAGTAATTTATTCGTACTGACGTCCTTTTGTTTGTGGACGCTGCATGTCTTGCTGCAGGTCCTGATAGACAAGCAGGTGCAGCTGCACCATCAAAGTAGGTTGTCCTATTCAGCGGTGATTGGCGAGATCCCTTCTCCGGACTTGCCTTGGTCTTGGTATGCATTTTTGTTATAGACATTATGGGTATGTCGGGGCCCTGTTTCGGCTATGTTGCAGCACTTATGTTCCTTTAGAGGCTCATAGACAAGTGTCAACTCATGAATAGTTTGGTATGCCTTGTCGGCTGGTTTTTGTTGTATAGTCTTTCATTTTAGCGTGGTAGCTTGTACCATATGTATATAGTTTATTGATTGTCTGGTCATCCCATGTTATGTAGGTTCATGCCATCATATTTTATTGTTGGTTGTCCATGATCCATGTCTAACATTTATATTTCTCTCGTCAGCCCTAAAAGATAATAAAAAAGGTTAGATAAAATGTACGTTGGTGCTCGGCAAGTTTGGTCGGGTGCTAGTCATGGTCCTCCGGTTTGGGTCGTGACAAATAGTTGGTAGAATGATTCAGTTTAACATTAATCCATGTGCCCAGCTACAAAACTGGGGCAAACATATTTCTTTGTTTTGCCTATTTTGTTGAAGTTAGGAGCCTGCCTGGAGAACAAAGGAATACATTCAAGTCTTAGCAGTTAGAAGACTGCATGGAGAATAGAGGAATACATTTCAAGTCAGTAGTCATGAGTCCGCCTGAAGAACATAGGAATACATTTCAAGTTTTAGCAGTTAGGAGCCCGCCTGAAGAATAGAAGAATACAGTTCAAATGCACCAGTCAGGAACCTGCCTCAAAAATAGATGAATACATTCAAGTTTTAGCAGTCAGGAGCCCGCCGGAAGAACAGCGGAATACATTTCAAGTTTTAGCAGTTAGGAGCCCGCCTGGAGAACAGAGGAATATATTTCAAGTTTTAACAGTTAGGAGCCCGCCAGGAGAATAGAGAAATACATTCAAGTCTTAGCAGTCAGACGCCCACCTGGAGAATCGAGGAATACATTTCAAGTTTTAGTAGTTAGGAGCCCGTGTGAAGAACAGAGGAATACATTTCAAGTCTTAGCGGTCAGGAGCCCGCCGTAAGAATAGAGGAATATATTTCAAGTTTAAGCAGTCAGGATCCTGCTTAAAGAACAGAGGAATACATTCCAAGTTTTAGCAGTGAGGAGCCCGCCTGAAGAGCAGAGGAATACATTTCAAGTTTTAGTAGTTAGGAGCCCACCGGGAGAACAGACGAAGTACAACTCAAGTTTTAGCTTTCAAATTCTCATTAATATTTGCTAATATGATGCCCAATAGCCAAAATGGGGCAAGTGATTTTCTTTGTTGTATTGTTAAAGTCAGGAGCTCGCTTGGAGATCTAGGGAAAACACTTCAAGTCAGCAGTCAAGAGCCCACTTGAAGAATAGAGGAATACATTTTTAAGTCTGCAGTCAGGAGCTGGCCTGAAGAACAAAGGAATACATTTCAAGTCGGTAGTCAGGAGCCCCCCTGAAGAATTGAGGTATACATTTCAAGTCAGTAGTCAGGAGCCCACCTGAAGAATAGAGGCATACATTTCAAGTCAACGGTCAGAAGCCCACCTGAAAAACAGAGGCACACATTTCAAGTCAGCAGGCAAGAGCTCGACTGGAGAACAAGGGAGTACAATTCACGTTCTAATTTTCAAGATTTTACAGATATTTGGCAACATGATTTAGTTTAAAACCACATGTGTATCTAGCCACCAAACTCGGGCAGAAAAGTTTCTTTGTTTTGCCTATTTTGTTGAAGTCAGGATCCCGCCTGAAGAAGAATGGAATACATTTAAGTTTTAGTAGTAAGGAGACCGCATGAAGAATAGAGGAATACATTTCAGGTTACCAGTCAGAAGCCAGCCTGGAGAACTAGGGAGCTTATTTCAAAGTCAGCAGTCATGAGCCTGCCTGGTAAACAAGGGAACACATTTCAAGTTTAAATAATTAGGAACCTGCCTGGAGTGCAGGGAAGACATCCAATTTCAACGGTCAGGAATTCATCTGGAGAAAGGAAAACATCTGAAAAGCGTAGTTGGCAGTCAGGCAGCAACCTGGAGAAAGGGAATAACATCTCATATTACAATTGAAGGCGTCAACAAAGCGATATCACTGGTAGAGTACAAGTCAACAAGGCAACAAGAACCATGAGAGCATGTTTGAAGATATAGATAGGATTCTTGTAAATTATGGATCATAGTCTAGTCTAGTTTCTTTTTCATTTTTTGACATGGTATAATAAGGGGGTCAGCAAGTAGTAGCAGCAGCATCAGCAGTAAAATCACAGCTCCCTATAGTCCCAGCTACCAAAACTGTCATGACCCGGATTTCCCACCTTCGGGGGTCGTGATGGCGCCTACTGTTGGATATAGGCAAGCCAAACATTTAAACATTTTGAAGAACAACACATCAGTAATTACAATAATAAGCCTTTAAAAATGAAAGTGGATGTCTTTTGTAACATAAGTAAATGAAAACCCAATATGCGGAAGTTTAATATTTCACTACCCAAGACTTGAGTCGCTATCTCAAGAACTACTAATGAATACTACAAACAAGTCTGAATAGAAAGAAATACTCAGTATCAATCTCGATACAACGAAAACAAACAGAAGATGTAGAAAAGGGACTGCAGCCTGCGAACGCCAGCTAGGCTACCTCGTAGTCCCTGGACTAAAGTTAGCTCCCACTCGACGTGCTACTGATGTGGTCCAAAAGCTGCTCCAATGACATGATCCGTGCAAAGAGCACAAAAATCTAGCATCAGCACAATAGACCGCATGTGCTGGGAAGTGCCTGGCCCAACCCCGGTGAAATAGTGACGAGGCTAGACATGACTACCAAATCAACATGTGCAGTTTATATATATACATATATATATATATATATATATATATATATATATATATATATATATATATATATATATACACATACATACATATGCTATAGAAGGAAAGGAAAATACCGACAGCTAAATAGTTAACATGGAAGAGAAAACATGTTGTGGGGGAGTACAATCCGGATATATAAAACTTATCGACATAAATAAGATACAGGGCACAACAATAATTAACAAAAACAGGAAATCCAATATTTGCACGGCATCAACCTTCATTTTTTTTACTCTCATCCTCACCCAAAGCAATCAAGCAAATGCACGACATCACCTTTCGTGCTTTCCCTCGCATATCTCTCATCTCATGGCACGGAATGATCCTTCGTGCAAATATTGCCAAATAGGAGCACAGAATGTCCCTTCGTGCATAAATAATCACTAATGGCACGGAATGACCCTTCGTGCATAATTAGTCAATAATGGCACAAAATGATCCTTCGTGCATATATAATCAACAATGGCACGAAATGACCCTTCGTGCGTCGTCACTCTTCCTCACCCAAACATCAATCACAACCAAACGTGCGAGGGAAATAAATAATAACAATAAATGTCCCAGCAAGGGATAAACTAAATTAGACAGCTAAATCCCGGCAAGGGAGCAATAGCAACAACTTAGACATATCTGCAAGGGAGATAATCACATCTTTTTCCATTTCTTTTATTTCTTACTTGGTAGTATTTTTATCATTTGAGCCAACGCTCCAAGGAATTCACAATTCATAATTAATCCTAATACTATTCATATTATGTAGAAAATTATTAGTTAGCTTGGAAGAGCCAATGTATACCGAAACAAGTACCAACAAAGACCCACTGTCATGCTAGACACTGGTGTACAGATACTCGTCACCATGCCTATACATTATACTCGATCTTTTACCAATTAGCAATCAATAATACTTTCATCCTATTCCTTCAGGCCAAAGTTAGATCAAATACTTACCTCGGTCCAAAGAATAGCAATCAACTCTCCAATATAAATTTTCCTCTACAATCCAACTCTGAAACAATGGTATCTTGGCATAATTAATTTAATAATATCAATTAGCGCTCAACAACATAATCCCATAGCCTACATATGAGTTTTCTAGCATTCTCCCAAAAACAGCAAAATTCAACATCGGGCCTACATGGTCCAAACACGAGGCTCGGACCGAAACCCAATTACCCATAACCCCACGAGTTCAAATACATAGTTTATTTCAAGATTCGACCCCAAATTGAGGTTGAATCACCCAAAATTCCCCAAAACCCTAACTACCCAAAACCCCTAATTTCTACTTTGAATTCATGATTTAGGGCTAGGAAATTAGTTATTAGTTCAACAAATTTAGAGGGAAAGAAGTTAGAAACACTCGCCTAAGAAGCTATGGAGAAGGAAGCTCTTAGAAATCGCCTATGGAGTGTTAGAGAGAGGAGATCATGAGAAAAGTGAAGGAAATCCCGTGTGTACTATTCTATAATTACACATTAAAATAACTGGGCGAAAATGCTCTATGCGATCGCGGGGAAAGGAGTGCAATTGCATAGAGTAGAGGGGACAGTGCTCTGTGATCCCAGAGAGTCAATTGTGAACGCATAGAAGGAAAGAAAAGGGGCTGGACTATGCACTATGCGATCGCGGAGGGAGAATGCGATCGCATTGAAGGACTTCTGAACTCTACACCTTGCTCTATGCGATCGCGGCCTAGCCTATGCGTTCACATAGAAGGAAATTACTGGGCCTGACAACAGAAAATCTGCAATATTCTCTAAGGCCAAAAACACCCCTAACCACCTCCGAAATACTCCCGAGCCCTCGGGGCTCCTAACAAAACACTCACACTAACTCAAACATCGAGCCACATATACAAAAATGTCTTTCTTCATCCTACGCCACCAATAATTCTACTGCAAGTCCTGATACATCTTTGTGGCCCCCCGATGAATAGAATACCGAGAACTTTGGGCCTCCGCTAAGATCAACTCTCGAATTTCATCGAAAGTTGGCACACGAACTCGCCCCTGCAAGCTCAAAACACCATCATCATGTAAAGTCACCTTTGTGGCACCTCCACACTGAATCGTGTCTCCTAGGACACATAAATGAGGATCAACAAACTGCCGATCCGAAATACGCTCCAATAATGAAGGGTATGTGATCGTGCAAGCTAATACTCGTCTAGGCTAAGAAATGTCCAAACTCAAAAATCGATTGGCAAAGGGCTGAATATCCAATGCAAGTGGTCTCTGGTTGACCGGAATATAAGCAAGACTATCTATGCTGGCTGACTTCCTACTCAATGCATCTGCCACCACATTGGCTCTCCCGGGGTGGTACATAATAGTAACATCATAATCTTTCAATAGCTCCAACCAGCTTCGCTGCCTCAAGTTCAACTCCTTCTACTTGAAGAAGTATTGCAGACTCTTGTTATCGATGTACACCTAAAATGCCACACCATATAAATAATACCTCCAAATCCTCAAAGCATGAATAGTGGATGCCAACTCTAAACCATAGACTGGATAATTCGTCTCGTGGATCTTCAACTGTCTCGAAGCATAAGCAATGACTCTGCCATCCTACATCAATACTGTGCCAAGCCCAATACGGGAAGCATCATAATAAACCGTATAAGGCCCTGAACCTATGGGCAAAACCAATATCAGTGCCGTAGTCAGAGCTGTATTGAGTTTCTGAAGCTCTCCTTGCACTCGTCTGACAACCTGAATTGGGCACCCTTCTAGGCCAACCTGGTCATCGGGGCTGCTATAGATGAAAACCCCTCCACGAATCAACGATAATAACCTGCTAACCCCAAGAAACTTCGAATCTCGGTCATTGAAGCAGGTCAAGGATAATTCTTGACTGCCTTAATCTTCTTCGGGTCTACCTGATTACTTTGTGCCGATACTACATGATCCTGATATACAACCGAGCTCAACCAAAACCTCGGACTTCAAGAACTTATCATACCACTGACTATCCTTCAGAGTTTGAAGAACCACTTTGAGGTGTTGCTCGTGCTCCTCCTGACTGCGGGAGTATACTAGGTTATCATCAATAAAGACTATCACGAACAAGTATAAATAAGGCCTAAACACTCGGTTCATCAAATCCATAAATGCTGCTTGTGCATTGGTAAACCCAAATGACTAGTCAAAAAACTCAAAATGCCCGTATCGAGTGCAAAATACACTACAACATTTTATGCCTTTGACTACCCCGTAAAAGCGTGGCCTAAACTAGCAAAAAGTGTGGGCTTTGGTCAAAGGCCACACTTTTCGACTCTAGGCAACACTTTTCTAGGGGTGGCCAAAAGAAGCGTAACCTTTGACCTAAGGGCACGCTTTTTAAATGTCACCTTACAAGTAACGCTTAAAAACTTGGCCCATTAGTCAACAAAGACAACACTTGTTACGCCCCATTTTGCAACGCTTTTATACCCTACAGCTACACTCAAAAAACGTGGCCTTTATTACCTTTTAGGCCACACTTGTTAACCGTTTCTTTTAAAGGAACATTTACAAAGCGTGGTCTTTGCTTATATACACGCTAGACATACAGACAAATGGCCACACTTTTAAAGCGTGGCCATTAGCTAGGCTACAATTTTTCCCTTTCTAAAATTTTACAAAAATTACAATTTGCATATATCATGTAATTACAATTATTTCAAGCACATGCATTATTATATATTTTAATGATATAAAGAACTAAATTAGCTAATAAATACCAAAAATAATAATCCAAAAGAATACATACTAATAAAACGTGTCAAAATGCCCATACTAATAAAACAACGTGGCAAAATGCCCATACTAATAAAACGTGGCAAAATGCCCATTAACAATAAACTTTCTAAAGGTGAGTATTCATATAGTATCACGAATATAAGACATCTTAATTATCCAAAAATTCTCCGGATTCACATTACGATCAAATTGACTTTCCGCCACCATTTCCAATTGCATCACCCACTTTCTCCTACACATAAAAAGAAATTAATAATTAAATAGAAACTAAATTTTGATGCTAGTCAAGAAGAACAAAGACTTTGTATAGTAGCACCATATTTTGCATTAGTCACATATAAAAAACTAAATTTTTTCATAAGAAAAGCAAGAAATGAACAACAACAACAACAACAACAACAACAATTCTCTATGCATGATCTCTATGCATGATTAGAATGAAGTTGGCTATAATCTCCGAGAGTAAGTTAGCAGAATACCCTTCCATCTTTATATGATACAAAAATGGTTACCAGATGATCAATCCTAAATACTCAATAATTAATGAGTTCTATTGATGACTAAGTACGTAGTTAATCATAGAATAAAGAATTCTTAACATAACACTTCTACTTCATAACCGTAAATTGATAACAACAGTATTTGATGAGAACGCTGTTAGAATGAGGAATGGCAAACTACAGGGAAATACTTCCTACATGACAGACAAAAACATCCATACAACTTCTCCAATAAGCCAGGTACAAAAAAAAATGACTAGCATGTAATATCTCTTATACGTTTGATCCTAAATTAATGAAGACATGCCAATAGCCGTGTTCTCTTAAATCTCGACAGCAGTGTTGTAAAAAGCGAGCACTTCCTCGCTTAAAGCGAGAAGCAAGGCTAGACATTTGGCGCTTCTCTTAACTGAAGCGTAGCAGATTTACAAAAGCGTTCCCCTCTCTTGAAAAATCGAGAAGAGATGAAGCGATGAAAAGTGTAAGAAGCGAGCGCTTCTCTTTATAACTGGGCAGCCAACGTATTTAATTAAAAAGGATGTCTTATTTCAAAAGACCATTGAGCAGCAGCAACAGAGAACAACAAAGAAAAATAGGAAAGATCCGGCTTGGGTTTATTTTGCTAGAGTTAGTGAGACCAATAAAGTGAACATAAAACCTGAAAAGAACATATTCAATGTTTCATATACTATATTTTTTGTCCAATCTTAAAAGCACAACACGTGGGATTCTCGTTACATATTGCTCCCATTTCAGTTTAACATCTCATCAGTAAGAGATGCCATTTATTTGCTATGAGAATTCTTAAATCACTACTAGAAACACATCATTTTCCTATAGAAGTTACCCACCGAAAATAAAAATGAAGAATAAATGAATAATCACTGTATTATTAGATCATTCTATTTTGAAAAAATAACCCTTCTGTGTTATAGACTTATAGTTTATAACTTTAAAAACATAAGAAAGAGAAAACTAAAGAAAAACCAGCATGTTCCAGTTATAAAATTTGGAAACCATTTACAAAACAAGACCTCTTTGAATCTATTCAGTCATTTACTCTAATGAGTGTGACATAGAAGCCTAACCTAATACAAATATTAATAGTTACTTTCACGGTTCGAATTCGTTCTATCTATTTTTAAAATAACCCGCGAATCTTCTAACTTCTTTATGATCTTAGGCGAGACCATGCATCCTTTCGTAGAAAAAAGGGACACATAATGTCAGCCATTGCTAAGGAAATCTATAGGGGAGAAACTCTCCACTTATGAAAAATATTTGTAGGTACAAATTCTTCATGAAGTTGGATGAAGAAAGAAAAAAGAAAAAAATAGACGAAGTGGCAGGAAAAATGAAAGAAGTAGACTAAGTGCCAGGAGGAAGGGAGACATTGTGGGTGGAAAAGGATTCTGAGAGGTTCCAAAGACAATAGATGATCATATACTTGACGAGAAAGGGCATAGATTTCTTACTATTTTCAGAAGCAATATATAAGCCTAAATGGAATGGTTGCAAAATGCATTGTTCAATCAGTTTCTCATAACATCTCACCTCCATCAAATAACAGATCATTTTATTTATCTCTATTGGCTTTGCTATGTACATGATGTTCTCATTTCTATGCCTTTTATCACTTTGTTCTAATTTATATTTCAGCTGCATTATTTAGAATATACTAACTCATTTATTATGGCTTTTCTTAATTGAATATTCCAATGTAATTTTCCTCAAAAGACTATATAATCAGAAATAAAAAATATCTGGCAACAAACTGCGAAAAACTGTCGGTTTTTGCAATTACAATCTGCAGCAAAATACAATGTGAGAAGGAGGATTCAGTTGAAAGATAGCAAAATGCTAAGATTGGCAGCAAGCTACCAATACAAATAGCGAAAAACTATAGGGAAAAATAGTGATCAGTTGCTGCACTTTCAATGCAGACTTAGATAAAATGCAGCTGCAGAGAGAAGAACTGCACAAACTGGCAGTTCTAGAGATTCAACTGAGTTGTTTGTCATGATTCCAATGAGCACAAGAAAGACAGGGATACCATAATTTAGGCACCAATTGTGAATAAAACTATTTACATGATCACATGCTAATTGCTAATGTGATAATTTTACATTTGTCCCTCTTCTTCGTTAAGGCAATCAAGAAAGTGTCATAATTGAGTACTTGTGTTCTGGCTCCCTTCAGTTGAATTTATTTTCTTACATCTTTTTAGAAAGGGGGAGGGAAACAGATTAAGATAAGGAGATAACATTTACTCATAAAAAGCCAAGATAAGGCATTTAAGAAAGTGTCATAACTTATTTTTGTGCATAAACGACCTTCTAACACCCCAAAAACTAATCGAAAAGCAAGACAAGTTGGAGTCTAAATACCTTTTCAAGAATTGGACCACGGGTTGATCCAGAGGAATGTGGGAGATTTTGGCCTCTTACAGCTTGTGCGCTACTAGCATCAACTGGAGAAAGTTGGTTAGATCCGACAAATCCTTGTATATCTGAACGAAAAAGTTCAGGATTGTTTTGCACAAATAGATTAAAGCAATGACGCATTTGCCTCAATTCTTGCATTTCTTCTCTCATTTCTTGCATTTCTGCTTTCAAAGTAGAGACTTCATTGTTATGCTTTTGTTGGATCTTATTGATTTCGTCGTCTTTTTTAAGAGAACTTGTTGTCACTGATCTTCCATAGCATCTTATTCGACCAGGTTGCTCATTTCCAAACACTGCTCTAAATGCTTCATCCGATGATTCCCCATCGTTTTGATGGTTCTGAAGTTCAGACTGCCAAAAAAATTATGAGAACCATATAAAGAATCTAAGCCCCGGAAAATATATTAGTTGCAATATGGCTTACTATTGCAATTTGAGCATCTTCATGAACTTGCTTCCCTTGTTTTGTACGAGTTGCAATAAACATTTCAGACTTAGATGGTTCCTCGTTGTTCTCTTTACTTGCACGCTAAAAATTATACCAGAGAAATAAATAACAAACATAAATGTATTCAAAAAAAATATGTAAAGAAATGAAAGCCATATGTTTCATAGAGTATCGAATAAATACCAGTGCCACGCGTACTCTTGCAAAATTAAGAGGTCCCATCCGATGCCTCCACTTTTGTTTCTTTCTATTTTCAGAATTTAATTTGCACATTTCCTAGCACCAAAATAAGTTTACCAATTAGTAAATCAAAAAGGAAAAAAATATAATACAACAATGTGTTCAAGAGTAGAAGTGCACAGTTTAATCTCACTTGAACATCTGAATTCCTCCAATACTCAATTAATTGGAGGAATTGAACTTCTGGTATCTCAGCGGGATGTTGTTTTAGCATATCTTCAATAGTATAATACCCATCAAAATGATTCTTCTTAATATTACTCTTGTATCGTCTCCATGCATCGCGAAGACCATCCATCACCCATTTCTTTCCTTCTGCTGGAATGATGAACTTGGTCTATGCAAAAAAAAAAAAAAAAAAAAAAAAAAAGAAATATATATATATATATATATATATATATATATATATATATATATATATATATATATATATATATATATGTTATCTTCGTTTAGTAGGAAATACAATAAGATACACAATTGATAATTGATCGTTCTTACATTGACATATTCCCACATTCGTTGTTTAATATCATTAGTGACAGCATTCCAGCTAGTAAACAACAAGGTGATAAATCTGGGATTCCTCACAATTGTTCCTATAAAGTTGCTTAACTCAGACACTCTTTTGCCGGTTGGTCCAACAGCTTGTCCTTTATCAAATGTCACTTCTTGTCTTTCCTCAAAGTTTCTTGCATGAATCATCTTGCATTTTGTTTGACCTCGAACTTTCTTCTTATCTGATGTCCCTAATGTAAAAACCAAGACATAAGGAAAAGAATACAATAAACATACAAAATTACTAGGTTTAAAATATACCACCCGTAGCAGAATCAACGTCCATAGCTTCGTCTCTAACATACTCATCCTCACCAACTTCTTCTTGTGCAGCAAAATCATCCAATTCTATATTATGCTCATCAACTAGAGGGGAGGGCATAGATGTGAAACCATCTACTGGTTGATTATCAGGTTGTTTTTCTCCACCCACGTATATTCCATTTTTTTCCAGAAAACGGTCAAGACTCGCTGCCGATAAGACCGGCTTCCTCTTTACTTTTTTGCAAATTTCTCCTTCTCCTTGTCTTTTTCCAATCATATGTGAAGTGTTAAGAGCTTCCTTTGAAGACAACTGGATTATGGATTTGAGCATAGGTAATTTGCCATTTCCTTGTTGTTGAAAGGACTCCTCAGGTTGCATTAACCTTTGTCTACTTTGTCCTTCTCTTGCATTAGATATTGTAGGCATAAGATGCTTCCGTTTAAGAGTTACGGGTGCTTGCTCTTTCACAATTCTATACTCTTTATCATGAGCTAGTTTTTCTTTCTTAATCTGAAATTGCTTGGCCAATTCAGCACTTGATCGAAACTGAAAATCAAAACTTGTCTTCTTTATAGGACTTTGAGCTTTGTTTTGATTCAAACCCTTTTTCTTTGCTCCTGCATTCATTCTTCATAAGAGGGGAAAAAATTAATTAGAAAATACCGAAATGCGTATTGCAGAAAGCAAAAATTACAAAAATAATGTGTAGAAATTGAGAAAATACAAAAAAGTTATGCAAAAAATGCAATAACAGTGTGAAGAAATGCAGAACACCAATGCAAAATGCAAAAAACTGTAGAAATGCAGCAGAAAATGTAGAAATACTGTGCAGAAAATGCTAAAACGCTGTGCAGAAATGTAGAATTTGGCGGAACGCCACGCGAAAATGCAAAAAACTGTACAAAAATCCTAAAATAATGTGCAGAAATACAAAAAATGCAGAAACGATATTCAAAAATGCACAAAATGCATAAACAGTGCAAAAAATGCAAAAACGCAGTGCAGAAATGCAGAAAACGCATAAAAACTGTGCAGAAAATGCAGAAATACTGTGCAGATTTGCCTCCGCCCACATATGTCTTTTCTCGTAAATATCAACAATCCAGCTAGTATATTTTTCAACAACATACCTATTTACCATATTCTTCCTCCTACAGTCTTTAATTTTTGATAATTATGGTTACTTACACCAACAAGTATGACAAGCATTAAACTTCTAAATTAGAATAAAATTCACGATGTATCCTCAACATCGAACTCATCTTCCGATTCAATTTCATCTTCTTGAGCATGATATCCTTCTGGAGGCACATCAATTATGGTTGCAGGTACGTCACTCCTTACTAAGACAACTTCACCATCATCATTCGGTATAGATGGGCTCATCGAATTTTCATACGGCTCATTTTCATAACAATAGCGAACATCAGATTCATATTGGTCACTTATGTTAAACAAGTCTCTCGGGACAGTCTTCATAACATAATGTTTGTCTTGATCATATGGATCTTGTACATAGAAGCATTGGTGTGCTTGTGTTGCTAGCACGAAGGGCTCTTCTTGGTAGCATTTCTTGTTGAAGTAGCCATAAGTAAGACCATAAGTATATTCTTCAGCCTCATACCAGTCACACTTAAACAACACAACCTTAAAGTGTCCAAAATAATCTAACTCAATGATATCAATTATTCTACCATAATAAGTCAAATTTGCATCAACCGGATTTTTATCCTTGGAGCTTGCAAAACTTTTAGTTAATGCAACTAATGTAACACCACTATTTTGTGTTGTACGCCTTGCATCACGCTGCCTCGTATGGAATCTATATCCATTAATGAGATACCCAGAATATCTTTTAGCAATTGAATTTAGTCCTCTAGATAATTGTTTTATAAAATCGGGCACCTCCTCATGCATAATACGACTTTCGAACCACTGGGAGAAATTTTGACTGTGACTCTTGGCCTTGCTCCATTTAGATCTTCGCTCATGACTATTAACTTCAAGCTCATGCTCTCTACACATCAAGTATTATTTTTTGTTAGAAAAAATTATATAAAATAATTTTAAAATTATCCATATAAAAGAAAATACTACAAATGAGTTAAATTACCTAATATATTCTTGAATTTCATCACAATTGTTCAATATGTATCTATGTGCTTGACTTAGTGACTTGTCGTCTAGATCATCCGGGACACCCTTTTTTCCTCCTAAAGGACAACCTTTGTTTGGGAACAAACTACAAGTTTGCTCATCTGCTGAACCACAATCATCATTATTTCGCGGTCTTCTATTAAATCTGGTATGTACACCCCCATGTAAATATCTAGAGCATAAATTTAGACATTCTTCAACCAAGTATGCCTCGACAATAGATCCTTCTGGATGATTTTTGTTGCGAACATATGACTTGTACCTACACATAAACCTTTCAGGAGGATACATCCAGCGACATTGAACTGGACCTCCAATTCTTACCTCGTTCGGCAAATGAATAGGCAAATGAACCATTATATCAAAAAAACAAGGAGGAAAAATTCGCTCCAATTGATTTTCTGTTTCTCGAATCTCTGCTGCCAAACAATCTATATCTTCCAATGTGATAACTTTTTGACATAAACGGCGAAAAAAGGAACTTAGACGAATCAAAGGAATAGCAACATGATCAGGAAGTATGCTTTTAATTGGTATTGGTAACAAATAATGCAACATGAAATGTGCATCATGGGTCTTTGCACCTGGATGCACACATCGAGAAATATTGGAAGCACTACTATCGGGTAGCTTTGCATTCTTCAGAACACCACAAAATGTGGATCTTTCGCCCTTAGTCATATAGAAGCACGCTTGTGCAAGCTTTATTTTCTTGCCATCCTTTGTTTCTTTTGGTTGAAGATTTTTCCTGATTCCCATCTCTTTGAGGTCATAACGAGCACTTTCATGATCCTTCGTCTTGCCCGAAATTTCCAAAAGTGTTCCAATTATGCTGTCAACTATGTTCTTCTCAATATGCATTACATCAAGGTTGTGGCGAAGCAAGTTATGCTGCCAATAAGGTAATTCAAAAAAATCGACCTTTTTTTCCATGGGCCGGAATTTGATTTCTTTTGCGTCTTCCCAAATACATTTTCAACATTTTGTAACATATTGAACACATCTGTTCCCTTTAACAATTCTGGAGGAGGCCTAAATTCTGTTTTTCCATTGAAAGACCTTTTGTTGGATCTCCAAGGATGATCCATGGGCAGAAAAACACGATGATCCATGTAACACATTTTCCGACTATGTTTTAGATAGCAAGAATTGGTGCCATAATTACAACATGGACAAGCCAACTTTCCTTTTGTACTCCACCCAGATAACATATAATAGGCAGGAAAGTCACTAATTGTCCACATAAGAGGTGCTCGCATTTGAAAGGTTTGATTTCTTGAAGCATCATATGTGTCAACTCCTAACTCCCACAATACCTTCAACTCTTCTATTAGTGGTTGCAAATAAATGTCAATATCATTTCCAGGAGATCTCGGCCCAGATATAAGCAACGAAAGCATGCAATATTCTTGTTTCATGCACATCCAAGGAGGTAAATTATAAACCATTAAGACAACTAGCCATGTGCTATGAGATATGCTCATGGTCCGAAATGGATTGAATCCATCACTTGCCAAGCCAAGTCTCAAATTGCGAGAATCATTTGCAAAATCTAGATGAAGGCTATCAAAGTCTTTCCATGCTTGGCCGTCGGCAGGATGCCTTAACTTTCCATCTTTAGACCGCACCTCGTCATGCCATCTCAATTTATCAGCCGTCTTTGAGCACATAAATAGTCGTTTGAGTCTAGGAATTAATGGAAAGTGTCTCAAAGATTTAGCAGCAACACGATGAGCTTTTTTGGAAGGCTCAAGCTCGCTATCTACTTCAAGATATTCAATGTATCGAGAAGCTCCACAAACAAGGCAATATTCATCACTTTTATGATCATTCCAAAATAACATGCAGTCATTAGGGCATGCATCAATTTTCTTATAATCAAGACCTAGATTCTTTACAAAAGACTTCGCATTGTTGCATGATAAAGGAATGTTCAACTCGGGCATCGCCTCTTTCAATAACTCTAAGAGGGAAGTAAAGGACTCATTGCTCCATCCATGTAGACACTTCAACAAATCTAGACAGATCGTGAATGATAATTTACAGAATCCTTTACAACCAGGATATAATTCTTGACTTGCCTCGTCAACTAAGTTATAGAATTTTTTGGCATCTTCATTTTGGCATTCATCAACTCCTTGTGCAACATATCTAAATTGATCATTCAACAACCCATCAATGTCATCATATGAATTATCTTCATCCATATCATCATTAACATCCATTGGAATTTCCCATTCCCCATGATTAATCCATTTTGTATAACCTTTAACAAAACCGTTGCATATTAAATGATCATAAACTACATTCCTTTTATACCAAGGGATGTTACAACACTTTGCACAAGGGCATTGAATTTCTTTGCCTTGAGGATCTCCATCAGAATAAGCGAAGTCCAAAAAATATTGAACACCATCAATATACTCTTTGCTATACCTTGGTAAATCCATCCAAGCCTTGGAAGGATCATTTGAAAACCTAAAATCAATGGTGATATTGGATTTCAAAATATAGATTTATTTAAGTGTTAAATATACTTGAGAAATATTCCCTAAAATAAAGAGTAATTTTTCAAAATCGGCTACTCTATGTTGCTCGGACTCTGCGAAAATATCGCCGGTGCATGTTGGATTCTCCAAAAGCAGTGTATTTTTGAAGAATACGATACGGGTGCGACAGTATTTTGGAGAGTTCATGCAACATAGTTCTAGTAATAATCTAATAGCATAATAAAAAAAATAAAGAGAATAAGAATCTCTTACCTAGTCATGACACTTATCTTAGGCCAAACACAACTTCAAGTTCACCACAGGTAATCTAGCAGAGGCATTTAAAAATTATCAAAAGTTATTCATATAAAATTTAACACATGGAAATATAGTTCCATTATATCAAAAGCTATACTGAAATGATGTGCAGATTTGCTGAAACAATGTGTAGAAATACAGAAAATGCAAAAATATTGTGCAGATTCGCAGAAATACTATGCAGAAATGCTGAAATACTCTGCAAAAATGCAGAAAATGCAGAAACACAGTGCAGAAATGCAGAAAACGCAAAAACACTGTGCATAAACGCAGAAATTGCCAAAATGCTGCGCAAAAATGCAGAAACTCTGTGCAAATTCCAAAAATAGTGTGCATAAATGCAGAAAATGCATAAACACTGTGCAGAAACGCAGAAATTACTGAAATGATGTGCAGATTTGCTGAAACGCTGTGCAAAAATACAGAAAATACAAAAATACTTTGCAGATTCGTAGAAATACTGTGCAAAAATGCAGAAACATAGTGCAGAAATGCAGAAAACACAGAAACACTGTGCAGAAACGCAAAAATTGTTGAAATGTTGTGCAAAAATGCAGAAAATGCAAAAACATTGTGCAAAATCACAAAAACTTTGTGCATAAATGCTGAAAAAAATGAACTTAGAAAATATAAAACAAATCGAGAAGAGAACATAAAAAGCGAACAAATGAATAATAGAAATAGTTCAATAGACAAGAAAGCATCGACAAGCAAATATCATCAATTTGACATCTAAAGCATGAGTTTTTAATGTCTCTCTAGTTGTTAATCAAACAATAACTGAACTATTTTTCTAGATGAACATATTACAAGCATTCAACTTCTACATTAGAATCAAATTCATAATGTATCCTCAACTTCACCACTGGTAATCTAGCAGAGGCTTTAAAAGATATCAAAAGTTATACATATAAAATTATCAAGTAATTTACACATGGAAATATAGTTCCATTATATCAAAAGTTATAATTTCGACTCAGTTTTGTACAAATTTTGTGAATTGTGACCCCACCTTCTAAATGAACACTCAAAATAGCAGGAATTCTCTTAACTTAAACACAAATTTCACATGTAGGTGTCATATGTAGAAAGGTAAAAATTAGCTGAATTAATACTTACTTTCTCAAGCACTAAATCACGTGGTAGAAATTATCTAAAATATGTTTTGAGCAGATCTGATCAACTCTTTCTCGGCAACTTCACAGCCAACTTTCAGTAGCATAGAAATAAATCTCACAATCTACAATTTAAAAGAATATCGATAAGAACACAAAGATAAAGGCTGACCTGAGATTGTCAACATAATAATTTAGCAAGGATGCAATTTGGAAAAATATAGTACAACTGAGTTCGAACTTATTTTTGTCATGACTTTAAAATCCAAAATCCGTCACTGGTTTTACAACTTTAGAGCTTGCTCTCTCTCACACACATACATATATAACGATATTCAAAAGTAAGAATAAGGAGAGTAATTACAGAGCTTTGTAATGAGAGGAATATGATTTTGCCATTCTTAAGCGGAGGTCAAGAATTACAGCCTTCGGAATGCTGATAAACGCTTCCTCTTTTAACAATTATTCTTACGTGGCGTGTATTCGG
Source organism: Nicotiana noctiflora (assembly GCA_032618575.1). NCBI lineage: Eukaryota > Viridiplantae > Streptophyta > Magnoliopsida > Solanales > Solanaceae > Nicotiana > Nicotiana noctiflora. Next base: position 552,763 of record JASVEL010000541.1, on the reverse strand, counting down.
ATCAGATTAATTCGTCAATGCTCCAATACCAATACTTAAATTTCAATGTTTCTTCCGTCATCTTATAACCTAAATTCTACAAAAAGTTTTACAAAACATGAAAATTAGAAATTATATTTTGTTTTAAAAAAAAATTAAAAATCAACCAAAAAATCCATGAGAACAGAAAAAAAAAAATTTAAAACAATTGGGAGCTAAGTTGTAGGCAAGAAAATCAATAGCTGGAAACACAAAAAAGCTTATGACATTTAAGAATCTAATTTGTCCCCTATTTTTCATAATATAAGAATAATTTCTCAGTAGGTTAAAGTTCATAGGAAAGATTATTTTATAATAATTAGCCTATTTTACTTCCCCAATTAAAACAATGAGCCTGGGGAGCAAAAGAGAACAATAAAACAAAAAGAATTTTGAGTTCACTTTGAAAATATCTAGTAAACCCTCGATGAAACAGCAAACCAAGAAACCAAAAATACCCAAATGCAGAAAAGGAATAATGCAAAGTACAGAAAACAGAGGAGGAAAAAACAGGAAGCAAGATAAGGCAAATTACACAATCTACATTCCCCATTGATTAAGCACTAGAAAGAAATCCAAAACCCATACTGAACACTAAACCCTCAAGATTTTCAACAACAGAAAAACACATTGTCGAAAGAAGAAAATCAAGAGAATTGTTACAAAAAACAAAAAAGAAAAGACCCCCACAAACAAAAAAAATGTTGTATAAAAGCTGTATCTTTTTTTTTTCCTTCTAAATTCTTGAAAAAAGTTATTCTGGGCATACCTTATTTCTTCTCTTTCTTGGTGGGGTGGGAAGGAGTGTGGAAAAGAGAAGCAGTAGCTTTGAGTGTTTGAGCAAAAGAAATACTAACCAATAAAGAAAAGATGAAGATTCACTAGAGTACTGTCTGGAAGAAGCAGCAAGGCGGAAAGCCGAAAACGAAGAAGCAAAGTTAATTAGGTTATGCAATTTGTTGGGAAAGGAAGTTAATTAGGTTTATGTAGCAAGGCGGAAACGAATTGGAAAAGAATTGGGAAAGGAAAATTGCAGTAGTTGAATCGGAAAGGGAAAATTGAAGTAGTTTGTCCGAATTAATTTTTGCTTTCTGGATACGCAGTAGTTGAATCAGAATTGGATGAAGTGTTTGAAGGTAAATTCTGGATACGCAGACTACTGACCCGTCTTTTCTATTTTTCCTTTTAAGTAATTTCATGGTTAATTTATCATGTTGAAATGTGATGGGACTAGGTTTATTATTTTTTTTTATTCACTGTTGTATTAAGTTTCTTCTAATTACAAGCAGAATTGGATGAGCAAGCTCGACCAATTTGGAGATTATGACTGCTTTGCTTTTTGAGGATTGGGAGGAAAATTTTTTCATTAACCAATTTGGAGGGAAATTTTGAGAGAAATATTTTTATAATAAATTTTAAGGTTACGCTTGTAAAGTGTTACATTTTGTATTAGAATTTAACAACCCTTTAAAAACGTTGTGTTATAATTAATAAGCGTTGCCAAATAATTTATAAAATGGCAACACTTAATAAGTGTTATCTTTATATTATAAGAGCACGCTTTTTAAGTGTGGCCTTAAAAATCGTGGCCAAAGACTCAAGTCAAAGAGCACGCTTTATAAGCGTATCTATAGTTAATTTTGGCAACACTTTTCGAGCGTTATTTATAATTAGTGTGGCCATAGGCCTAAAATGTTGTAGTGATACTGTCTTAGGGACATCAGACGCCTTAATCCTCAGCTGATGGAAGCCCGACCTCAAGTTTATCTTTGAAAACACCATTGCACCCTGCAACTGGTCAAACAAATCATCAATCCTTGGCAGTATATACTTGTACTTTATCGTCACATTGTTCAATTGCCGGTAATCAATGCACATCCTTATTGATCCATCCTTTTTCTTCACAAATAGCGTTGACGCACCCCAACGGGAAACACTATGCCTGATAAAACCCTTCTCTACCAAGTCTTTTAACTAGTCCTTTAACTTCTTCAGCTAGAGCGGGGCCATACGATAAGGCAAACTAGAAATGGGTTGCGTGCTTGGGGCAAGATCAATAAAGAAATCAATATCCCTGTTGGGCGGCATACCTGGTAGGTCTGAAAGGAAAACCTCGGGGAACTCCTGAACAATAAGAACGGAGTCAACAGAAGGAACCTCAGTGTTGGAATAACGAACATATTCCAAATAAGCTAAAACCGCTTCTCGACTATGCGTCGAGCCTTAACATATGAAATGGAACTGCGGGTGGTATGTCCTGGGGTTTCTTGCTACTCTAATCGGGAAAATCTGGAAAAGCCAAGGTCACAGTCTTGGCATAATAATCCAAGATAGTATGATACGGGGACAACCAATCCATCCCCAATATAACATCAAAATCCACTATGTCTAGAAGCAATAGATCAATACGGGTCTCAAGACCCTCAAAGACTACTACAGAGGAATGATGGACTCGGTCAACCACTATAAAATTATCCACTAGTGTAGATACATATATATGAATACCCAAGGCATCACTAGGCATAGCCAAGTAGGGTTCAAAATAAGATGACACATATGAATAGGTAGACCTAGGGTAAAATAGCACTGAAGCATCCCTATCACAGACTAGAATAGTACATGCAATAACAGCTTCAGAAGACTCAGCCTCTGGCCTAGCTGGCAAAGCATAACACCGGGGCTGGGCCCCACCTCCCTATACCATGTCTCTAGGATGTTTGGTTGCTGGCTGACCTCTACCTCTAACAATCCGAGCTCCACCTCTACGGTCCTTACCTTCACCTCTATGATCTCTACCCCCACCTCCAGCTGGCTGGACAGGATGTGGATCACCTGCTACCTGAATCATAGGGCGAGGACCCTGCTGTTGAGAGCTACCCGAGGCTCGAGGGCAAAACCTAAAAATGTGAGTGGGATCATCATAACCATAACAAGACCTCGGCTGCTGCGACTGCTGGCCCTGTCGACCTGAATGTCCTCCCTTGAAGCTCTAAAGTAGGGGTGCACTGATAGGTTGTTGATCTTGATGGTACTACTATGAACCACCGCCCCTTGGAGTACCATGAAAAACTTTAAGCACTAACTGAAAGGGCCTTGGTGAATGACATCTACCATAGCAATCCCTACCTCAAGACAAGGTACCACTGAGCCTTCCAAAAGGATGAGGCCTCTGATCCGACATCTGACCACCTCCCCGAGTAAAGGCCATCTAAACCTTACTGGCTGTATTGGCCGCCTCTTAAAAGGAAATATCACTACTAAGTCCCAAGGTCATTTGGAGATGGATCGACTAAATCAATCCATCAATAAATTCCATAACCTCTCTCACTTTTGGGTAGTATCAGAATAACATGGTGTACCAAGTCAACAAATCGAGTCTCATAGTGTGTAACTGACATGGACCCCTGCTAAAGGCGCTCAAAGTGCCTGCAAAATGCCTCCCACTGAGTGACTAGGACAAACTTCTCCAAAAATAACTCCGCAAACTGATCCCATGTCAATGTTGGAGACCCTACTGGTCTAGATATGCAAAAATTTCTCCACCAAGTCTTGGCGGACCCTACAAGGCGGAAAGTGGGAAAATCGACCCCATTGGTCTCTACTATACCCATGGTCCCGATAATCTTATTGTGACAACCCAAAGGGTTATTACCTATTTTCTCACTTGTTATGTGATTTTGAGGCCTTGAAAACCTCATTTTTACTTGCCTTGATTTACATGCGTAGTTCGGGCACGTAGCTGGAAAATATTTATATTGAAATATGTGAATTTTGTGCAAACTCTAAAGAATTTTGATATTAATATGATTACAGTTGACTTTGGTCAAAATGTTTGGTAAACAGATACGGACCCGAGATTGGATGGTCCCGGAAGGTCCATAGAAAAATATGGGACTCGGGCATGTACTCTCAGTCGAAAACTGAGGTCTAGAATCCGACTAAAAGAATTCTTTTGTTAAATTGTTTTTTTAATTATTAAAGGAAATGAAATGAAAATTGATTAAAAGACTATAGTATCTGGCTCGTATTTTGGTTTCGACGTTCGGTACAAGTCTTATATATTGTTTAAGCGCTTTCTGTGAAGTTTGGTCAAAATTGGACGTCGTTTGACGTGTTTCACACCTACATATCTAAAGTTGGAAGTTTATGAAGTTTATTGCCTATGCTTCGAGACAGTTGAAGATCCATGAGAATAATTATTCGGCTCATGACCTAGAGTTGGCAGCGGTTGTTCATGCTTTGAAGATTTGGAGGCATTATCTCTATGATGTGACGTGTGAGGTGTACAAAGATCAGAAGAGCCTTCATTACTTATTCAAGCAGAAGGAGTTGAATGTGAGGTAGAGGAGATGGCTAGAGTTGTTGAAAGATTATTATGATACTATCTTATATCACCCGGGTAAGGCCAATATGGTGGCAGATGCATTGAGTAGGAAGTTTTCCAGAATGGGTAGTCTTGCTTATATCCCGGTCATCCAGAGACTGCTTGCTTTAGATGTTTAGGCCTTAGCCAATCGATTTGTGCGATTAGGTATTTCTGAGCCTAGCAGAGTATTGGCTTGCATGGTCGCACATTCTTCTCTTTTGGAGCGTATCTATGATCGACAATTTAATGATCCCTATTTGTGTGTCGTGAGAGACATGATGCAGTGTATAGGTGACACGAATGTGACCTTAGGTGATAATGGTGTTTTGAGATTGCAGGGGCGAGTTTGTGTGCCAAATGTTGATGGTATTCGAGAGTTGATCTTACCGTAGGCCTATAGTTCTCGGTATTCTATCTAAGCAACGCGAAGATGTATCAGGACTTGCGGCAGCATTATTGGTGGCGTAGGATGCAAAAAGACATTGTTGCGTATGTGGATCGATGCTTGAACTATCAGCAGGTCAAGTATAAGCATCAGAGGCCCGGTGGTTTGTTTAAGAGGATTGAGCTTCCCGAGTGGAAGTGGGAGAGGACCACCATGGATTTCATTCAAGTACTTCCGTTGACTCGGAAGAAGTTTGATGCTATTTGGGTCATTGTTGGTAGGCTGGCCAACTCAACACATTTCCATTGACTGAGAAATCAGCTGAGATTTATATCCGGGAGATGGTCTGCCTTCATGGGGTGCCGGTATTTATCATTTTTGATTGGGGTATAAAGTTTGCCTCTCGCTTTTGGAGAACATTTCAGCAAGACTTGGGCACTCGGGTTCAGTTGAGCACAGCATTCCATCCTCAGACGGACGATCAGTCCGAGCGGACTATCCAGATTTTGGAGGATATGCTCCAAACTTGTGTCATTGACTTTGGAGGCTCGTAGGACCAGCTTTTGCCTTTTGCAGAGTTCGCCTACAATAACAGCTACCAGTCCAGCATTCAAATGGCTCCATATGAGGCATTGTATGGTATTCGATGTCGGTCTCCAGTTGTATGGTTTGAGTCGAGAGAGGCTCGGTTATTGGGTAGAGACTTATTTTAGGAGGCCTTATATAAGGTTAAGATCATTTAGGAGAGGATACATTCAGCTCAGTCTAGGCATAAGATTTATGTAGACCATAAGGTCCAAGAAGTAGATTTTATGGTTAATGAGCGGGTATTACTATGGGTGTCGCCTATGAAGGGCGAGATGGTGTTCGGAAAGAAGGGCAAGCTTAGCCCAAGGTACATTGGTCTGTTGAGATTCTTGATCGAATGGGAGAGGTGGCTTATAGACTAGCATTGCCACCTAGCTTGTCCGTGGTGGATCCAGTATTTCATGTGTCTATGCTTCTGATGTATCACGGTGATCCTACACATATGTTAGACTTCAGCACTGTCCAGTTGGACAAGGATTTACCTTATAAGGAGGGGTTGATAGCTATTCTAGACCAGCAGGTTCGTTAGTTGAGATCTAGGAGTTTTCCCTCTATTCGTTTTTAGTGGAGAGATCAGCAGCCCTCGACCTGGGTGTCAGAGCATGATATACAGAGCCATTATCCACATCTATTCCTGACTAAGGTACTTCTTTCTTTTGTCCGTCAAGGATGAATGGTTGTTTTAAAGGTGGAAGATGTTTTGGGTCATCACCTATTTCTTCACTCGTTCCCTGCTTCCGAGGCCTTGAAAACCTAATTTTTACTTGCCTTGATTTATGAGCATAGTCCGGGCACGTAGCCGGAAAACGTTTATGTTGAAATATGTGAATTCTATGAGAACATTTGAAGAATTTTGATATTAATATGATTACAGTTGGCTTTGGTCAAATTTTTTGGTAAATGGACCTGGACTTGAGATTGGACGATCCTAGAATGTCCGTAGAAAAATATGAGACTCGGGCATATACCCGGAGTCGAGATCCAAGGTCTAAAACCCAATAAAATATTTTTTCTGTCAAATTGTTTTTTCTGAAATTGTTAAAGAAAATGGAGATGAAAATTGATAAAAAGATTGTGGTATCAGGCTCGTATTTTTGTTCTGACGCCCGGTACAAGTCTTATATATTGTTTATGTGACAACCCAAAGGGTCATCACCTATTTTCTCATTTGTTCTGTGCTTCCGAGGCCTTGAAAAACTCATTTTCTATCGCCTCAAATTGCGTGCGCAGTACGGGCGCGTAGCCGAAAATTGTTTATGTTAAAGTATGTGAATTCTGTGAAGTATTTGAATAATTTTGATATTAATATTATTATAGTTGACTTTGGTCAACACTTTTGATAAACGGTCACAGACCCAAGATTGGACAACCCCGGAATATCTGTAGAAAAATATGGGACTCGGGAATGTGCCCGGAGTCAAAATCTGAGGTCTAGAACAAGAGTAAAAGATTTTTTTTGTTAAATTGTTTTTTTTTTGAAATTATAAAGAAAAATAGAAATGAAAATTGATTAAAAGACTATGGTATCGGGCTAGTATATTGGTTCCGATGCCCGGTACAAGTCTTATATATTGTTTAAGCATTTCCTGTAAAGTTTGGTCGAAATCGGACGTCATTTGACATGTTTCGGACCTAAATGTATAAAGTTGGAAGTTTATGAATTTTGAAAGGAAAATGATGATCTTAAGGCTTGATTCAATGATTTTGATGTTATTTTGAGTTAGTGTTTGTGATAGGTTAGGAGCACCGAGAGCTCAGGAGTGTTTTAGAGGTGTGTTGGGGTGTTTTTACACTTAGAAAGGTTACAAGTTTATACTTCAGCTATGCAGGTCCCTTTTTTTCTTCGCGTTCGCGAAGCTATGGGTTCTCCATTCATCGCGTTCGCATCCCTTGCCTCGCTTTCGCGTAAAGTCTTTTGACTTAGGGAACTCAACTGCTTTTTACTCTTCGCGTTCGCGTATATAGCCTGGAGAACGCGTACTATTGCATATTCCCTTCCTCGCGTTTGTGTTAGAGTCCACGCATTCGCGTAGACTAAGTTCTGGACACCCACCCTATTCCTCTTCGCGTTCGTGTCCTCTTTCACGCGAACGCAATGCTTACCCGTCTTCCTTCATCACGAACACGACAGGTGTGTCACGAACACGATGAACAATTTTTCCCAACGAATTTTTAAGTTAAAAATAAAACCAGTGATGGGATTTTCATAAAAATGCCCGAAACCTTTTCTTCTCCATGCACTTAGGCGTCCATTGAAGCTCCCATTCATCAAAAATTCTTGGGTAAGCATTGTTCCACTTATTTAATTCAATTTTCTTCATTAATTACTGAAATCCTAGCCCTAAATCAGGAAGTTTAAGGTAGAAATTGTGGGTTTTGAGCAAAGTTGGGGTTTTGAGAATTTTGGGTTTTTCAACCCAACTTGGGGTCGAATCTTTAAATTATATCTTTGGATTCGTGAGGTTATAGGTGATTGAGTTTTGGTCCGTGCCTCGAGTTTGGACCATCTAGGCCCGGTGTCTAATTTTGGGATTTTTGAAATAATGCTAGGAAATTCATATCTAGGCTATGGGATGTTGCCATTGAGTATTTGTTGATATTATTAAATTGATTATGCATAGATATCAGTGACTTGGAGGTTGTATCACGAGATAAAGCAATAGTTGAGGGTTAAGCGGATTTCAAGGCTATGAGGTAAGTGTTTGGTCTAACCCTAGATTGAGGGAATATGAGTTGAGTCTTGTTGCTAATTGCTATGTGATCGAGTATGATGTATAGGCATGGTGGCAATTATTTATACATTGGTGTCTAGCATGACCGTGAGTCCTTATAATGTGATTATCCTGAGCTGGTTATGAATTCCACATTTATTAGAGGATATCTATATATTGTGAATAACGTGCGAACGGTAAATGATTATTAAATTCTTTGGAGAGTTGGATCAAAATGGTAAAGTGAATTATAAGATAAGAACAGTAAGAAAGGAAACGCTGTTGATTATTCCCTTGCTGTGATGCAAGTATTTGTTATATTCTCCCTTGCCTGGATGATTGAATTGTTAATTGTACTCCCTTGCTGGGATATTTGCCATATGTTTGTTTGTTGTGTCCCCCTTTAATTATGACTGTTGCTTGGGGACTCAGACTATTAAATGATATTAAGGAGCGGGTTGCACGCTGCAACAAATTATACTGAGGAATAGGTTGCGCGCTGCAACAATGATAAATGATAAATAATGTGAGTCGGGTTGCACGCTACAACAGTAGTACTATGGAGCGGGTTGCACGCCGCAATAATGGTAATTATGGAGCGGATTGCACGCCGCAACAGTTGTTGATATCCTATGTTTATATCTGAATATTGGTTTATTATTTCATTGTGGACTTTAAACTGATTGGGTTGTTACTCTAGATTATTGTTAATTGTATCTCCCCCATAGCATGTTTCCCCCTCCCATGTTGTTAATTACTTGGTATTCAATTTCCGTTGTATCTTTATAACTGCATAGGTTTATATGGTGTCTAGTCTAGTCGCGTCACTACTTCACCGGGGTTAGGCTAGACACTTACTAGCACCTGGGGTTGGTTGTGTTGATACTACACTTCTGTGCATTTTTGCACAGGTCCAGGTTTTGAGCAGCAGCAGCAACACTAATTTTCAGGAGAAGGATTTTATTACCAGGAGAATGAGGTAGCCTTGTAGGCATCCGCACGCCCGGCGTCTTTTCTTATGTTTTTATTTTTACTATTGCCTTATTGTTTCAAGATAAATAGTTGTTATATTTCTTTCAGACCCTTGTATTTAGTTTATTCTTAGTGGTTTGTGAGTATGTAACACCAAATCTTGGGTAAAGGATATTGTTGAGTATTCCGCATTTATTCACACTTATAAAATTAGACTTCCGCAGTTATTGTTGTTATTATTATTGATGCTATAAACTGTCAATGAAATGGTTTTACTAATGAAAACGGTAAGTACGTTATCTTGCCTAGCTACCATGAGTAGGTGCCATCATGATCCTGAGAGTGGGAAATTAGGGTCGTGATAGTTTAAGCGCTTTCTGTGACGTTTGGTTGAAATCGGACGTTGTTTGACTTGTTTCAGACCTAAATACATTAGGAAAAGGGTCGGATTTGCTGAAATTTTACACATACATTTTACTCTTCGCACATGCGGCCCCAGGCTCACGTTTGAAGTGCCTTGGTGTTTCCCTCTTACACGTTCGCGTTTCACTTAACGTATTCGCGTAGTTCTCAATTTTCCCCCTCCGCGTTCGCATCATTTCAATCGTGAATGGTAGCTTTACCAGCTCCTTCAACGCATTCACATAGCCTTTCACGCGTTCACGTATAACAAGTTTTCTTCTACGCATTCGCGTTCGTCTCCACGCGATCACGATAGCTTACCCAATTTACCATTCACGAAAGTGGCCCCTCTCCCGCGAACGCGAAAGGCAATTTTGCCCAGCGAATGTGTTTGTTAAAAACATAACAGTAGCTCGGGATTTTAATAAAAATAGACGAACTCCTTTCTTCTCCAAGCACATAGGCATCCATTAAAGCTCCCTTTTATCAAAACTTCTCGAGAAGCATTTTTCAACTTGTTTCCTTCAATTTTCTTCATTAATTACTGAAATCCTAGCACTAAATCTTGAAATCAAAGTAGAAATATGGGTTTTGGGTAGATATTGGGTTTTGAGTAATTCAACCTGAATTTGAGGTCGAATATTAAAACAAATTATATATTTAGACTCGTGGGATTATGGGTGATTGGGTTTTGGTCCTAGCCTCGAGTTTGGACCATGTGGGCCCGGTGTCTAACTTTGGGATTTTTGGAATAATGCTAGAAAAATCATATCTAGGCTATGGGACGTTGTCATGGAGTCTTTATTGATTTTGCTAAATTGTTTATGCCTAGATATCACTGTATTGGAGGTGGAACCACGAGGTAAAGCAATAGGTGAGGATTAAGTGGATTTCAAGGCTTTGAGATAAGTGTTTGGTTTAACCCTAGCTTGAGGGAATAGGAGTTGAGTCTTGTTGCTAATTGCTATATAATCGAGTATGATGTATAGGTATGGTGACGAGTATCTATACATTGGTGTCTAGCATGACTGTGAGTCCTTATAATGTGATTATCATGACTTGGATGTGAACTCCATGTTTATTGGAGGATTTCTTAATATTGTGAATAACATGTGAACGGTAAAAATGATTATTTGGTTTTTGGGAGCATTGGTTCGAATTGTGATACGAATATTGAAGGTATACGCAATCACTTGATTATTCTGGGACATTAGGTTGAACTTGTTGGATTCCTTCCCTTACTGTGATTTTTGTCAAATATATGCTTATTTTTGTGTCTCTTAATTGTGACAGTTGTTTGGGAAATCAATCTGTTAAATGATATTGAGGAGCGGGTTGCACGCCGCAACAATAAAATGTGAGGATCCGGTTGCGCGACGCAACAATGATTCATGATAAATGATATGGGTCGAATTGCACATCGTAAGAGTGATAATTGTGGAGGGATTTGCGCACCGCAACAGTTGTGGATATTATGTGTTGATAACGATTGTTGGAACCATGTTTTTGGTGAATCTAACTACTTTAGTCTGTCACACTAGATTATTGTTAATGTTGTATTCCCTCGTAGTATGTTTCCCCTCCCATGTTGTTAGTTGTTGGTATTTCATTTTCGTTGTATATTTATAACTGCGGGTTTATATGGTGTCCAGTCTAGCCTCGTCACTACTTCACCGGGGTTAGGGTAGATACTTACCAGCACATGGGGTCGGTTGTGCTGATGCTACACTTCTATGCATTTTTGCATAGGTCTAGGTTTTGAGGAGCAGCAATAGTAGTAGTACGGGAGGAGGATTTCATTTACACGAGACTGAGGTGGCCTTGCCGGCGTCCGTAGGCCCGACATCTCTTCCTTATGTCCTCTTTTAGATTGTTGCCTCATTGTTCTCGAGACAAACAACTTATATATTTCTTTCAGACCATTGTATTTAGTATTTCATTAGTAGTTTGTGAGTAATGTGACACCTAATCTTGGGTAGACGATATATTTGATTGTTCCGCGATTTGATTCATATTCATAAGACAGATTTTCGCTGTTGTTCTTATTATATTTTATGTTCTATAACGATGTTATAAAATGTTATGATAATTGTTTAATAATCGGAACTGTTGCCCCGGGCTGAGCTCTGCCCCTGCCTCAGCCTCTGGCATAGCCTCGGCCTTTGCCCCTCGCAGGAGCTGCTGTTGGGGGCTCGGGCTGCTGCACAGAAGAAGAAGAACCATGTGTTCTGCCATCTGCGAAAGAATAGAGTAGAAAGACAATCGCTATTTGAGAAATAGAATTGCACGACAAGAAAGAACAAAAGTGAAACTTTTCCTAATTCTGTAGCCTCTGGGAGATGAATACAGGCGTCTCCATACCGATCCCTCAGACTCTACCATTTTTGTCTGTGAGTAACAAGACCTATGCAACCTCGAGCTCTGATACCAACTTGTCACGACCCGAATTTCCCATCTTCGGGGGTCATGATGGCACCTACTGTTAGAGCTAGGCAAGCCAAACATTTAAACCTTTTGAATAAGAACACATCAGTAATAACAATAATAAACCTTTAAAAATGAAAGCGGAAGTCTTTTGTAACATAGGTAAATGAAAACCCAATATGCGGTAGTTTAATATTTCACTACCCAAGATTGGAATGGCTATCTCACGAGCTACTAATGAATACTCCAAACAAGTTTGAATGGAAAGAAATACACAGTGTCTGTCTGGATACTATGAAAACAAACAGAAGAGGTTGAAAAGGGACTCTGACCTATGAACGCCAGCTAGGCTACCTCGTAGTCCCTGGACTGAAGTCAACTCCCACATGATGTGCTACTGCTGTGGTCCAAAAGCTGCTCCAGTACCGTGATATGAGTAAAAATCATAGAAGTGTAGCATTAGCACAACCGACCCCATGTGCTGGTAGGTGCCTAGCCTAATCCCGGCAAAGTAGTGACGAGAGTAGACAGGACAACCAAATACCGAGAGCTAAACATTTAATAGGGAAGGGAAAACATGCTGTAGGGGAGTACAAGCCGGATATATAAAAATCATCGACTTAAATAAGAAACAGGGTACAATAATTATTAACAAAAATAGGAAATCCAACAGTTGCATAGCATCAACCTTCGTGGTTTTTACTTTCATCCTCACCCAAAGCAATCAAACAAATGTGCGGTATCACCTTTCGTGCTTTCCCTCACATATCTCTCATCTCATGTCATGGAATCATCCTTCATGCAAATATAATCACATCGAAGCACTGGATAACCTTTCGTGCATATATAATCAATAATGGCACGGAATGAACCTTCGTGCATAAATAATCAAAAATGGCACGGAATGACCCTTTATGAAAATATAATCAACAATGGCACGAAATGACCCTTCGTGCGTTATCACTCTTCCTCACCCGAACAACAATCACAACCAAATGTGCGAGGGAAATAAATAATAACAAGAAATGTCCCAGAAAGGGAATAACAGAATTAAACAACTAAATCCTGAGCAAGAGAGCAATAGCAACAACTTACGCATCCCGGCAACGGAGATAATCACATCTTTTTCTATTTCTTTTATTTCTTACTCGATAGTATTTTTATCGTTCGAGACAATGCTCTAAAGAATTCACAATTCATAATTAATCATAAAACTCTTCATATTATGTAGAAAATCAATATTTAGCTTGGAAGAGTCCCAAAGTATACCAAAACAAGTACCAATAAAGATCCACGGTCATGCTAGACACCAGTGTATAGATGCTCGTTACTATGCCTATACACCGTACTCGATCAATAATCCTCTAATCATATTCCCTCAAGCCAAAGTTAGATCAAATACTTACCTCGGTCCAAAGAATAGCAATCAACTCTCCAATACCGCTTTTCCTCTATAATCCAACTCCAAAACAATGGTATCTAGGCATAATTAATTTAATAATATCAATTAGGGCTCAAGAACATAATCCCATAGTCTAGAGATGATTTTTCAAGCATTCTTCCAAAAATACCAAAATTCGACAGCAGGCCCAGATGGTCCAAACACAAGGCTCAGACCAAAACCCAGTCACCCATAACCCCACGAGTTTAAATATATAGTTTGTTTCAAGATTCGACCCCAAATTGAGGTTAATCACCCAAAATTCCTAAAACACTAAGTATACCTAAAACCCCTAATTTCAACTTTGAATTATTATTTAGTGCTAGTAAATTAGTGATTAATTGAATAAATTAAGAGGAAAAGAAGTTAGGAACACTTACCTAAGAAGCTATGGAGAAGGAAGCTCTTTAAAATCGCCTATGGAGTGTTAGAGAGAGGAGCTCGTGAGAAAAGTGAAGAAAATCATGTGGGTACTATTCTATTTCCACACATTAAAATAAATGGGCAATAATACTCTATGCAATCACATAGAGTAAAGGGGGCAGTGCTCTGCGATCCTAGAGAGTTAGTTGCGAACGCATAGAAGGAAACAAAGGGGGCTGGACTGTAATGACCAAACCGGTCATTTTTAGCTCCGGTGTGTCATTTAGCAGTTTGAAGCCATGAGCAACTTCATCTCAGGTATATTGACTTGTGTGTATGGCCAGAATTAAATGCAGGAAGTTTGGAGTCAAATCTAAATGGAAATACTCATTTTGAAAGCTTAAAGTTGAAGAAATGAACTAGGATTAGAATTTTGAGTAACTAACCTCAGAATTGGGATCCGAATGTTCCAACAGATTGGTATGATTATTTCAGACTTGGGCGTTTGCCCGGATAGGGTTTTGGATAACCCGTGAGGGTTTTGGCGCCTATTATGTAAATTAGCATTTTAGAAAAATTGCATCAGTTTGGTTTAAAATGCATTTTAGTGTTATTGATATCCGTTTGGGATTTCGAGACAGACAGTAGCTCTGTATAGTTATTTTGGAGTTTGGAGCATGATCGGAAGTGAATTCGACCATTCGTAGGTCATTTTGGAGCCATTTGGCTAAAGATAGAAATTTTAAGGTTTTTGAGAAAAATTCAACCTGGAGTGGAAATTTTGATATCGGGCTTAAAATACAAATTTTATGGTTCGGATAGCTTCGTTAGGTGATTTGGGACTTAGGAGTATGTCCGGAATATTTTTGTGATGATCGGTGTAGAATTAAGCTTGAATTGGAAAAGTTAGTATTTTGTCGAATTCCGATTGATAGGTGATATTTTGATCCAAGAGTCGGAATGGATTTCCGAGAGTTTCTGTAGCTTCGTTATGTCATTTTGGACTTGTGTGCAAAATTTGAAGTTAATCAGACGTGATTTGATAGGTTTCTGCATCGGAAATAGAAGTTGGAAACTTCAAAGTTCTTCAAGCTTGAATTGAGGTGTAATTCATTATTTTTTTAGCATTGTTTGATGTGATTTGAGGCCTCGAGTAAGTCCTTAATGTTAATTGGGACAGGTTCATGTTATTGGTCGGGGTCCTGGGGGCCTCGGGTGTGTTTCGGGTTGTGATCACGCTCTTATTTGATGTTTCAACGTTGTTTCTTCGGATATAAAGGAGTACTATATTAATCTAATGAACTCCAAATTCAGTTTTGTTTGAACAATTAGATCCGTACCGAAATTACGGAGCCACAGGAAAAAGAATCATCAAATTTGGACATCGTACGAGGACGTTATGCTCGTTTTCGTGTTGGGGAAAAAACTACTGCTTCTGGTATGCTCGCAATTGCGAATATTTCCATTGTAATAGTGATGCCAATTCGCAATTGCAAACTTTTTTGTTGCAAATGCGACTCTTCCCAGCCTCTCTTTGTTCGCAATTGCGAAGGATTTGCGAAAGATCATAATTGCGAACCCTGGATCGCAAATGCGACTTCTGCAGCTTGATTTTAGCTGTGTACCTCGAGTTTTTTCTTCACTTTATCATATTTTGAGTCCTAGGTCCGAGAATGGGCGATTTTGAGATTGGATTTTTGTATCAAATCATTATGTAAGTTCCTCTAACAACTTTTTAATTATTTTGTGATTATACCTTAGATTTAACATCAAAATTCATGAGAATCTAAAGGAGAATTTAGGTTTTAAAGAAAAAACCTAGAAATCGAGGTCTTTGGATTTTGACCACGATTTTGAGTATTAAATAAAGACAAAACTATATATTTGAGTTCCTAAGGTCATGGGTAATCTTTATCTTCGAAATTTTTTTGATTCCGGGCACGTGGGCGCGATGGAATTTTGGTCACTTTACATAATTTCGCGTATTAACTTAGAATTTAATTGTAGAATTGATTACTTGAATTATTATTTATGTTATATAATTTAATTGAATATATTCGAGCCATTTGGAGTCGAATACTCATGGCAAAGGCATGGTTTTGGGTTGACTTGCACTTGTTCGAGGTAAGTGGCTTGTCTAACCTTGTGATGGAGACCTCTTCCCTTAGGATATCTTATGTGGTTATTTAAATGCCTTGTACGCGAGGTGACGAGCGTGTACTTGTGCAAATTGTTGAAATTCCGCTTTGTTTGAATTGCTCAAACTGTGTTTTTGTCTGTTATTTAACTGAATTAAATGCAAGATTTATCCTGTGTTAGTTAGAGGAGTATGACTAGATAGAATTAACCGTCTAATTGCTTAATTTCCTTAATTTAAATTACGTGGAACATGTTGGGTCATAACTTCACTTTTATTTGTAGTTGTGCGTTCCATTCTCTGAGTATTTTTCCTTATTTTTGGTTGTGTTTTTTTTTTTTTTTTTTGCATTGGGATTGCAGGTTCAATTCCCGGATATCCTTGTTACGAAGATGAGTGGACTGCAGGTTCAATTACTAGAGATCCTTGTTACTGAGATGAGTGTATTGCGGGTTCAATTCCCAGAGATCCTTGTTACTGAGATGAGTGGACTGTGGGTTTAATTCCTGGAGATCCTTGTTATTGAGATGAGTGGACTACAGGTATAATTCCCGGAGATCCTCGCGTCCCAATTCGGATTTTCCGCCATCGGGAGGCGTGATGGCACCTACTATCGAAGCTAGGCCAGCCAATCCTTAACAACAGAATATACTCAGATAATTAACTTTTAAGGAAAACTTTAAATCTAGTAAAGAAGAGATCAAATGCGAAAGAAGACTGAACATAACACTACACCAAAACCTGGTGTCGCTATCTCACAGACTACTATAGAATTCTACAACCAAGTCGGAATGAAAGAAAATACATGTGTCTCCTTTGATACAATAAAACAAACTGAAATAAGGGGATAGGGACTTCGGCCTGTGAACGACGGCTAGGCAACCTCGAGAGTCCCTGAATCGAAGACAGATCCCGGGAATATCCTACTGCTGCTGCTGTCAGAAAGCTGCTCCAACGCTGTGATCTGTGCAAAACGCACAAAATGTGTAGCATCAGCACAACCGACCCCATGTGCTGGTAAGTGCCTGGTCTAACCCCGGCGAAGTAGTGACGAGGCTAGACAGGACTTACTAAAATCAAACTATGCAGATATATATATAGATACAACAATAACAGAAAGAACAACAGGATTATATATGAAGTATACAACTAAAAAGGGAACATGTTCAGAAAATATTGAACAACTGGAGCAGGTCATCTATGACAACATTAAACCAAAATCACATTATATACTTTCATAAGTGGACAGCGTGCCACACGATCCCGATAAATATAATATAGGTGGACGGTGTGCCACACGATCCCAATAAATATAATATAAGTGGATGGCGTGCCACATGATCCCTATAATCATATTATAGGTGGATGGCATGCCGCACGATCCTTATAAATATAATATAAGTGGATGGCGTGCCACACGATCCCAATAATCATAATATAGGTGGACGGCATGCCACACGATACCAATAAATATAATATAGGTGGACGGCGTGCCACACGATCACAATAATCATATTATATAAGTGGTTTATATAGTCTCTCTCAAGGAGTTCCTTTTTAGGGAAAACTCGGCAATATAACGATCTACCCAATAAGGGTACCACTACCAGCCTAAACGTTTCAATAATGGAGATTTCATGCAACGCTCAACCGAATAAGGGAGCAACAACAATCATAATCTACACGTCCCGACAAGGGATCCAACCACAGTTCTTTACAATACTTACAATTTTGACTTCATAAAAGTCAGTAACATTTGAGCCAAAGCTCCAAGAAATCTCATGTTTTCATAAATAATTCCTCAACTAACTCATCACATTGAATTCATCATTTGCTTGGAA
Organism: Nicotiana noctiflora; assembly: GCA_032618575.1. Classification (NCBI taxonomy): domain Eukaryota; kingdom Viridiplantae; phylum Streptophyta; class Magnoliopsida; order Solanales; family Solanaceae; genus Nicotiana; species Nicotiana noctiflora. The sequence goes on along the minus strand of JASVEL010000541.1, from coordinate 535,115 downwards.
TAATTCTCAAAATATACCCAAAAGCAAGTACAAATAAGACTCATGGTCATGCTTGACGCAGTGTATAGATACTCGTACCATGCCTATACACCGCACTCGATCATTTAGCAAATAGCAAAAAATAATACTCTAGTCCTATTCCCTCAAGCCGAAATTAGATCAGACACTTACCTCGGTCCGAAAAAAGCAATCCATCCTCTAGCACCACCTTTCCTCTAGAATCCGACTCCGAAATAATGGTATCTCGTCATTTTCAATTCAATAACATCATTTAAGGCTCACTAACACATTCCCATAGCCTAGAAATGAAATTCCCATCATTCTTCAAAAAATAGCAAAATCTGATACCGTGCCCACATGGTCCAAACTCGAGGCTCGGACCAAATTCCAATCACCCATAACCCCACGAGTTAGAATATATGACTTGTTTCACAATCCTATCTCAAATTGAGGTTGAAACACCCAAAATCCCACAAGCCCTAGTTCTACCCAAAACCCTCAATTTCTACCTTGAATTCATGAATTAGGCTAGGATTAACTTTGATTAGGGGAAGAAATAATGAAGAAATGATAATATGAAACTTACCCAAGGAGCTATGGAGGAATGGGAGCTTGTAGCTTGAAAATTGAGGGTGAAGGAGAAGAACCCGTATGTGTTTTGTGTGAAAAAGCACGTGCTTATGTTCTGTTTTTATCAAAAACTCACTGGGAGACGTATACAAGGCATTGTGATGGTATAGGGTAGGGAGCTAATGCATTGCTATCACACACAGAAAGATGCGAATGCATAGAGTAGGTGAGACTGGGCGAGGGAAGTGTTTTATGCGATTGTGAGGGGGACAATGCGATCACATAGGTTTAGGAAGCTGGGCAATGCGATCGCACAGTGGGGGCTGCGATCGCATAGAACAGTTTTGGGCTTCGAAATTTTTACACTATGCGATCGTAGAAGGACCTATGCAATTGCATAGAACATTACACCAGATACCAACAACAACTCAAAAATATAAGATTTTCAAGTGTAAAACACCCCGCACTACCCCTGAAATCACTCTCGAGCCCCCGGGGATCCTAACCAAATGCATACACTAACTCAACAACATCATACGAACATGCTCGAGTGATCAAATTGCTAAAATAGCATAAGAAACAAAGAATCAACACCCAAAACTCAAGATTTCATTTCAAAGTTCATAATTTTCTAAATTTAGCTATTTAGGTCTGAAACACGACAAACAACGTCCGATTTCGACAAAACTTCACAAGAAGCGCTTAACCAATATTTAAGACCTGTACCAGGCGTCGAATCCAAAATACGAGCCCGATACTTATATTTTCTAACTCAGTTTCACTTCTATTTTTCCTTATTAATTTCAGAAAACAATTTAATGGAAAAATTCTTTACCGGAGTTCTGGTCCTCGAATTTCAACTCCGGACACATGCCCGAGTCCCATATTTTTCGATGGACCTCCCGGGACCGTCACATTATCGATTCGAGCCCATTTACCAAAAATGTTGACCAAAGTCAACTATATCAATATTAATATCAAAATTCATCAAATTTTCTATAAAATTCATATATGTTAACATAACAACTTTCCGGCTTCATGCCCGGACTGCGTACGCACATCGAGGTAACTATGAGTAAGGTTTCCAAGACCTCAGAAGCATGGAAAAAGGGAGAAATACGGCGATGACCCTGGGGTCGTCACATTCTCCACCTCTAAAACTATTGTTCGTCCTCGAACGGGGAAAAGAAAGAAGTACCTTAGTCAGGAAATAGATGAGGGTAGCGACTCCGCATATCAGACTCAGACTCCCAGGTCGAAGCCTCATGAGGCTGACCTCTCTACTACACACGTTCTAAAAGAAAACACTTCGACCTCAACTGTCGAACCTGCCAGTCCAGAATAGCTACCGACTCCTCCTCAAAGGACATATCCTTTTCCAACTGGACAGTACTGAAATCTAACACATGGATAGGATAAACGTGATACTTCCGGCACATAGACACATGAAACACTGGATGCACAACTGATAAGCTAGGTGGCAAGGCAAGTCTGTAAGCCACCTATACTACTAGATCAAGTATCTCAAATGGGCCAATATATCTAGGGCTAAGCTTGCCCCTCTTCCCATATCTCATCACGCCTTTCATAGGCGATACACAGCGCAATACTCACTCACAAACCATGAAATCTACATTTCGAACCTTATGCCTAGACTGAGCTAAACGCAACCTCTCCTGGATAATCTAGACCTTGTCCAAGGCTTCCTAGACTAAATCAATACCCAACAATCGAGCTTTTACCGGCTCGAACCATCCGACTGGAGACCGACATCGCCTACCATACAACGCCTCATAAGGTGCCATCTAAATACTGGACTGTTAGCTGTTGTGCTAGGCAAACTCTACTAAAGCTAAGAACTGGTGCCAAGAGCCTCCAAAATCAATAACATAGGCTCGGAGCATATCATCTAATATCTGAATAGTCCTCTCAAACTGACCGTTCGTTTGAGGATGGAATGATGTACTCAACTGAACATGGGTACCTAGCTCCTGCTGAACTGCTCTCCAAAAGCGCGAGGTGAACTGTGTACCCTAATCTGAAATGATAGATGTCGGTACTCCATAAAGACGAACAATCTATCGGATGTAAATCTCAGCTAGTCTCTCTGAGGAATAGGTAGTAACAACAGGAATGAAATGCGCTGACTTAGTCAGCCTATCAACAAAGAACCAAATAGCATCAAATCTCTTTCGAGTCACCAGAAGTCATGTAACGAAGTCCATGGTAATCCGCTCCCACTTCCACTCGGGAAGCTCAATCCTCTGAAACACACCACCAGGTCTCTCATGCTCATACTTGACCTGCTGACAATTTAAACATAGAGCCACATATGCGACAATGTCTTTCTTCATCCTACACCACGAGTAATGCTGCAACAAGTCCTGATAAATCTTCGCGGTGCCCGGGTGAATAGAATATCAAGAATTATGGGCCTCCGCTAAGATCAACTCCCGAATGCCATCAACATTAGGCACACATACTCGCCCCTGCAATCTCAAAACACCATCCATATCCAAAGTCACCTTCGTGGCACATCCACGCTGCATAGTCTCTCTCAAGACACACAAATGAGGATCATCAAATTGTCGGTCACGGATCCGCTCCAATAATGGAGAGCGAGCGACCGTGCAAGCTAATACTCAGCTAGGCTCCGAAATGTCCAGCCTCATGAATCGATTGGCCAAGGCATGAATATCTATGGCAAGTGGTCTCTAGTTGACTGGAACATATGCAAGACTACCCATACTGGCTGACTTCCTACTCAATGCATCGGCCACTATATTAGCCTTACCCGGGTGGTATAAGATTGTAACATCATAGTCCTTTAATAGCTCCAACCACCTCCGCTGTCTCAAATTCAACTCTTTCTACTTGAACATGTATTGCAAACTCTTGTGATCCTTGTAGACCTCACAGTTCACACCATATAAATAATGCCTCCAAATCTTCAAGGCATGAACAATGGCTACCAACTCTAGTGGTCTCTAGTTGACTGGAACATATGCAAGACTACCCATACTGGCTGACTTCCTACTCAATGCATCGGCCACTATATTAGCCTTACCCGGGTGGTATAAGATTGTAACATCATAGTCCTTCAATAGTTCCAACCACCTCCGCTGTCTCAAATTCAACTCTTTCTACTTGAACATGTATTGCAAACTCTTGTGATCCATGTAGACCTCACAGTTCACACCATATAAATAATGCGTCCAAATCTTCAAGGCATGAACAATGGCTACCAACTCTAGATCATGGACTAGGTAGTTATTCTCGTGGATCTTCAACTGCCTCGAAGCATAAGCAAAAACCCTACCATTCTGCACCAAGACCAACATGGGAAACATCACAATAGAAAGTGTAAGGTCCCGGACCTGTGGGCATAACCAATATCGGTGTTGTAGTCAGAGCTGTCTTGAGCTTCTTAAAGCTCTCCTCGCACTTGTGAGTACGTAATTTTTACCTTAAGCAATAAATTGCAAAATTAAAATAAATAATATTTTTTTGGGTGCAATTACATGTCTTGATTGAAATTAGATGTATTTGTATGATTGAATAATTAGAGATTAAAATTAGAAAGCAAAAAATAGGTTAAATATATGCATTTTGAATTAAGTAGTTAAAAAGAAAATTAACAAAAAGAGCATTAATAGCGGAAATTAAGGGAAAATAGTAGAAATTTGTCAAAAAATATCAGAAAATTAGTGGAAGTAGGAAATTGAATAATTGAAATAATACAAAAAAGAAAAATGAAATACAAAAGGAAAATACCACAAAAATAATTAAAAATACAAAGAAATTACAAGGAAAATATAAAAATAAGCGATTTGGGCCAAATGCCAGCCCAAATGCATTGGCCCAAACAGTTCTGAGAGATCCGGTACAAGATATTTAAGCTGAAATGATCTCAGCCGTCTATCATATCAAATCCAACGGCTGAGACATTAGCAGAAGTTAATTAATTAATTAAAATCCAAGATCGAATCTGAACCGTCCAAACCTTATGATCTAACAGACAAAAGCCCACTCCCCACCTAACCTTGAACGGCACCGTTTAAAGTAAAATAATCCTGACCGTTGATCTTGATTGATCCAACGGCCAAGGACCAGTCAACCTTGATGGGTATTTCAATCCCGTCTCTAAGAGACGGCCGGCCATTTCACCATTTACCCTAACCCTAGCTGCCCCTGTCCCTTCTTCTTCTCTATTCATCTTCTTCTCGAAGCCTCGCCGGCCATGGAGACTATCCACCCTCCACGGCAGTCTCTGGCCACCTCCTATCTCCCTCTCTTCTCTTTTCTTCTCTTCCACCACAAGCCACCATGAAAACCCCCAAGAAAACCTTGAAAACTCTAGCTTCTTGAAACACCGATGACCAAACCTATGAGAACAACCTCCAAACTAACACCATAGAACCACCATCCCCTTATCTATTACCCTACCTAAACCACTTCCCTCGAATATCACCCCCGACTGGTCGAATATTTGAAAGAAAGTCGCCGGAACCCTAACTCCGACGACTCAAACAAACCACTACCCAAATATCCCACCTTTTCCACCCCTAACACCCATCCCCAAACAAAAAGACTTCAAAGTTGAAGTCTGGAATCTAAAAGAAGAAAACCAGAAAAAAGAAAATAAGAAAAAAGAAAAAGAAAAAAACCAGAAAAAGGAAAAAGAAGAAAAGAAAAGAAATAAGGAAGCTCAGGAGTCAAATCCTGCAAGCTAAGTCGTTTTTTCCCCCTTTCTTGTTTATCTTTTCTGTTATTTGGTTTGTCTTTGTTTTATTCTTTGTTTCTAGTATGTTTTTAGTATGTTAGTCATTTAAACAACTGCATGATAGATTAGGGTTTTCATCTTTGAAAAATCTATGTTTGTTATGTTTCTCTGGTAAGATCTGTCTTTCTTTAATTAACTTTTCTTCATCTTCACGTCTATTACCATGTCTTTTACTTAGATTTTCTTCTTTAGACATATGAATCACTTCATGTTTATATTAGTTCTTATCTACTAGAAAATTTCTGTTATTCTGTCTAAGACATGCTTTCTTTTGAAGCTTCTCTAATAAGTTTTTACCCATCCGTGCTTGGTTTAGAACATGTAAACATGATTAGGGTCTTTAGTAGCCTTTCGAACATAAAAATGTTCTGACTATGCCTGCTTCATGATTGAAGTATACACTGTGTTATGGAATCTGAATTATAAGTCTTTGATTGAAATTCAACAATATCCAATCTCCTCTCTGAGTTTTGGTTAATTGATAAGTAACTCTGATGTCATGGCTATGTGTGCAATCTGGTATGAAAATGGCTATGTTTGCAACAATTTTGTGTTAAGCTAATTACTGTTAATACCTAGTATGCTTAGGTGGAATTGGTTATAGCTGCAGTAGTGTAGAAACTTGAAAAATGGTTAAAATTGAAAACATGTTAAGTAGTTTAAAATGGGTTAAAATTGAAAACCACAAAAAGAGGTTATAAGTGAAATGAATAACAAAGAGTGGTCAGTCTTACAACTGACTAGCTCTAATAATTTTGACACACTGGCTAAGTGTTAAATACGCCAGGTGTGTAATAAAATTGACTTAAGTCTAACAGGATAGACTTGCAAAGTCTCAATTGGCATGTGTTCACTAGTTGGCTAGACTTGCAAAGTCTTAGCCAGCATGTGTTCATTAATTGGCCCAAATTGCAAGGCTAAGTCCAAAATTTGGACTGGTCAAGTCTTAAATAAGTTAGTTCTAAATAATTAAGCAGGCTAGTCCTAAAACTAGCTTCAATAACAGAAAATGAAACAAAAGTGGCTAAAATTGAAATGAATTGAAATTTAATCAGGCCAGGTCATAAATATTAGTATTAGTTGGCCAGTAGCTAAATAAGAGCTGAACATAGGAAAACCTGACCTGGACAGGTCGGCTAATTAGTGAATACCCTAAAGGGCATATAGGGAATAGGAAATGGCAAAGTTGTGGATTTAATAGAGCCTATAGGGATTCTAAAGACATTTAGGCTCATGATTTCTGCAATTTTGCACAAGATTAAGGGCACATTGGTCCAAAAGAAAAGGTAACTTAGTAAATAACACTAATAACTAGGGGCACACTAGTAAAAGTGTCACGACCCCAAACCCCGATCGTGATGGCGCCCAACACATTGCTAGGCAAGCCCGACCATCTTATCCAATTAAACCAGCCAAGTATAATTAATACTGATTAATCGGCGTGATTAGCCTGTTTTCATAACAAATCAAGAAGTGTTGAACTGAAATACAAGAACACAGCCCCAACCAAATCGTGGTGTCACAAGTCTGAGCCTCTACAAATGAGATCTACTACAAAATCAAGTCTAAGCAGAATGGAGACAACAAAATGATAAAGAGGAAGAGGTCAGGTACTGCGGACGTCGGCAGCTACCTCGAAGTCTCCACGGAATGGGGATAATAAAGCAATTGCGATAGCTCAACTGCCCTCCTGAACCTGTATATCTGCACAAAAAGTGCAGGGGAGTGGGGTGAGTATATTTCAACTCAGTGAGTAATAATAATAAATAACAACTGGAAGTGAGAACACCTGTACTATCACTATACAGTTCTAAGGGTAACCCCCACAGGTAATTCATCACTACAATGAGTACTTTGATCTCCAGTCCACATCTATCTTAATTAGGTCCCACACTGACCACATCCTCGCTCGTACCACTATGGTGTACATCCATCTCAATATACGGAGATATATACATATGTCTATAGTGTATAAGTATCTGATTAAGTATAATGTTGCGGCGTGCAGCCCGCTCCAATACATATACCGCTGCGGCGCGCAGCCCGTTCCATTTAATATACGCTGCGGCGCGCGCGCCGCTCCATTTAACGTCGACGACGCTCACCGGGGGTGTATACGGACTTCGGAGGGGCTCCCTAGGCCCAAGCACTATATACTGCGGCGTGCAGCACGATCCACACAAATATTACTGCGGCGTGCGGTCCGATCCAATATATATATGTATATATCTCTATACTCGCTGCGGCGTGCAGCCCGATCCCATAATATACACCGGTGCTCACCGAGAATGTGTGCGGACTCGGACTCCAAAGGGGCTCCTGCGGCCCAAGCGCAATAATACCGCGGCGTGCGGTCCGATCCAATATATATACTTGTGCGGCATGCAGACCGATCCAATATAGATATATATATATATATATATATATATATATATATATATATATATATATATATATATAATACCTCATAATGGGTCCTCGACCCTATCCCAGTCAGTATATACTTGGCCTCTCAGGCCCAATATAATATATCACAGTGGGTCCTTGACCCTGTCTCAGTCAATATAGACTTGGCCTTTCGGGCCCAATATAACATCTCATAGTGGGTCTTTGACCCTATCTCATCTCAATCGGTATAGACTTGGCCTTTTAGGCCCAATATAACATCTCATAGTGGGTCCTTGACCCTATCTCATCTTAATCGGTATAGACTTGGCCTTTCAGGCCCGCTCACCTAGAACAGGGAATTCCACCCTAGATAATCTCTCTAAATGTATACATCCTTTCAGGCCCAATATAACATCTCATAGTGGGTCTTTGACCCTGTCTCATCTCAATCGGTATAGACTTGGCCTTTCAGGCCCGCTCAGCTAGAACAGGGAATTCCACCCTAGATAATCTCTCTCAATGTACACATCTAGTATGGGCTCATATTATACTATAGAGCTAGAGCTACGGCTGAGTGTATGTTTCCAACACGAAATAAGGGTCACCTAGCTCTATAGGTTCCCTAATGCTCTACAGATCGGCACAAGGCCCCAAACATGGCTATCGGCCCAATTGCACAGTTATAAACTTATTATCAGTCATAACACACAGTATACTATTAGTCGGGAAGGACTAAGTCCGAACCCCCAATCACAATGTCACCACGCCCGTCATAGAACGCGTGTCTCATCTCAATATAGCACTGTGAAGTGCTAGTACGGGGTTTCAAACCCTCAGTACATTATTTACTACTACCACTCACCTCGAACCGGTAGAAGCTTCATGCCCGCGACGCCTTAGCTCCTCGAACCGGCATCACGCACGTCAAACTAGCCAAAATCAGTACAAATATATCAAAATAGGCTAATGGAACATAACCCAATCGAAAGAACTCGAAAAATATCAAAAATCACGAAATTGACAAAACCCGAGGCCCGGGCCCACATCTCGAAAAATTTTGAAATTTATATTTCCGGAATCCTCCTCTCGCCACGAGTCCGTACATACCAAATTCACAAAAATTGGAGTTCATTTGTCCCCTTAAATCACTATTTCTATCCAAGAGGGTTTTCTACCCTTTTCAACAAAAATTCTCAAATTAAACACTAAAACTTGCAATAGATTCGAGTTATACCACCAAAATTGAGTTAAGAACACTTACCCCGTTGTTCTCTCCAAAATTCCCACGAAAAATCGCCATTTCCGAGCTCCAAATCGTCAAAAATGGCAATATATTTTCGGACCTCAAATATATTCCGTCCGACACTATTCACGGTTACTGGTCACGGTACTGTTCACGGTACTGTTTACGGATACTGTTCACGGTACTATTCACGGTTACTGTTCACGGTACTATTCACGGACATTGTTCATGGACACTGTTCACAGCAGATTTTTCTGCATTTTCTGCCCATTTTCTAAGTCCGGAATTATTCCGAGACACCTCCGAAACACTCCCGAGCCCTCGGGGCTCCAAACCAAATATGCACATTGACTCTAAAACATCACACAAACTCGCTCGAGTGATCAAATAGCCGAAATAACATCAAAATCATCAATTTTCATCAAATCAAGGCCTAAGTTTCCAAAAACTTCCAAAAATACACTTTCGATCAAAAACCCGACCAAACGATGTCCGAATGACCTGAAAATTTGCAGACATATCCTAAATCACCTAACGAAGCTACTGCAACTATCGGAATTCCATTCCGACTCCCGGATCAAAATATCACCCTTCGATTGGATTCCGCCAAAATTCCAACTTCGCCAAAATAGGCTAACTTCTTCACCGGACCTCCAAAATTACTTCCAATTGCGCTTCTAAGTCTTAAATTATCCCCCGAAACTAATCGAATCATCGGAATTCAGTTCCGAGCCCTCTAACTCATAAGTCAACGTTGGGTTGACTTTTCTAACTTAAGCTTTCCTTAAAGAGATTAATTGTCCCTTTTCCTACCAAAATCGATCCGAATTGGCTCAAAGTTTGCACACAAGTCACATTCGACATTACGGACTTGTACCAACTTTCGGAAACGCATTCGACCCCGATATCAAAATTTTCACTTCCGGTCGAATTTTCTCATAAACCTTCAAATTCCTATATTTAGCCAAATGACTTCAAAATGACCTCCGGACATCCGAATTCACTTCCGATCGCTTTCCCAACTCCAAAATCACCATACGGATCTATTCCCAGACTCGAAATCCCTAATGGACATCTATAACTCTAAAATGCCTTCCAACCCAAATTTATGAATTTTTTCTAAAATACTAACTTCCACCATATACGCCGAAATGCTCACGGTTTATCAAAAACCAAATCCGGACATACGCCCTAGTTCAAAATCATCATACGAGCATGCTGGAAGTTTTAGATCCCAATTCCGAGGTCATTTACTCAAAATTCCAATCCTAGTTCATTTCTTCAACTTTCAGCTTTCAAAATGAGAATTTCCATTTAGATTTGACTCCAAACTTCCTGAATTTTAATTCTGACCATACACACAAGTCAATATACCTGAGATGAAGTTGTTCATGGCCTCAATCTGCTGAATGACGCGTCGGGACTCAAAATGACCGGTCGGGTCATTACAAAAAGCCCCAAAAAGGAATCAAATAGAACCTTCCAGCACATGTTGGAAGGCATCTCATAACAGAAAATGGGACTAAAGTCTGTGTTTTGGTAAAAAACAGGAGGGGAGGGAACTAGAATTACTTTTTATCTTTTCCCCCCAAAATTTTCACCATCTCCCACCTATAAATACCCCCATTTAGAGCCTGTTTAGGGGCTGGATTTTGGAAATCAAAATTTTCATAAAAACTCTATACACTAAATCGTAGATAGTTGCATGGGTTTTCTGTTTGAAGTTCATATTGAAAGCTGTTTTGGATTCCTGCTCTTCGTTGGGTCTCTATTGCTTGTTGTTGTGTTAGGATTCATTTGCTCATTAGAATTCATTCTAGGCGCTGTTGCATTTCTTGTGTTGATTCTAATTGCTGTGCCTATTCCATCCCTTAGAAATCATCGAATTTCTTTGCTGAATCAGGTACATATTCTCTGTGACGATCCGGCCCATCGTCACGGGAATTACCACCCCGTTATGTTGTAATTACATGTCTTATGATTTTATATCAGTGTTAGAGTCTATCGGGTGAGTTATGAGTGATTTGGATTGAAAATGAGGCATATAGCCTTTTTGAAGGAAACTTGAATAAGGAAAGTCAACCCGGAGTTGACTATTTGGTTAGAGGGCTCGGAATTGAATTCTGATGATTCGGTTAGTTCCGGGAGGTGATTTGTGACTTAGGGGTGCAATCAAAATTGAATTTGGAGGTCCGGTGTAGAAATATGCTTGAATTGGCTAAGGTTGAATTTTGGGGAAATCCGAACGGTAGGTGAAATTTTGATCTGGGGGTCGGAATGGAATTCCGACAATTCCTGTAGCTTCGTTGTGTGATTTTGGATATGTCCGCAAATTTTTAGGTTATTCGGACGTCGTTTGGTCTGGTTTTCGATTGGTTGTGTAATTCAGAATGTTTTAAGGAATTTAGGCTTGAATTCTATGTGAATTATGGGTTTTGCTATTGTTAGACGTGTTTTGAGGATTGGAACAAGTTTGAATAAGGTATTAGGATGTGTTGGTGTGTTTGGATGAGGTCACGGGGGCCTCGGGGTGTTTTCGGATGGATAAACGAGAGAAAATATGGAAAATTGCAGGACCTGGTGCACTGGTTCTGTTGTTTTCGCTCCTGCGGAAATGGGAGCGCAGGAGCGACTCCGCAGGAGCGGACAATGAGGCGCAGAAGCGGAGTCGACCGCTGAAGTGGAGCCTGGCCCGCAGGGGCGGCATCGCTGGTGCAAGAGGGCGATCGCAGAAGCGGTCTCGAGGCGTGATGGGGAAGTCCGCAGAAGCGGGTGGTTGATCGCATAGGCGAGTCCGCTGGAGCGGAATCTTGGTCGCAAAAGCGGAACATTCCGCAGGAGCGGAAGACTTTCCGCCGAAGCGGACTCGCAGGAGCGGTCCGTGTATCGCAGAAGCGAAAATCGCAGTGAGTTAAGTGTATCAGAAGTTAGAAAATTTCAGAAACATTTCACACATTTGGGTCTCGGCTTTAGAGGCGATTTGGGCGATTTTGAAGAGAAACTCAAGGGAAATCATCAGGTAAGCAGCTATGGACTTAAACTATGATTAGTATTGATATTATTATGCAATTATATCATGAAAATGAAGGAATTTGGGGTGATTCATGGAAGATTTAACCCTAGGCTTGAACTTTAGAAAATTAAGGTTTTGAATGGGCAAATGGAGTCCAAATTTGGTAAAATTGATATGCTTAGACTCGTATTGAGATGAGGGTTCCGAATATGTGACTTTTGTAATTTTTCGAGAAGCGTACCGAAAGTCGGGTTTTGACAACTTTGGGAATTTTGATGTAAATTGAGTTGCATTGATTGGGTGTCGTTCCATTGGCCTATTGTTGTGTTTCTACTATATTTGATCAGATTCTACGCGTGCGGAGCTTGATTCTCGTGGCAAGGGCATTGCGGAATAGTCGTTGCACCGTATTGAGGTGAGTAATAGATGTGGGTGATGACCAGCGGGTTCGAAACCCCGGTATACCACTTTGTGACGCTGTATAGCAGCGAGACACGTACTCTCTTGTGAGTGCGGGGTCGATTGTGATTGGGAACTATGGCTTAGTCCGACTTGTTGGCACTGTATTATGATATTGGCTATTCTTGAGCCGTCGAACCTCCTTCTCGGATGGTTGCATACTATATATTGAGATATTGGCCACTCTTGAGCCGAGGAACCCCTTCTTGGGCGGTTGAGTATACTTGTGGGCCGTGAGCCAGTTATTGGATCCCGCGAGGATCGTTATCATTGTCTTATCATATTGACATGTTAGTTACTACCGATCCGTAGCTATTTCTGTTATCATGCTATTTCCAATCTCTGGAACTTGGTATTACTGTTTAACAACTAAAAAATGATAAAAAGGTTTTCAAAACTACTTTTGAGCCTGCGAGGCTGTATTTGCATATTAGCTGACTGGTAGTGGATCGGGTTGCGCGCCGCAGCAGTATATATGTTGGATCGGACTGCACGCCGCAGTGATATTGTGCTTGGGCTGTAGGAGCCCCTCCGGAGTCCGAACCCCCACAGTGAGCACGGGTACCCAAATTGGATCGGGCTACGCGCCGTAGCGGTCATATCATGCATTGCATTGCATTTAGCTACATCCGCTAGCTATTATACTATTTTGCTGGTACCGGTTGGTACGTGTACAGTTGATATTGATTCTGTGACAGGGTATTTGATTACAGCTTCACATAGTGCTTTATTGCGAATTTCTTATCTGCGCTGTCTTACCCCTGTTTATTACCACTGAGTCTGGCAGTACTCATTTTACTCCATGCACCTTGTGTGCAGATCCAGGTACCTCTCAGCAGTGATCCGGTAGCTGTTCGAGGCGACATCTGTAGGATATTCGAGGTAGCTGCAGAGTCCGCAGGACCCGATATTCCTTCTTATTGTCTTTTGATTCTGTATTGATATTTCTTTCCGCACTTGGTATCTTGTAAACCATTATACACTTATGTTCAGTAGAGGCTCATCACTCTTGACCCTTCGATCTATGGGAGTTGGTATATTTTGGGACTTGGTTCCCCGTTGTTGGTATATGTATCACTGTTGCTTCGTGATTTGATATGCTTAAATGGGATAGAACGAGCTTCAAGCTCCGTTCTTGTTATTGATTGGTCAGGCTGGCTTAGCAATGTGCTGGGCGCCATCACGACCGGATTTGGGGTCGTGACAAGTTGGTATCAGAGCCTAGGTTACTAGGCCTCATGAGTCTTGAGCCGGTTGGTAGAGTCTTGTGGATCGGTACGGGGACGCCTGTACTTATCCTCGGGAGGCTGCGAACCTTTAGGATACACTTCACATTTCTTGGAATTCTTATCGTGCGCACTTGATTCAGCTTGAGATACACTTTTTGAAATTCCTCCCGCACGTCTGTGCACGCATCGAGCACTCAGCAATATAATTGCCTTATGGCTTGTGATTTCCCCGAGTGAGGGGCGAGATATAATCTCTGTGAGTTCATGTTGGGCCGGTCGGGATGACTTGAGGCTGGACCTTGTTTATGACTTGAGCATTGAGGTGCTGATTTTGTGAGTGGTGGCAATAGATAATGTACTGAGGGTTTGAAACCCTGTATTTGCATTATACAGTGCTATACTGAGATGGAATACGCGTCATGTGACAAGCGTGGTGGTATTGTGACTGGGGATTTGGACTTGATCCTTCCCAATTGATAAATTACTGTGTAAAGTGACTAAGACTAGGCTTATATCTATGTACTTGCGCTAGTAGCCATGTTTGGGGCCTTGTGCCGATCTGTAGAGTATTAGGGAGGCTTACTAATGGATGAACTGTTAATTGTTCGACTCTTATCTAAACTGTTGTGTAGCCCCGAGCTATGGGCATGGTGAATATTTATCATATCTCGTAATTGGAAGGTAAAATGCCTTATGTGTAGTGGAACAAGTTTAAACTCAGGAAGACTAAAGTGATTTTGCTATGTGTATCCTGGTGGAAGGTATTGTGATGAAATGCTAAATTGAGAAGAAGTGGGAGGGTTGATCCTCATGTGTAATTGAAAGGTATTTGATATGTGTTATGATTCGAGCAGGTACAGCGCAGGTTCAAGTATAAATTGTGATAATATGATTCATATAGTATTGAGATTTAATGTTGTTGAAATACATTGTGATATCTTGTTGAGTTGTGGGTGTATTGTTAGAATGGTTTGGTGATTCTCTGGCAGGTGGATAGGCCAATTTACAAAGGAAACTCCGTCGAATTGTTTTTGGAAAATTTGGGACTTAGAAAAGCTTTTTGTCACCTAAAGAGTGGGCGTAACTGTTGTGTGTGAATAAATGCAAGAATTGCAAAAGAATTAATATTTCTGATGATTCGAACCTCCGCCGAAGCTTGTAAATGACTTGAGTTTAATCTAACTAGAACTTTGTTGCATCATTTGAGTAAGAAGGCTATGAGTGGCTAAAAGTGCTTTGATGTATGACTCCGAGCTAAGTTGGGGAGGTTTTTATTGATTAACTGATTGCACTATCGTGTGTTGTGTTGGCTCTGTCTCTAGGTATGTTGGGAAATTTTGATAAAGGTTATGGTGCTTCGTAGATATGAAGAAATACTAGGATGTTGTGAACTTATGTTGGTGAAGAATGTTCGGTGTATAGAAAAGAAAGATAGCTAATTGTATCGGTATGTAATAATGTTTTGTGGTGTCAAAGTTCTAGCAAGGAACGAGTGGTTATGTTCAATAAGACAGTTGAATTACAACTGAATAAGGGTAAATGACGCCCGAGAATAGTCCTGTGGTGTTCCAGATTTTGCTTGTAACGGATGCCTTAAGATTATGTATGTGGCTAAAGATGGTGTTTTCGGTAGAAGGGATCAAGACTTGTTCTATGTTATGTGAATGATGGAATTCTATGTATCCGTATTGGAAGGTAATAATACTAATTCAAAAAAATCGCATGAAGTTCTTCAAAACAAGTATTGTAGAATGTGGTACTCTTGGGAAACATTGAGAGTGGCCTATGGGTTTTAAACCGTGTGGTCTTATGTACGAGTCCCGTGTGGTAACATGGGTTGAGTTATGGTAGTGCTACAGTAAAGGCTAATACTAAGTTAAAAATGGTTCAGAAAAGAAATTAAGTAAATGGAGCAACTTCTTAATAAACCGAAGCGATATGATAAGGAATACGATTAATTCCTGGTATGTGTTTGAAGGAATGCATTTTGCAGATATTGTGCAACAAAGCTCTTGAGCGCAGGCAGTTGTGTCACTTGATATGGGTATAAGGACTCAGTCCTGGCAGTTTAACTTATGCAATGTAATTGGGAGAAAGAGTTTATGATGTGTTTTACCGTGGTTTGAAAATGAGTGTATTTTTCCTATTGGTATGCAAGGCTTGGAATGTGTAATGAGTTTTCTCTATATGGGATCATGAAAGCCCTTGACTAGTTGAGTGCGCCGATGTTTGCGGCGTAGGATAGGAATATGAATTTCCATGTTATCTTAGTGTGGTATGGTATATGCGATGTGTTATGGAAAGTTGATAATGTCATATTCAAGGTTTTGTGATCAGTTCATAATATATGGGGAGTCATTAAAATTATTTAGCAGCACGAAGAATCGATCTTTCTGGTGATTAAAGAAAATAGTACTGCTATTATAGTAATTTGGCAGGGTATATGGTCCAAAAGGACAAGGTAATGTAAACTGATAATATCCAGTGGTATGGTGGTATTCTCTTGTTGGATCGACTATAATAATTGAGTCGTTGATGGCATAGTGAAATTTCTGAATGGCTTTCGTGGTATGAATGGACGCTTGATGTGCGTTATGTATTTGTACAGTGAAGTACGGGATCAGGCATAGTGATTCATGTGTTATATATGTGTTGGAGACTTGAAGTTCTCGTTAGTCCGCCTATGCGGTGGTTGTATATCATGTGTATCAACATCGTTTAGTGATTATTGGAAATCGGAAGCCCTAGTGGCTCTCTGTTAACTTGATATGACGAATTTGGATTATGATACTTGATTACTGACTGGTCATCATTGGGCCAGGTTGTCTAGACTAATGTGATATAGACTATGATGGTATGGCACAAATTGTGTAGCGGAGTGCATCAGAGTATGCTCCAGCGGGGTAGTTGTACCTCAGGACCAGCGGACGGCTTGGTGGGTATTGCTTTGTCGGTTGGGCCTTCGTGGCGGATATCAGTGCAGAGGTTTCTATCGTTGATTTGGTTATGGTATTGAGTAACTTTGTCGGATACGTTTCTTGTGGCCGAACTTGAGGCTATATATGGTTACCGTAATGAGCAACTTGACTCGACGCGCATTTCTTTGGTGAGGGTTCTATATGGATCGGGTGGTGCGCTGCCACAGGTACTGTTATTTGGGTCGGGTGGCACGCCACCACAGGTATGGTATCTGGATCGGGTGGCACGCCGCTACGGGTATGTCATTGGAGCGGGTTGCACGCCGCAACAGTGGAATGTGAAAATAAAGTTAGTTATATGTTACCTGGTATACAATACCTCCTGGCTTCTGAGGAAGAGTTTGTATTGAGTATCGCTTGGAGAATGGCACATCGGTTGTGTTCTTTCACAATTTGATAGCATACGTTAATTGTTTCACCGTGGGTGAGGTTGATTGCTTGGGTTCAGACCTAAATATGTACGGGGCTGATCGTTTTGAGCTTGGTAAATTGAGGTGCTTCATGGGTAATAGTGTTTGGATAGAATCATGAATCGTGGCAAGGCCACGTGATGTTATGACCTTTCGAGAAGGAGTCGTGTACTTTATTTCTATAATGCGATACGCGATCTCAGTTCTATGTTATGATGGCACAAAGGAATTGAATTACAGCTCTCTTGTTGAAGACAGTTGTCATGATTTGAGTATGTTCGGATGTCTCTATTGGAGCCTGTGTTGTGCTCGTCGGGGCTTAGGCCGGTGTTGAGGTGACATATCACCAGTGCATGTGTTATAATCGAAATGATCATTTGAGCCATTATGGAGGGCGAGCATATATGATTTCAGTGGGTTAGAAAGGTAATACTGAGATTTGGGTCCAAAATCTGTTGTGGTATCAGTTAAAAGTGAAATGGATTCATGAATGGTTGACCTGAGAGATGGGTTCGATATATCGCGTGTTCAGTTGCCATGGACATGATATAAAGGTGTTGGAAAAAGACTCTATCTAATGAAAAAGGTTTTTCAGTTGGTATTTGGTTATCGTGAGAAATTATTGTGATTAGAGACTATTGTATCGAGTGATTGGGTTGTTTGATACATCATATGATCTCACCCGGAGTGGTGAGTGTGGGTTATTGCAGTGGATTCTAGTGTATCCTGAGTATAGGCATGGGATTAGCAATTGGTATATGATTTCGGAAAGTGCAATGTGGTTTATGGTTCGGATGGTCTGTGAGATTTCAGCTATATGATGTTTTCGGACTTATGTGAGATAGGGTGACGTATGATCGCCCGAATATATGCTTGGTAAGGTCATTCGGCTATTTGGTTGCTTCTAGTACAACTCTGGGTACGCTCGAGGACGAGCATGAAAAACTTGCATAATTGTGACGACCCGGCCCGTCGTCACAGGAATTACCACCCCGTTATGTTGTAATTACATGTTTTATGCTTTTATATCGGTGTTAGAGTCTATCGGGTGAGTTAGGAGTGATTTGGATTGAAAATGAGGCATATAGCCTTTTTGAAGGAAACTTGAATAAGGAAAGTCAACCCAGAGTTGACTATTTGGTTAGAGGGCTCGAAATTGAATTCTGATGATTCGGTTAGTTCCAGGAGGTGATTTGTGACTTAGGGGTGCAATCGGAATTGAATTTGGAGGTCCGGTGTAGAAATAGACTTGAATTGGCTAAGGTTGAATTTTGGGGAAATCCGAACGGTAGGTGAAATTTTGATCCGGGGGTCGTAATGGAATTCCGACAATTCCTTTAGCTTCGTTATGTGATTTTGGATATGTCCGCAAATTTTCAGGTCTTTCGGACGTCATTTGGTCTGGTTTTCGATTGGTTGTGTAATTCGGAATGTTTTAAGGAATTTAGGCTTGAATTCGATGTGAATTATGGGTTTTGATGTTGTTAGACGTGTGTTGAGGATTGGAACAAGTTCGAATAAGGTATTAGGATGTGTTGGTATGTTTGAATAAGGTCCCGGGGGCCTCGGTGTGTTTTCGGATGGATAAACGAGAGAAAATATGGATAATTGCAGACCTGGTGCACTGGTTCTGTTGTTTTCGCACCTACGGAAATGGGAGCGCAGGAGCGACTCCGCAGGAGCGGACAATGAGGCGCAGAAGCGGAGTCGACCGCTGAAGCGGAGCCTGGTCCGCAGGGGCGGCTTCGCTGGTGCGAGACGGCGATCGCAGAAGCGGTCTTGAGGCGTGATGGGGAAGTCCACAGAAACGGGTGGTTGATCGCATAGGCGAGTCCGCTGGAGCGGACTCTTGGTCGCAAAAGCGGAACATTCCACAGGAGCGGAAGACTTTCCGTAGAAGCGGACCCGCAGGAGCGGTCCGTGTATTGCAGAAGCGAAAATCGCATTGAGTTAAGTGTATCAGAAGTTAGAAAATTTCAGAAACATTTCACACATTTGGGTCTCGGCTTTAGAGGCGATTTGGGCGATTTTGAAGAGAAACTCAAGGGAAATCATCAGGTAAGCAACTATGGACTTAAACTATGATTAGTATTGATATTATTATGCAATTATATCATGAAAATGGAGGAATTTGGGGTGATTCATGGAAGATTTAACCCTAGGCTTGAACTTTAGAAAATTAAGGTTTTGAATGGGCAAATGGAGTCCGAATTTGGTAAAATTGATATGCTTAGACTCGTATTGAGATGAGGGTTCCGAATATGTGACTTTTGTAATTTTTCGAGAAGCGTACCGAAAGTCGGGTTTTGACAACTTTGGGAATTTTGATGTAAATTGAGTTGTATTGATTGGGTGTCGTTCCATTGGCCTAATTTATTGTGTTTCTACTGTATTTGATCAGATTCTACGCGTGTGGAGCTTGATTCTCGTGGCAAGGGCATTGCGGAGTAGTCGTCGCGCCGTATTGAGGTGAGTAATAGATGTGGGTGATGACCAGTGGGTTCGAAACCCCAGTATACCACTTTGTGACGTTGTATAGCAGCGAGACACGTACTCTATTGTGAGTGCGGGGTCGATTGTGATTGGGGACTATGGCTTAGTCCGACTTGTTGGCACTGTATTATGACATTGGCTATTCTTGAGCCGTCGAACCTCCTTCTCGGATGGTTGCATACTATATATTGAGATATTGGCCACTCTTGAGTCGAGGAACCCCTTCTTGGGCGGTTGAGTATACTTGTGGGCCGGGAGCCAGTTATTGGATCCTGCGAGCATCGTTATCATTGTCTTATCATATTGACATGTTAGTTACTACTAGTCCGTAGCTATTTCTGTTATCATGCTATTTCCAATCTCTGGAACTTGGTATTACTGTTTTCCAACTGAAAAATGATAAAAAAAGGTTTTTCAAAACTACTTCTGAGCCTGCGAGGCTGTATTTGCATATTAGCTGACTGGTAGTGGATCGGGCTGCGCGCCGTAGCAGTATATATGTTGGATCGGACTGCACGCCGCAGTGATATTGTGCTTGGGCTGTAGGAGCCCCTCCGGAGTCTGAACCCCCACAGGTGAGCACGGGTACCCAAATTGGATCGGGCTACGCGCCGTAGCGGTCATATCATGCATTGCATTGCATTTAGCTACATCTGCTAGCTGTTATACAGTTTTGCTGGTACTTGTTGGTATAGGTACAATTGATATTGATTTTGTGACAGGGTATTTGATTACAGATTTACATAGTGCTTTATTGCGAATTTCTTATCTGCGCTGTCTTACCCCTGTTTATTACCACTGAGTCTGGCATTACTCATTTTACTCCCTGCACCTTATGTGCAGATCCAGGTACCTCTCAGCAGTGATTCGGTAGCTGTTAGAGGCGACATCTGTACGATATTCGAGATAGCTGCAGAGTCCGCAGGACCCGATATTCCTTCTTACGGTCTTTTGATTCCGTATTGATATTTCTTTCCGCACTTGGTATCTTGTAAACCATTATACACTTATGTTCATTAGAGGCTCATGACTCTTGACCCTTCGGTCTATGGGAGTTGGTATATTTTGGGACTTGGTTCCCCGTTGTTGGTATATGTATCACTGTTGCTTCGTGATTTGATATGCTTAAATGGGATAGAACGAACTTCTAGCTCCGTTCTTGTTATTGATTGGTCAGGCTGGCTTAGCAATGTGCTGGGCGCCATCACGACCGGATTTGGGGTCGTGACATTCTCGTACAAGCTATCTAATTCGAAGCAATTATGATGAAATGAAGAGCTTGCGAGTTTAAAGCATTTCATTATTTTTACATTTCTGTTTTTTGTAGCTGTTTAAATAGTTTGGATTTGTAATTCATTAGGATATTGTGTGTATATGTTGAAGCTCAAACGAGACAATGTAATAAGTAGTAAGTAGAGATAGTCTAGTTACAGTAGCTAAAATCACCTAGTTAAAATAGGTTGAACCGTAAAACGAGTCTAATTAATTTCGAAATAAGTCCAATAGCACTAAACTCGTTAGCGATGATTTTAATCTACCTATGAAGATAGTTTAATATGGTACTTGATAGTAGGATCTAAACAAGTTTTAAAACAGCAATGATAAAACAAAGCAATAGTTGATTAAGATTGATATCAAATAAACTCAGTGATAGAATATAACTAACATCTGCAAATGAGTTATAAGTAAGTGAACCATTTAGTTTAGTCCTGTTTTATGTAGTTAGATAATCTCCTGTCACCTAGCTGGTAAATAATTTAGATCACATTATGAATTAGTTATTTGAAAAAAAAATTAAAAATAGTTTGTTGATTAAGTTTTATGCATATTAGACTATTATGATTCAGAGTTGATATTGTTAGTTTTGTATAGTGATTATCTCTTAATGAATAAGGCATAATTTGAATCTACTCCTTTCGATTTCAAGTACTTGTTCGTATCATGAGCTTTCGATTATTGTTTTCAATTTCTCTGCTTCATTTTGGTCTGGGCCTAATGTGTAACGCAGGCCTGGATTGTGTTCGAATACCACTTGGGCTTCTGAACGAAAGCCTCAACATAATCTGGGTTCTCGAGACCTATATGTCAACAGTAATCTGCTGAATACAAATCCAGAAGTCCAGACCCAATAATAATAGAAACAATAAAGGCCTAGACTCATTTTCTGGAAATGTAAGATAATTAAATTGATTAAGGAAAAAACAGTGATAGAAAATATAGTGACACATTAAGTTTGGACCGTAAAAACGAATGGGATGAGCCTCGCATGGCAACAAAAAGAGCGGGGCCCCCATATAAACAAATGATGAGTATATAATAGATTCGGGAAGGTTGATTGCAAATTCAACAACCTTTCCCAAAGATTTAAAGTCGTTAGATGATTATTAGGTACGATTTAATAAATATACCTTCCTTAATACGAGTGTGCACTTAGTGCGGCTCTAATCATAAATCCCGGCGAAGCCAAAATGTATTAAAAGTCACAGGCGTACTGGTTGCGGTGTGACTCGAAATAGGTTTTCGCGACGTCGCAATTTGTAAAAATATTAAAGTTGGAAACATGTACATATTGTAAAAGGCATATAATAAGTCATATAAAATCGAGTACGACAGTTGAGCGACCGTGCTAAAACCACGGAATCCGGGAGTGCCTAACACCTTCTCCCGGGTTAACAGAATTCCTTATCTAGGTTTCTAGTTTCGCAGACTGTAATACAAAGTCAACTTCCTCGGATTCGGGATTAACCGGTGACTTGGAACACCATTATCTTCCCAAGTGGCGACTCTAAAAATTTAAAAAAATCTCGGACCGATTGTCCTTTATTTGGAAAAACTCCTTCCTCTTTGTTATTATATCCATCTCGGGTATTTGAACATTGAGGTATACCCTATTCTCTTAATTGGGAACTTTCTTCAAAAGGTCGGGGTAGTAAAATGGGAGGTGTGACAGCTCTGGCGACTCTGCTGGGGATATGTAACCCAGAACTTCGGTTTCAGGGTTTAAGAATTCGAGCTCATTAGAATCGCCGTCCTCGATATTATTTGACTTTGTTATATGTTTTGAACAACATGCTATGTGTTTTTACCGCTTTGATATTATATGGATTGTGTATATAAATTATGCCGAAAACCCTTCTCTTATTCACCTCTGAGGATGTGCTTACTGGTTGAGACTCCCCTTTCTGTTAAGTCATACTCAAAGTAAGAAACAGAGGCCGGATAAGTTGCAAAGCAGATTGACCCCACGGGTCATCGGTACGTAGCCCCCTCCTCGATCCGAGTTGTCCGCTCGGGTACAAGGTCAAGCACTCTATGAAACTATACGATATTGAACATAGGTCTAGGACGATTATTTGCATCACAACTGACTTAGGGGACTCAACACAGGGGTTGGGTCCGTCTAGGGCAGATGACCCAGTAACTAAAATCCAAGCATACTATGTGTTGCATTTTTAATTGTCTTTGATCGCTATGCGAACCGACAAAATTCCCGAGAATAGAAATAGAATATTCGGAAATGAAAAAAATGTAGAGAGAAATATTGATAAAAGAGTTGTTAGAAATTTGAAAATCTGAAAAAAAAATTGAGAAAATAGCTTTGTTGTTAAAATAATTGGTCGATTAATCTGACCGAACTACTCAGGTTTGATTCTAGCCATTACGTGGGATACGTAGGCAACCCTTGAACGGGTCCAACCACCCTTTTAGAAAATGACCAAAAAAAAATATTTTTGTTTCAACTAATCGAGGTGATCGCTATTTTTTTGAAATAGCCGAATGTTCCAAAAGGACACCGGAAGGCTCTTTTGGCAAAAATGGACAATTCGAAAGTCGTGTCTTTTCCTTTTTCAAAATAAAAACCTTAGAAGTTTATAAAATGAAAATTTGCTTTGAAAAATATTTTTCTTTTTTTCTTAATAAAATCTCCTTTTAATAAATGTGCAGGATGAGCACGATACAAAATGAACCTTTCACTTTAATGAATAGAATCCCTTTGGAGCTAAGATTATGGTGGAACGACATGGGACAGGAAGGACAGAATTGGGTCAAATGTTATCTAAAGGACCTAACGGGATTAATGGACATAATTCCCCGAGGTGATATAATTCGAGCACTTGTTACATGCTGGGATCCTGCGCACAATATTGTACATTTTTTGGACTTTGAACTCAGTCCCACTCTTGAGGAAGTTGCTTACTATACAGGAAAAAATGAGGTCCCCTTAAAAGAGAAATACCCGGTGGCTCCAAGAGCGATAACGGTGCACCGCTTCCTAGACTCTTTGAAGATTGCTCGAAACATCGAGGATTTGGTTAGTGGGTTTTGCTCCTTAAACTTCATCTACAGTAGATATGGACATGTCGGAGGTTTCAATGACCCCACAAACAAACTCTGTAGCAAGTCCAACCTAGCCAAATGGGAGGAACATCGACGATTCGCTTTTCTGGTGGCATTCCTCGGGATAATCATATTTCCAAGAAAGGATGGGTACATTGATACGAGAGTCGCCGGGGTGGCCAGCACTTTGATTGTACAAGATAATTGCACTTTGGCTCCAATGATCATAGCTGATATCTACCGTGCCTTGACGACATGTAAAGTAGGGTATAGCTTCTTTGAGGGATGTAACTTGATTCTGCAAATCTGGTTGACAGAACGTCCATGCCATCATCCTTCGTTCTCAAGCTATGGGCCGACTGAAAGAACGTGCCTCGAAGAATTCTATATGAGAACAAAAGAAGTTAAGCTGCCAGAGGCAGTTAAAGGTTGGATTTCATATTTACGATCATTGATCGATAGCCAAATCGATTGCGCATACGGATGGTTACCCCTCGATGAGGTGATTTACATGCCGACGGAAGGGTCACACTTCTTGATCATGGGTTTAAAAAGTATCCAGCCTTATGCCACGTACAGGGTCCTACGACAGCTTGGAAGATATCAAGTTATACCTAAGGATGGGGACCTCAGTTTTCAAGTAATAGAGATTAGTCCGGATGGGCAATTCCCGGAAGCAAAGGTCCGACAGATTTGGAATGAGTGTCAAAATTTGAAGGCAAAAATTTGTGTGGAAAATAGAGTTCGGGGAGAACTATCAACAGGGTATGCCGCATGGTATCGATGGGGTATTGAGCATGATAGACCATTGAAAAGACCTCACGTTCAAGACTTGGCCGAGCAGTCTAAGGAATACGGAAATTGGGTGGCCAAAGAAAATGATTATAAGGCCAAGATCAGCTTGCTAGAAAAACAGTTGCAAGATCTCCAATTCGAGAGCAGTTTACAAACAGCATCTAACGAAGGAGAAAAAAAGAAGCTGAAAAAGGAGAATGAAATTCTAAAGGCTCAAGTTGCAAAAATGAAAATTGCATCCGAGACCCCGGTTTGCTTAGCCCGAGACGAGAAGCTAATTGAAAGTCTTCAGCGTAAAGTGGATGACTAAAACTTCGATCTTGATAAAGCAAAAAAAGAATTAGCCAGGGTTCGGAAGCAACTGGCCAGAGATACCGAGGAAAGAGCTAGAATGGTTCAGCAACTACAAGATAACCATGAAGTTGATGTAGCTCGATTGAGAAAGAAAGTCATCACAGCCACAGTCAAAAGTAACAAGATAATCAAAGAGTTTGAGGAAGAAAGAGAGCATTGTTACACGACTATGGCTCGATTAGAGTTCGAGTTACAATAACTACAGAAAGAGAACCAACAAACCTTAGACGCTCGCGCCAAACAGATCAGCATGTTACTTCAAGAAAAGGGGGTCATTCCAGAAAGAATTGTCCATATTGCTCAGTACATCACCAGAAAATGCCAATCGTGTGAAGATATGTCCCAGGCAACATTTGTATAAGCCGTGAAGTTCTTTGTGAAGCAAGTCATGTCTGACCTAGATAGGCTCCAAAGTGGATTGGCATATAGGCCAGCGGCAATACCGAACGACGTCTCGCGGGCATTAGGAGAATTAATGTACTCATAGGGCATGCATTTTGTATTCGTATTTCTTTTTGCATTAGCAGCACAACATAATTTTGTAAATCAATGTTTTTAGTATCAATGAAAAGATCAAAGAAGTTGTTGCTAATCCTTTGTCGCTTTATATCAATTGTTTTTACGATAGGAAAATAAGTAGGAACGAAAATCAATAAAGAAGAAGAAATAAAGAGATGGAAAGAGAGGAAAAAGAAAAAAAATGGAAAAAAAGAGAAAAACAAGAGAAAAAAAAAGAAGAAAAAGAAAAAGAGTAAAAGAAAGAGGAATGAAAAAAAGAAAAAAAAAAGAAGAAAAGGAAAGAAAAGAGATGATGAATAAGAAACGGGTGTTGATTCACAATTGAATAAATGCTGGGATGATGCATGACGATCAAAGGCAAAAGTTGTGATTTTTAATCATTGCATCTTTTCCTTTCATGTACTAACTATTAATAAGTGTTGTTGTTTATGAGAATCGGATTTCAGCTGGCAACTGGTACTCTGGCAAATCATCATTACAACACACGATCGAAAACTATGACTAAGGCTGTGCCTCAGAAAATTGAGCAAACTATCATGGACCTAGTGCAAGAAGAGGAGGTTGTGGATGTAGCGGGGATGAAGGAGGAAATGTATAAGCTCAAGCAGCAAATGTCGGAAATGTACCAAGCTTGGTCCAGGGGTCAACCCTTACCCGTATATCTAGCCATCCCAGCATATGTCCCTCCCACCAATCCTAATCCTGAGCCGCCTACCATGAACTCATACTCCACGTACCCAGATTACCACCACTACTATGCCTCTACTTCACTGGCACCACCACCACCGTTCAAGCAAATTCCACCTCAGCCACCATAGCTCGCCCCGGTGTATGCGGCTCCACCACATGTTGCTCTGCATAAGTCATCAAGTGAACCAGTGTTTCATGTGCAAGACACCCATTACTATCCGACGGAGCCGATGTTTAGGCAGCATGACTCCTACAACGGAAGAAAAACCCGTCAAGAACTTGGAACAAAAGGAAATGGCATGGAAGATGAGGAGTTTAGAACAATCTTTCCGTAACATACAAGGGCTAGGAGGCCAAGTGAGCATAGCATACAAAGATTTGTGTCTATTCCCAGAAGTGCAGCTCCCGGTTGGATTCAAGCTACCTAAATTCGACATGTACGATGGACATGGGTATCTTGTAGCCCATCTCAGGGGTTATTGCAGCAAGATGCGTGGTGCAAGAGAAAAAGATGAACTTTTGATGGCATACGTTTGTCAGAGTTTGAGCGGTTCTGTGCTGGAGTGGTATACACGTCAGGATCACACTAGATGGTTCATCTGGAACGATCTAGCTCAATCATTTGCCAACCACTTCCAGTACAAATTAGAGATAATTCCAGATAGGCTGTCGCTAACCAAGATGGAAAAGAAGCCCGGAGAAAGTTTTTGGGAGTACAGTTTTAGATGGAGAGAACAAGCGGCACGAGTGGATCCTTCTATGAAGGAGACTGAAATGGTAGATTATTTTCTGCAGGCCTTAGAGCCTACTTACTATGGCCATCTGGTGTCGGCCATTGGTAAAAATTTCAATGAAGTTGTGAAAATGGGGAGTTTTGTAGAGGAAGGATTGAAAACCAACAAAACCATGAGCTTTTATGCTATCAAGGCCACGAATCAGGCGATACAGACCGGAAATGGAGGGTCTATTGGAAAGAAGAAGAAGGAAGAGGTTTTAGTTGTAGAAGGTAGACCATGGACTCGGAGCCAAAGTACATACTATCACCCACCTCGCCCCTACCAATCATACCCGCCAGCACCTTACAACCCACCTCCACCATATTATCCACCCACTACCCCACATTATCCGATCCCACAAACTCAGCACTACCCATCGCCTCCACATTTATGGCGAGCCAAAGCCCCACAAAACGTCTATCATACACAGAACACCTACCCTCCTTCCATAACTTACAAGAACCCAAATAGACCCAGCTTCCGACCTCACCCATAAATGATAAACAGAGCGCAAATAAAGAAAACATTCACCCCATTGGGGGAATCTTATACCAGCCTCTATCATCGTCTGAAAGAGTTGGGAATGCTAAACCCGATTGAACCAAAAATTCCAAACCCACCGCCCAGAAATATTGACCAGTCAGTCAGATGTGAATATTGCTCCGGGGCACCGGGGCACGATACTGAAAAGTGTTGTCACCTGAAATTTGCTATACAGGAGCTCATTGACTGTAGGAGGATCAAGGTGCAAGCTCCGGAGGCTCCAAACATTACTGAAAATCCATTACCGAGTCATCATGAGACACACATGATAGAGTTAGAACAAGAAGAGAGCAGCAAGAAGTCGTCCCAATCGGTAATGATGATAACGACCAACAGTAAAGTGGAGAAATAGGTCGAGAAGGATAAAGAAACAGCTGATTTACCAGTGCAAAAATAGCCACTGGTTGAGACTATGAAAGTTGTGGTGCCAGGGGCTAAGCCGTTGTTGACAGTGAAAGAAGCGTACATGGAACCAGTGGTCATAAAGCTGGTGGTGCAAATGCCGGTAGTAGATACTAAAGCCATACCTTGGAACTACAACAAGGTCACAGTAATGTAAAAAGGAAAAGAAGTTACAGGGGAAGTCAATGAAACACATGACCTCACTCGTTCCGGGCGGTGCTTTTCCCCGGAAGAGTTAAGCAAAATGAAGGTGGTAAATGAGAGTCATGTGAAGAAGCCGGTCTCTGAAAAAGAGGCAGAAGAGTTTTTGAAGAGGATAAAAACTCAAGACTACTCGATAGTAGAACAGCTGAGAAAGATGCCTGCACAAATCTTATTGCTTTCATTGCTAATTCACTCAGAGGAGCATAGGAAGGCATTGTTAAAAATACTGAATGAAGCACATGTCCCCGAAAAAATCTCAGTCTGCCATCTTGAAAAGATTACCAACATAATTTTTGAGTCAAACAAGATAACACTCTCGGACAATGAATTGCCTGTCGAAGGGACCGAACACAACAAGGCACTCTATATCACCGTCAAAAGTGAAGAATCAGTTGTTACTCGGGTTTTAATAGACAACAGGTCAAGTGCAAATATTTGTCCACTCTCGACTCTCAGAAAGTTGAAGATTAATCCTAACAGAATCCGGTGAAATAGTGTGAGTGTTTGAGGGTTTGATGGAGGAAGCAAAAATACCTTGAGAGATATTATGCTGGAGGTCACCATTGGGCCGGTAGACTTTACCATGGAATTTCAGGTGTTGGACGTCACTGTGTCCTATAATCTATTGCTGGGATGGCCATGGATCCATGCGACCAAGGCGGTACCATCTTCCATGCACCAAATGGTAAAGTTTGAATGGGAACAACAAGAAATTACAGTGCATGCGGAGGAAGACGCTTGTAATACCATAATACCTTTCGAGGAAGCTAATGGGGACAAAGGCCCATAGGTGTATCAGGTGACAGACACTGTGATAGTTAACAAGATTGCCGAAGAAGAGAGCTTGCCAATCCCTACAGTGGCATCTACCGCAGTAATGGTAGCCAAAGAGATGATCAGAAATGGGTTCATACCGCGAAAAGTTTTGGGAATAGCCTTACAGGGAATAACACAGACTGTTTATCTACCGGGAAAAAATGACACCTTTGGCTTGGGCTTTAAACCTACCTACACCGACATCCAGAAAACCAAAAGAACCAAAAAGAAAAATTGGACCCTCCCGAAACCAGTCCCCAAATTATCTGACGCCTTCACTAAGCCTGGTACACAACGACATTTGATGACTGTTGCGTCAAGGTATGTTGAGATAAGGCCAGATGCGGAACTCCTCGCGAGGTTTGAAATGTTATTTGGGGATGTGAACATGGTGGAGATGGGCGAAGGGGCCAGTAAGATGGATATCCAGTTCTTGGGGCCCAGTGTTGCACTGAATAATTGGGAAGCCACTCCTTTTTCCAATCAGGAAGGAGTCTTGGTAGTTAGCTTTCAAAATATATCATCCTTTTCCAAAAGCAATTTTTTGTAATCCCCACCCCCCATTGAAATCAAATGTATCCAGTCTCTGTCATCTTTTTGAAAAAATATCAATGAAATGCAATTTCTTCTTCTTTGTTCATTTTTGCCTTATTTTTATTATTTTTCCTTTCTTGTTTTTGTACAGTTCAATATGCACTGATTCTGATGATATGTCATGCATGAAGGATTCCCGGCCCAGTTTTTACAATCAAATTATTATACAAGAAATTGAAAATGAGAGTGAAATAGAATATGAAGAGGAGGAAATACTGGAGGAAATAAGTAAAAACTTGAATCAATATGAGGAAAAACCCAAACCGAACTTAAGTGAGACATAATCTATTAATTTGGGGAATGAGGATAATGTCCGGGAGACAAAAATCAGTGTACACCTAGAAGCTCCCTCAGAGAAGGGCTAATAAAGCTGCTGCATGAACACAAGAACATCTTTGCCTGGTCCTATTATGACATGCCCGGACTTAGTACTGATTTGGTGGTACACAAGTTGCCTATTTATCTCGAATGTCGGTCGGTAAAACAAAAGTTGAGAAAGTTCAAAACGGACATCAGTGTAAAGATAAAAGAAGAGCTGAATAAGCAGTTTGAGGCAAAGGTTATATGAGTTACCAAGTACCCCACGTGGTTAGCAATTGTTGTGCCAGTTCCAAAGAAAGACGAAACAACCAGGGTGTGTGTTGATTACAGAGACCTCAACAAGGCCAGTCCAAAGGATGACTTCACGTTGCCGAATATCCACATACTAATCGACAATTGCGCAAAGCATGAAATTGGCTCTTTTGTAGATTGCTATGTGGGTTATCACCAGATCCTAATGGACGATGAAGATGCAGAGAAAATGGCTTTTATCACACCTTGGGGAACATATTGTTATAGAGTGATGCCGTTTGGGTTAAAGAATGCCGGAGCTACTTATATGAGGGCAATGACTACAATATTTCATTATATGATGCATCGAGAAATTGAAGTGTATGTGGACAACGTCATCATAAAGTCCAAGAAGCAACATGATCATGTCAAGGACTTGAGGAAGTTTTTCCAAAGACTCCGAAGGTATAATCTTAAACTCAATCATGCAAAATGCGCATTTGGAGTACCTTCAGGGAAGCTATTGGGATTTATAGTAGGTTGGCGAGGCATCGAATTAGACCTATAAAAGATAAAAGCCATCCAGAATTTGCCTCCGCTGAAGAACAAGAAGAGTAATGAGCTTACTAGGCATGCTGAACTATATTAGCCGGTTCATCGCTCAGTTGACATCAACATGTGAGCCAATTTTCAAGTTATTTAAGAAGGATGCAGCAGTGAAATGGACAGATGATTGTCAGGAAGCCTTTGATAAAATCAAGGAATATTTGGCAAATCCTCCAGTGTTAGTTCCTCCGGAGCCGGGAAGACCTTTGATCTTATATTTGACAGTGCTTGATAATTCCTTTGGCTGTGTACTGGGACAGCACGATGATACTGGCAAGAAAGAACAAGCTATATATTACCTTAGTAAGAAATTCACACCTTACGAGGTAAAATATACTTAGTTAGAGAGAACATGCTGTGCATTGACCTGGGTGGCTCAGAAATTGAAGCATTATTTGTCTGCATACACTACATATCTGATATCACGGTTAGATCCTCTTAAGTATATATTCCAGAAGCCAATGCCTACGGGGAGACTTGCTAAATGGCAGATTCTGCTCATATAATTTGACATCATTTATGTAACACGCACGGTGATGAAGGCGCAAGCAGTTGCAGATCACTTAGCAGAAAATCCAGTGGATGATAAATATGAGCCACTAAAGACATAATTTCTGGATGAGGAGGCAATGAATGTTGAAGAAATGGAACGAAGTGATAAGCTAGGATGGAAGATGTACTTCGACGGAGCCGTCAATAGCAATGGAGTTAGGATTGGAGCAGTGCTTATTTCAGAAACGGGTCAACACTATCCCGTTACCGCTCAGCTTCGATTTTTCTATACCAATAATATGGCTAAATATGAGGCGTGTATAATGGGATTAAGGATGGCAATAGATATAGGTGTTCAAGATATTTTGGTCATGGGTGACTCGGATCTTTTGATACATCAAATTCAGGGAGAATGGGAGACAAGAGATTTGAAATTGATACCTTATCGGCATTGTCTACATGAACTGTCCTAAAGATTCCAATCCATAGAGTTCAAACACATCCCCAGAATGCACAATGAAGTAGCAGATGCTCTAGCTACACTATCCTCTATGTTACATCATCCGGATAAAGCCTATATAGATCCACTTCAGATACAGGTGTATGATCAGAATGCTTACTGTTTTACTGTGGAATGAGAGTTAGATGGGGAGCCGTGGTATCACGATATCAAGGAATACTTGAAGACAGGAAAATAACCAGAACAAGCCACCGGAGATTAGAAGAGAGCCG
Source organism: Nicotiana noctiflora (assembly GCA_032618575.1). Lineage (NCBI taxonomy): Eukaryota > Viridiplantae > Streptophyta > Magnoliopsida > Solanales > Solanaceae > Nicotiana > Nicotiana noctiflora. The sequence continues at coordinate 503,136 of JASVEL010000541.1, read as the reverse complement.
TAAGACGCTTATTGAATGGATTTTTCCTAAGTGGAGGAATAATATATAAAAGGACACCAGACTTGGGCTTGCTAAGATGTATGGATGCGCAACAAGCTGATATGATTATGACGGAGGTGCACGCTGGAGCTTGCGGACCTCATATGAGCGGGTATATCTTAGCAAAGAAGATTTTGAGAGCGGGATATTATTGGCTCACCATGGAGCGAGACTGTATCAGGTATGTGAAGAAATGCCACCAATGCCAAGTACATGGAGACTTAATTCACTCCCCCTCTTATGAATTGCATACAATGTCTCCACCTTGGCCATTTGTCGCCTGGGGCATGTATGTTATTGGACCAATAGAGCCTGCAGCTTCTAATGGACATAGATTCATCCTGGTCGCGATTGACTACTTTACTAAGTGGGTGGAGGCAAAGACATTCAAGGCGGTGACGAAGAAAGCCTGGTGGATTTTGTGCATGAAAATATTATATGTCGATTTGGAATTCCCAATGTAATATCACAGATAACGGGGAAAATCTGAACAATTACCTCATGACGGAAGCATGTCAGAGATTTAAGATCCTGCATCGTAACTCTACACCTTACAGGCCAAAGGAAAATGGAGCAGTAGAAGCTGCAAATAAGAATATATAGTAGATCCTTAGGAAAATGGTGGAAGAATCTAGACAATGGCATGAGAAGCTGCCTTTCGCTCTTATGGGTTATCCCACAACGGTGCGCACTTCGATAGGTGCTACACCGTATTCATTAGTGTACGGAACAGAGGCTATTATACCCTCGGAAATCGAGATACTGTCACTTCAAATCATAGCCAAAGCTGAGATCGATGACGAGGAATGGGTAAAAGCCCGATTGGAACTATTAAATCTGATCGATGAGAAGAGGTTAGCACCGGTTTTCCAGGGGCAATTAAATCAACAAAGAATGGCTAGAGCATATAATAGAAAGGTGCGTCCTCGGAAGTTTGAAGTTGGACAACTGGTATTGAGGCGTATCTTACCGCATTGGGCTGAAGTAAAGGGCAAATTCGTGCCGAACTGGCAAGGGCTGTTCATGGTATCACGGGTGTTGTCTAATGGGGCATCATATTTGATAAACATTGAAGGGAAATGCGTAGAGACTACTATCAATTCAAATGCGGTCAATAGATACTATGTATGATTCCTTTTCAATTGAATAATAGTATTTTGTTGTGATTTTGGAATTGAAATAATGAAGGCATTTTATTCTCTATCCAAACACTTTATCCATTGACATCCCCTTTGAGCCGTGTTTGATTTGTTCTTTCATACCCCTCTCTCGGAATCATTTATGATAGAAAAGAAAAGTAGCAAATGAAAAAAAATGCAAGCACAAGAAAAAGACAAAGAAAATCGGGAAAAAGTCAAAAGAAAACCATGAATTAATAGGCGTGTCCGAACTACGTTTTAACTTGATCCCGAAAGGGTACGTAGCCAGCCTCACTGAGGTTCAGTCACAATAAAGGAAAAATCAAAAACAAATCCCCCACATATTGAAACTGGGGCAGAATTTATGTTTTATAATTCCGAGAGTTGTAAATATTTTTAGACCCTCGTAAATTTTTTGAGCCTTTACATCCTTCTTTCTTAACCCATCTAAAAGCCACGTTACGATCCAAAGAAAGAACTTCTAATCAATTTCAAGAAAATAACAAAGACAATGAGAAAAAAGGAAGAACGGGGCATTGGACAACACCAGTGGTTCGGGAAAACAAAAGACAAAAGAAGATATATAAAAGAAAAATGAGAGACTCTCATCGGTGAAAACCTTAACCGGCACCTGGAGGCGACCGTGAGGTTGAGAGAAATAAAATGAGAGTCTTGTCAGTGAAAACCTTTACAAGCACTGCAAGGCGATTGTAAGGTTGAGAGAAATAAATGAGAGAGTCTTATTGGTGAAAACCTTTCACGGCACCATAAGGCGATTACGAGGATTATTTCGGAAAATAGAAAAACAACAAAAATAGGATCGGTTTGGGTTACAAAAAAGATGGAGTTGGAATATTGGATTGAACAAACTGGGTCGGAGTTTAAATACATGGAATGGTCAACAAAATCAGCCAACATACCCAGATAAGTTCTATCACTTCTCCAAAACACCCTTACCCTTTTTTCATTTGTTTCAGCATTTCATTGTTTGTCCTTTGAAAGCTAACTACCAGCTTCTGATGATAAGAGCTGAAATAACACTGGATTAGAAAAAAAAGAAAAGAAAGGAGTTGAAAAGAAATAAAGAATGTTGGCAATCAGAGCCGAAAGAAAAGAAAACAAAGAGGTGAAAAACAAGAAAATACAAAAAGAGTTTACAAAAGATAGTCAACTGAAAGACTGCACAGCAGAAGAAAAGAAAAAAGTGGAAAGCGATAAAAGGCAGGAGCGGCAGATGCCAATTGCTAGCAACTTAAAACAAATAAGATCTTATTTTTGTTATTTAGGCAGGAACAAATCGTCACTAATCACTTTAAAGTGAATGTTACCAATGTGAAAAGGAAGAAAATATAAAAAGAAGTTCGGCAATAAATGGAGGAATCTATGGATGAAAAATCACTCAATCAAGAAAATACCAAAAACAACAGGGAGGTATCATCTTTTAAATTCACACCCCAGTTATCAAACTGAGGGAATATTGTTCTGCATTCGCATTTCATGCATCGGGCGCCTACCTGGATAACAAGGGAATATTTTTCTGCATTCGCATTTCATGCATCAGGCGCCCACCTGGATAACAAGGGAATATTTTTCTGCATTTGCATTTCATGCATCAGGCGCCCACCTGGATAAACTGAGGGAATATTTTCTGCATTCGCATTTCATGCCTCAGGCGCCCACCTGGATAACAAGGGAATATTTTTCTGCATTCGCATTTCATGCATCAGGCGCCCACCTGGATAACAAGGGAATATTTTTCTGCATTCACATTTCATGCATCAGGCGCCCGCCTGGATAAAAAAGGAATACATTTCTGTAATTTTTAATTTCTATTCAGGCGCCCACATGTATAACAAGGGAATACATTTCTGCAGTTTTAATTTCTATTCAGGCGCCCACCTGTATAACAAGGGAATACATTTCTGCAGTTTTAATTTCTGTTCAGGTGCCCACCTGTATAATAAGGGAATACATTTCCGCAATTTTAATTTCTGTTCAGGCGCCCACCTGTATAACAAGGGAATATATTACTGCAATTTTAACTTCTATTCAGGCGCCCACCTGTATAACAAGGGAATACATTTCTGCAATTTTAATTTCTGTTCAGGCACCCACCTGTATAACAAGCGAATACATTCCTGCAATTTTAATTTCTGTAATTTTTGTTTGTGGTATCTAACATGAGTGACACCGTAACACGAAAAGACCACACTGGGCAGAAGAAAAGTTTGTTGTTTTCGTTTTGTTTTGAGCAGGTATCAGTTTGAAGGCGAGGAATACCATCAAAAAAAAGGGAAGCAAGGAAAAGAAAAATCAACAAAAAAGAAAGATAACCGCACAGAAAATCAAGGAAAAAGAGAAAAAGAAGAATAAATAGATAAGAAGTTAGATAGGAACAGTTGTAACTCGTAGAATTATAGCTTAGAATAGCTTCTTCATTTTACATTTTACCCATCCTAGTCTAATAAGGAATAGGTCAGTAGGTCATAACAATGTCAATGCAACAGTAAGTCTGGTAGTTTTTTAAAACTGCCAGACCTTCCCGAACTACACTGACCTGATTCCTGTTTAGCCTAGGATATGTAGGCAACTTCTAAGGCAGGGTGTGGTCAAAAAGTTTTCAAAAATGCTTCTTACGGAATATGCTAGTGGGCAAAAATCTCTCATTACTGCTCACATGTATTTGCACTGAAACTCTTCGGGTTCCCGAGCAAAGAGGGGCTGCTGTGAGCACGTAATTTTTAGGGGCAGTTGTGAGCACGTAATTTTTACCCTAAGCAATAAATTCCAAAATTAAAATAAATAATATTTTTTTGGGTGCAATTACATGTCTTGATTGAAATTAGATGTATTTGTGTGATTGAATTATTAGAGATTAAAATTAGAAAGCAAAAAATAGGTTAAATATATGCATTTTGAATTAAGTAGTTAAAAAGAAAATTAACAAAAAGAGCATCAATAGAGGAAATTAAGGAAAAAATAGTAGAAATTTGTCAAAAAAATAGCAGAAAATTAGTGGAAGTAGAAAATTGAATAATTGAAATAATACAAAAAAGAAAAATGAAATACAAAAGAAAAATACCACAAAAATAATTAAAAATAGAAAGAAATTACAAGGAAAATATAAAAATAAGAGATTTGGGCCAAATGCCAACCCAAATGCATTGGCCCAACAGTTCTGAGAGATCCGGTCCAAGGTATTTAAACTGAAATGATCTCAGCCATCTATCATGCCAAATCCAACGGCTGAGACTTTAGCTAAAGTTAATTAATTTATTAAAATCCAAGATCGAATCTAAACCGTCCAAACCTTATGATCTAACTGACAAAAGCCCACTCCCCACCCAACCTTGAATGGCACCGTTTAAAGTAAAATAAATTTGACGTTTGATCATGATTGATTCAACAGCCAAGGACCATTCAACCTTGATGGGTATTTAAACCCCTTCTCTAAGAGACGGCCGGCCATTTCACCATTTACCCTAACCCTAGCCGCCCATGTCCCTTCTTCTTCTCTCTTCATCTTCTTCTCGAAGCCTCGCCGGCCATGGAGACTGTTCACCCTCCACGGCAGTCTTTGTCCACCTCCTATCTCCCTCTCTTCTCTTTTCTTCTCCTCCACCACAAGCCACCATGAAAACCCCCAAGAAAACCTTGAAAACCCTAGCTTCTTGAAACTCCGATCATCGGAGTTCATCTCCGGTGACCAAACCTAAGAGAACAGCCTCCAAACTAACACCATAGAACCACCATCCCCTGATCTATCACCCTACCTAAACCATTTCCCTCGAATATCACCCCAGCTCCTCGAATATTTGAAAGAAAGTCACCGGAACCCTAACTTCGGCGACTCAAACAAACCACTACCCAAAAATCCCACCCTTTCCACCTCTAACACCCATCCCCAAACAAAAAGACTTCAAAACTGATGTCTTGAATCTTAAAGAAGAAAACCAGAAAAAAGAAAATAAGAAAAAAGAAAAAGAAAAAAACCGGAAAAAGGAAAAAGAAGAAAAGAAAAGAAATAAGGAAGCTCAGGAGTCAAATCCTGCAAGCTAAGTCATTTTTTCCCCATTTCTTGTTTATTTTTTCTGTTATTTGGTTTGTCTTTGTTTTATTCTTTGTTTCCAGTATGTTTTTAGTATGTTAGTTGTTTAAACAACTGCATGATAGATTAGGGTTTTCATATTTGAAAAATCTTTGTTTGTTCTGTTTCTCTGTTAAGATATGTCTTTCTTTAATTAACTTGTCTTCATCTTCACGTCTATTACCATGTCTTTTACTTAGATTTTCTTCTTTAGACATATGAATCATTGCATGTTTGGATTAGTTCTTATCTACTAGAAAATTTATGTTATTCTGTCTAAGACATGCTTTCTTTTGAAGCTTCTCTCATAAGTTTTTACCCATCTGTGCTTGGTCAAGAACATGTAAACATGATTAGGGTCTTTAGTAGCCTTTTGAACATAAAAATGTTCTGACTATGCTTGCTTCATGATTGATTGATACACTGTGTTATGGAATCTGAATTATAAGTATTTGATTGAAATTCAACAATATTCAATCTCCTCTCTGAGTTTTGGTTAATTGATAAGTAACTCTGATTTCATGGCTATGTATGCAATCTGGTATGAAAATGGCTATGTTTGCAACAATTTTGTGTTAAGCTGATTACTGTTAATACTTAGTATGCTTAGGTGGAATTGGTTATAGCTGCAGTAGTGTAGAAATTTGAAAAGTGGTTAAAATTGAAAACATGTTAAGTAGTTTAAAATGGGTTAAAATTGAAAACCACAAAAAGAGGTTATAAGTGAAATGAATAACAAAGAGTGGTCAGTCTTGCAACTGACTAGCTCTAATAGTTTTGACACACTGGCTAAGTGTTAAATAGGCCGGGTGTGTAATAAAATTGACTTAAATCTAATAGGCTAGACTTGCAAAGTCTCAATTGGCCTGTGTTCACTAGTTGGCTAGACTTGCAAAGTCTTAGCCAGCTTGTGTTCATTAATTGGCCTAAATTTCAAGGCTGAGTCCAAACTTTGGACTGGTCAAGTCTTAAATAAGTTAGTTCTAAATAATTAAGCAGGCTAGTCCTGCAAACTAGCTTCAATAACAGAAAATGAAACAAAAGTGGCTAAAATTGAAATGAATTGAAGTTTAATCAGGCCAGGTCTTAAATATTAGTATAAATGCTGGCCAGTAGCTAAATAAGAGCTAAACTTAGGAAAACCTGACCTCGATAGGTCGGGTAATTAGTGAATGCCCTTAAGGGCATATAGGGAATAGAAAATGGCAAAGTTGTGGATTTAATAGAGCCTATAGGGATATTAAAGACATTTAGGCTCATGATTTCTGCAATTTTGCACAAGATTAAGGGCGCATTGGTCCTAATGAAAAGGTAACTTAGTAAATAACACTAATAAGTAGGGGCACATTAGTAAAAGCCCCAAAAAGGAATCAAATAGAACCTTCCAGCACATCGTGGAAGGCATCTCATAACAGAAAATGGGACTAAAGTGTGAGTTTTGGTAAAAAAGGATGGGAGGGAACTAGAATTACTTTCTATCTTTTCCCCCCAAAATTTTCACCATCTCCCACCTATAAATACACCCATTTAGAGCCTGTTTAGGGGCTGGATTTTGGAAATCAAAATTTTCATAAAAACTCTATACACTAAATCGTAGATAGTTGCCTGAGTTTTCTGTTTATCGTTCATATTGAAAGCTGTTTTGGACGAAAGTGTGAGTTTGGGTCTGTTACTGATTACTTTGCTCTTAATCCCCCTAGAACTCATCGGTTTCATCCTGTTGATCCAGGTACAATCTCTGTTCAAATGAAGCTGTAATGACGAATTGCTGAAGGAAATGAAGTTCTAGTTTTAAATTCATATGATATTATGTATTTTGTAATTACTCTTTTATTAGCTTTATTACTCATGTAGATCTGTAGTTTAAATCGTAGTGTAGCATGTATTAGTAGAAAAACAAAAACAAAAACAGTGTAATAGCTAGTATTGTAGTGGTAGTATAGTCATAATAGTATATCACCTAGTTTAAATAGGTAAAACTCTAAAATATAGGTTAGCTAATCACAATTTCAGATTGTTAATTGTTCTTTATAGTAGCATCGTAAGTCTTAATCACATTGTTAATCTTATGTTGTAGATCTGCATTTAAACACAAATAAGCTTCGAAGAAGAAAAACGTTAGATCAAGCCATGATTCAATTACGATTGAGTTAATAACATTGTAATGAGCGAAGTCGCAGTAAAATCAGTCGTATAGTTATGCTTAAGTCTTTGAATCACTTAGATGTAGGTACTCGAGTTGTATAATAAAGTGATTAGATTGTTTATATCATGCTCATGTAGTTAGTTTGTTAAAAAATTAAAGTTCAGATTTGAGTAAGTTTAAAAGGGGGAATAACCAGATGAAGTAACAACTCAAATAGAATCGGATTTGTGATGTCAAAAGCTTAGCTCATAATGAAACCAGTGGTATAATCGCGACTCTGTGTATAACTCATCTTAGTTTTAGATAATCCAGATACCATAGGTAATTAGTTGAATTGTTCATTTTAATCAAGCCTCGTATATAATCAAACCATTTCTTAAATCTTTAAACTAGTAAATACTTAGATTTTACTGTAAATTCATTATTAGGAATCGAAGGTAGAAACGGTCTTCTAATTCAATCCTCATGTACAGTTGTGATTTGGAGTTAATATTAACAGTTTATATCGTGATTTTCTCTTTTGATGAATAAAATGCAATTAAATTCATTCTTAGTGTTATATGATTGTTCTGTTATAAGTTTCTCATTTCTACTCTCATTATTATTGTTCCTATTTGGTTTGGACCCAACATGTAATGTGGGCCTGAACTGTGATACGAAATTAACTGGGTTGTCAAGCAGAAGCCTGAAGACAGCCTGGGTCTCTAAGATCTGGGCAGACCGAGCACTTGTTTAAATAAGAGTGCAGAGGCCCAGGCCAGTAAAGGCAATAATAATAGCCTGGGCCCAATTCTGAAATGATAATAGTTAATTAAGGAAAAAACATGTATATAAAATGTAGTTAAACGATATGGTTGAACTATAAAATTAATCGGGATGAGGCTCATATGACACCAATAGTGGGGCCCCCTTAGTAATAAAATAAGGAATAAATAGAATCGGGAAGGCTACTAGTAAACTTCATAGCCTCTCCCAAAAAAATTAAAAGCCGATAGACTCTACTAGACACAATTTAATATACTTTCCTTAAATACGAGTGTGCACTTGGTGCGGCTCAAATCCAAAATCCCGGCGAAGTGCGTTTTCGCGATGTCACAATTCTTTAAAAAATACTAAAAGTAAAAGCATGTATATTTTTTAAAATCTATAACAAGTCAAATAAGATTCGAGAATGATAATTGAGCGACCGTGCTAAAATCACGGAATCCGGGAATGCCTAACACCTTCTCCCGGGTTAACAGAGTTCCTTATCCAGGTCTTTGTTTCGCGGACTGTAACAATAGAGTCAACTTCCTCGGATTCGGGATTAATCGGTGACTTGGGACACCATTATCTTCCCAAGTGGCGACTCTGATAATTTAATAAAAATCCCGAACCGATTGTCCTTTATGTGGAAAAACTCTTTCCTCTTCGTTGTTATATCCGTCTCGGGTATTTTAAGGCCGAGGTATGCCCTACGTATCTTTCCAAACGGATCGATACAAAAGCCTCCTTTCTCGGGTGTATGTGTGGGGTAGTGAAAAGGGAGGTGTGACAGCTCTGGCGACTCTACTGGGGACCCCAAATCAGAACTTCGGTTTCAGCGTTTAAGAACTCGAGCTCCTTAGAATCGTCATTTTAGATATTATTTGACTTTGTTATATGATTTGAACAATATACTATGTGTTTTATCGCTTTGATACTACGTGGATTATATATAAAATTGTGCTGAAAACCCTTCTCTTCTTCACCCCCGGGGATGTGCTTACTAGTGGAGACTCCCCTTTCTGTTAAGTTATACCTGAACTAAGAAATAGAGGCCGGATAAGTTACAAAGCCGATTGACTCCACGAGTCACCGGTACGTAGCCCCCTCCTCGATTCGAGTTGTCCGCTCAGGTACACGGTCTAGCACTCTATGAAACTTTAAGATATTGAACATATGTTTAGGATGATTATTTGCATCACATTTGACTTAGGGGTCTCAACACAGGGGTTGGGTTCGTCTAGGACAGGTGACCCGGTATCTAAAAGACCGAGCATATTATGTGTTGCATTTTATTGTCCTTGATCGTTATGCGGACTGGCAAAATTCCCGAGTATAGATAAGTGTTCAAAAGAAAGAAAAGAGGGAGAGAAATAAGAACTAGTGAAAAAGTGCAATCAGAAAATCTGAAAATTTGAAAAAAAATGGCTTTGTCAGTGAAATAATTGGTCAACTAATCTGACTGAACTACGTAGGTTTGATTCTCGCCTTTAGTCGGGATACGTAGGCAACCCTTGAACGGGTCCAACCACCTTTTTAGAAAAAGACCAAAAATATTTTCTTTTCAAATAATTGGAGTGATCGCTATTTTTGGGAATGGCTGAATGTTGCGAAAGGATGCTGGAAGGTTGTTTTGGCAAAAATGGCCACTTCGAGAGTCATGTTTCTTTCAAAATGAAAAATTTGCATTGAAAAACATTTTTTCTCTTTTCTAAATAAAATCGCCTTAATAAATGTGCAGGATGAGCACAATACAGAATGAACCTTTCGCCTTAATAAATAAAATCCCTTTGGAGCTGAGACTATGGTGGAACGACATGGGAATAGAAGGTCAAAATTGGATCAAAGGCTACTTAAAGGATCTCACGGGCTTACTGGACATAATCCCCCGAGGTGACATAATCAGAGCATTGGTCACATATTTGGATCATGCACACAATGTACTACATCTTCTGGACTTTGAACTCACTCCTACTCTGGAGGAAATCGCTTTTTACATAGGGAAGAATGAGGTCCCCTTGAAAGAAAAATACCCGGTGGCCCCGAGAGCAGTAACGGTGCACCGCTTCTTGGATTCTTTGAAAATTGCTAGGAATGTCCACAACGAGGATTTAGCCAACGGATTTTGCTCCCTGAGCTTCATTTATAGTAGATATGGACATGTCAGGGGTTTCAACGACTCCACGAACAAGCTTTGTAGCAAGTTCAACCGGGCAAAATGGGAGGAGCATCGACGGTTTTCTTTCTTAGTGGCATTTCTCGGGATTATCATATTTCCGAGAAAAGATGAGCACATCAATATAAAGGTTGTCGGGGTAGCAAACACTTTGGTGGTACAAGATAATTGTACTTTGGCTCCATTGATTTTAGCAGACATCTACCGTGCCTTGACTACATGCAAAGCAGGGCCAACTTCTTTGAGGGATGTAACTTGATCTTGCAAATCTGGCTGATAGAACATTTATGCCATCATCATTCGTTCTCGAGCTACGGGCTGACTGAAAGAACGTGCCTTGAAGAATTTTACAAGAGAACAAAAGAAGTTAAGTTGCCAGAGGGAGTAAAGGATTGGATTTCCCATCTACAATTATTGACCGACGGCCAGATTGATTGGGCATATGATTGGTTGCCCCTCGACGAGGTGATTTATATGCCGACAGAAGGGTCACACTTTTTTATCATGGGTTTAAAAAGTATCCAGCCTTATGCCCTGTACAGGGCACTGCGATGGCTTGGTAGATGTCAAGTTATACCGAAGGATGGGGACCTCAGTTTGCAAGTGATAGAGATTCGTCCGGATGGGCAATTCCCGGAAGCAAAGGTCCGCCAGATTTGGAATGAATGTTAGAACTTGAAGGCATAGACATGTGTGCAGAACAGAGCTCGAGGTGAAGTGTCGTCAGGGTATTCCACATGGTATCGACTGGGTATTGAGAATTACAGGCCTTCCAAAAGACCTCACTTGCAAGATCTAGCAGAGCAATCTAAGGAAAATATGAATTGGGCGGCCAAAGAAAGTGAATATAAGGCCAAGATCGGCTTGCTAGAAAAGCAGTTGAGAGATCTCCAGTTTGAGAGCGGATTGCAAGCAGCATCCGATGAAGGAGAAAAGAAGCAGCTGAAGAAAGAAAATGAAATTCTGAAGGCTCAGGTTGCTAAAATGAAAATTGCATCCGAGACCCCTGTTCGCTTAGCCCGAGACGAGAAATTGATTGAAACTCTTTGGCGCAAGGTGAATGACTACAGCTTCGACTTAGACAAAGCAGAAAAGGAGTTAGTCAGGGCTTGGAAGCAAACTGGCCAGAGATGCCGAGGAAAGAGCCAAGTTGGTTCAGCAACTACGGGATAAGCATGAGTTTGAGGTAGCTCAATTGAGAAAGAAGCCACTGTTAAAAGTAATAAGATCATCAAAGATATCGAAGAAGAAAGAGAACATTGTTACATGACTGTGGCTCGGCTAGAGTTTGAGCTACAACAGATACAAAAAGAGAACCATAGCACTTTAGATGCTCGCACCGAACAGATTAGCCGATTGCTTCAATAGAAAGGGGTTATTCGAGAGAGAATTGTTCATATTGCTCAGTACATCACCCAGAAGAGCCAGCTATGTGAAGAAATGTCCTGGCCAACCTTTGTGTCAGCAGTGATGTTCTTTGTACAACAAGTCATGTCCAACCTGGATAGGCTCCAAAGGGGATTAGCATATAGGCTCGCGGCAAGACCAAACGATGTCTCGCGGGCACTGGGAGCATTAATGTACTCATAGGGCATGCATTCTGTATTCATATTTCTTTGCATTAGTAGCACAACACCATCTTATAAACCGATGTTTTTGAACTATCAATGAAAAATCAAGAGTTGTTGTCAATCCTTTTGCGTTATGTCAATTCTTTATTCACGATAGGCAAATAAAAAGGAACGTGAATCAATAAAGAAATAAGGGAAAGAAAAGAAAGAAAGAGAGAAAGAAAAAAAACAGAAAAAGAAAAGAAAAGAAAAAAGAAAAGAAAGAAAAGAAAAAGAGAAAAGAAAAAAAATTGAATGATGAGATTGGTTCAAAATAAAACAAAGGTCGGGATGATGCATGACGATCGAAGGCAAAATGTGATTATTCCAAATCGTTGTATCTTATCTCTTTATGTGCCAACCACTAACGGGTGTTGCTATTTCTGAGATCCAGATTCTAGCTGGCAACTGGCATTCTGGCTACTCATCCCTACAACACAAGATCTAAGACAATGACAAAGGCCGTATCTCAAGAAAATTGAACCAACAGTCATGGACCCCGTCCAAGAGGAGGATGTTGTGGACATGACAGGGATGAAAGAAGAAATGTACAAGCTTAAACAATAGATGGCTGAGATGTACCAGGCTTGGTCGAGGGGTCAACCCTTACCTACTTATCCCGCTAACCCAGCATACGTCCCTCTAGCCAATCCCAACCCTGAGCCACCCACTATGAACTCGTCCTCTACATATCCAGACAATCACCACTATTATGCCTCCACCTCTCAGGTACCACTACCACTGTCAAAACAAGTGCCACCCTAGCCACCCCAGGTTGCCCCCGTATATGTAGCACCTCCACCTGCCACCTTGCATAAGTCATCTAGTGAGCCGTTGTTCCATGTACAAGAAACCCACTACAACCCACCTGAACCAACATTTCGGTAGCATGAGTCTCACACCCCGTTGATTGAGGCAATCGAAGAAAAACCTGTGAGGAACTTAGAACAGGAGGAGATGGCCAGAAAGATAAGGAGTCTGGAGCAGTCCTTTCGTAACATACAAGGGCTAGGGGGACAAGTAAGTGTGGCATACAAAGACCTATGTCTGTTTTCGGAAGTGCAACTTCCTGTCGCATTTAAGTTGCCAAATTTTGACATGTACAGTGGACACGGATATCCGGTGGCCAATCTTAGAGGATACTGCAATAAGATACGGGGCGCAGGGGGAAAAGATGAGCTTCTGATGGCATACTTTAGCCAAAGTTTGAGTGGTTCTGCATCGGAATGGTACACGCGGCAAGATCACACCAGATGGTTCATCTGGGATGATCTCGCACAAGTATTTGCTAACCGTTTTCAATATAATTTGGAAATCATACCAGATAGGTTGTCACTCACTAAGATGGAAAAGCAACCTGGTGAAAGCATTCGAGAATACGGTTTTAGGTGGAGAGAACAAGCGGCAAGGGTGGATCCGCCAATGAAAGAAAGTGAAATGGTAGACTGTTTCTTGCATGCCTTTGAGCCTACTTACTATGGACATCTAGTGTCAGCCCATTGGAAAGAATTTTAATGAAGTCATAAAAATGGGAAGTTTTGTGGAAGAAGGATTGAAAACTAACAAAATTATGAGTTTTTCAGCAATCAAGGCCACAAATTAGGCCATCCAGACAGGGAGTGGAGGAACCATTGGGAAGAAAAAGAAAGAAGAGGTATCGGTTGTGGAGAGCAAACCCTGGAATCGTAGCCAATACCATTACCCTCCTCGACCGTATCAGCCATACCAACCAACACCATACAACCCACCAACATCATACAACCCACCTCCACCACACTACCCACCTACTACCCCACACTACTATAATCCTCAAGCCCAAACGTATCCACCACCATCACAGGTATGGCGAGCCCAGGCCCCGCAGAATGTTTATCACACGCAAAATACATACCCCTCTTCTAGAACTTACAGAAACTCGAACAAACCCAACTTCAGGCCCGACCCGGAGATGAGGAATAGAAACCAGGTGAAGAAAACATTCACCCCACTGGGGGAATCCTATACAAGCCTCTATCACCTATTGAAGGAATTGGGGATGTTGAGCCCAATCGAGTCAAAGCTTCCAAACCCACCTCCAAAGAATATCGATCAGTCGGTCAGGTGCGAGTATTGCTCTAGGGCACCGGGACACGACATTGAGAAATGTTGGCATTTGAAGAACGCGATTCAAGAGCTCATTGATAGCCGGAGGATTGAGGTACAGGCTCCAGAGGCTCCGAACATTACTCAAAACCCAATGCGAACTCAACTCATCATGAGGCACATATGATAGAGTTGGCACAAGAGGAGAGCAGCAGGAAGCCATCCCAGTAGGTCATGATGATAAAGGCCAGCAGCAAAGAAGAAAAGGAAATTGAGAAAGGAAAAGTGATAGCTGAAGAACCAGTGAAAAAGCAACCAGCAGTGGAGGCTTTGAAAGTTATGGTGCCAGGTGTGAAACCAGTGTTGACAGTGAAAGGTGCAATCATGGAACCTGTAATTATAAGGCCAGTGGTGTAGATGACAGTGGTAGATAGTAAGACTGTACCTTGGAACTACAACAAGGTGGCAGTAGTGTACAAAGGAAAAGAAGTGACTGGAGAGATCAACGAGACGCACAGTCTAACTCGTTCCAGGAGGTGTTTTACTCCGTAAAAGTTAAGAAAAATGAAAGTGGTGGAAGAGAGTCATATAAAGAAGCCTGTGTTCGAAGAAGAAGTAGAAGAATTCCTCAAGAAGATAAAATCTCAAGACTACTCCATAGTGGAACAGTTGAGGAAAACACCTGCACAAATCTCTTTGCTCTCATTGTTGATCCATTCGGAGGAACACAGAAAAGCATTGATAAAGATATTGAATGAGGCGCATGTCCCTGAAAAGATCTTGGTCTGTCATCTCGAAAAGATTACCAACAAGATCTTTGAATCCAACAAGATTACGTTCTCAGATAGTGAATTGCCCATTGAAGGGACTGAACATAAGAAGGCGCTCTACCTTACTGTGAAAAGCAAAGAATCAGTGGTCACTCGGGTGTTGATAGATAATGGCTCAAGTGCAAACATTTGTCCTTTTTCGACTCTTGGAAAGCTGAATATCAATCCTGACAGAATCCGAAGGAATAGTGTGAATGTGAGAGGGTTTGACGGAGGAAGTAAGAACACTTTGGGGGATATCATCTTGGAGGTCACCATTGGGCCAGTAGACTTTACGATGGAGTTTCAGGTGTTAGACATTGTTGTGTCCTACAATCTATTGTTGGGTCGACCATGGATCCACACAGCTACAACCGTGCCATCGTCCTTGCACCAAATGGTCAAGTTTGAATGGAAGCAGCAAGAAATCATAGTGCATGGAGAAGGAGACTCCTGCAATGCCATAATGCCATTCGAGGATATGGATGGAGACAAGCGTCCCTGGGTGTACCAAGTGATAGATACTGTAGCAGTGAACAAGATTGGTGAAGGTGAGAAATTGCCAATCCCTACAGTGGCACCTGCCGCTGTGATGGTTTCCAGGGAGATGCTTAAAAATGGATTTACACCAGGGAAATGGCTAGGAATAGCCTTGCAAGGAATAATCCAATCAGTCCATCTGCCAGTGAACAAAGACACCTTCGGCTTGGGATTCAAACCCACCCACGCCGACATCCAAAAAGCCCAGAGAACCAAAAAGAAAAACTGGACCCTTCCTAAACCCATCCCAAAATTGTCTGACACCTTTGCCAAGCCTGGTACAAAACGACATCTGACATATGCTACGTCTAGGTATACTGAGACTAGACCTGATAAGGAGCTCTCGATGAGGTTTGAAATGTTATTTGGGGATGTGAACATGGTAGAAATGGGAGAGGGTACTAGAAAATTAGACGTTCAGTTCGTGGGATCTGGTGTTGCGCTCAACAACTGGGAAGCCACTCCTTTCCCAATCAGGAAGGAGTCTTGATAGTTAGCTTTGAAATTCATCATCATTTCCCCAAAAAGCAATTTTACTTTCTGTAGTCCCCCACCCCCCGTGGAAATCAAAATGTACCCAAAAACTTTGTTCATCTTCGAAATATCAATGAAATGCAATTTTTCTTCTTTCTTCATTTTTTGCCTTATTTTTATTTTATCTTTTGTATAGTTCCATATGTGCTGATTCTGATAATATGTCATGCATGAAGAATTCCCGGCCCAGTTCTGACAATCGAATTATTATACAAGAAATTGAGAATGATAGTGAGATAGAATATGAGGATGAGGAAACACTGGAGGAAATAAGTAAGGATCCGAATCAATATGAGGAAAAACCCAAACCAAACTTGAGTGAAATAGAATCTATCAATTTGGGGAGTGAATATAATGTACGGGACACGAAAGTCAGTGTACATTTAGAAACCTCCCTCCAGAAAGAGTTAATAAAGTTGTTGCATGAATTCAAGGACATCATTGCTTGGTTCTATGATGACATGCCCGGACTTAGTACTGATTTGGTGGTACACAAGTTGCCTATTTATCCTAAATGCCGGCCAGTGAAGCAAAAGTTGAGAAAGTTAAAAATGGACATCAGCGTGAAGATAAAAGAAGAGGTGAATAAGCAGTTTGAGGCAAATGTCATACGAGTTACTAAGTACCCCACCTGGTTAGCAAATGTTGTGCCCATTCCGAAGAAAGATGGAAAAACCAGGGTATATGTGGATTACAGAGACCTCAACAAAGCCAGTCCAAAGGATGATTTCCTATTTCCTAACATCCACATATTCATCGACAATTGCGCCAAGCATGAGAACGGCTCTTTTGTAGATTGCTATGCGGGTTATGACCAGATCCTGATGGGCGAAGAAGATGTGGAGAAAACTGCTTTCATTACGCCTTGGGGAACATATTGCTATAGAGTGATGTCGTTTGGGTTAAAAAATGTCGGAGCTACTTATATGAGGGCAATGACCACAATGTTCCATGACATGATGCATCGAGAAATCGAAGTGTATGTGGACAACATCATCATAAAGTCCAAGAAGCAACATGATCATGTGAGAGATTTGAAGAAGTTTTTCCAAAGACTCCGGAGGTACAATCTTAAATCCTGCAAAATGCGCGTTCGGAGTGCCTTCAGGGAAGCTGTTAGGGTTTATAGTGAGTCGGCGGGGTATTGAACTAGACCCATCAAAGATCAAAGCCATCCAGAGTCTACCTCCGCCGAAGAACAAGAAGGAAGTAATGAGCTTGTTAGGAAGGCTGAATTATATTAGCCGGTTCATCGCTCAGTTGACATCAACATGTGAGCCGATCTTCAAGTTGTTAAAGAAAGATGCAGCGGTGAAATGGACCGATGAATGTCAGGAAGCCTTCGACAAAATCAAGGAATATTTAGCAAATCCTCCAGTGCTAGTTCCTCCGGAGTCGGGAAGGCCTTTGATCTTGTATCTAATAGTGCTTGACAATTCTTGTGGATGTGTGCTAGGACACTACGATGAGACAGGCAAGAAAGAGCAGGCTATATATTACCTTAGTAAGAAATTCACATCTTACGAGGTAAAGTATACTCAGCTAGAGAGAACATGTTGTGCATTAACCTGGGTAGCTCAGAAACTGAAGCACTATCTGTCAGCATACACCACGTACATGATATCACTGTTGGATCCTCTGAAGTATATATTTCAGAAGCTCATGCCTATAGGAAGACTTGCTAAATGGCAGATTCTGCTCACAGAATGTGACATCATTTATGTAACTCGTACGGCGATGAAGGCGCAGGCAGTTACAGATCACTTGGCAGAGAATCCAGTGGATGATGAATATAAGCCATTAAAGACATATTTTCCGGATAAGGAGGCAATGAATGTCGAAGAAATAGAACAGGGCGAAAAGCCAGGATGGAAGATATATTTCGATGGAGCCGTCAACAATATGAGAGTTTGTATCAAAGCAGTGCTCATTTCAGAAATGGGTCAACACTATCCCGTTACTGCTCAGCTTCGATTTTTCTGTACCAACAATATGGCCGAATATGAGGCGTGTATCTTGGGATTGAGGATGGCGATAGATATGGGTGTTCAAGAGATTTTGGTCATGGGTGACTCGGATCTTTTGATACACCAAATTCAGGGAGAATGGGAAACAAGGGATCTGAAATTGATACCTTATCAGCATTGTTTGCATGAGTTGTCCCAAAGGTTCCAATCCATAGAGTTTAAACATATCCCAAGAATGCACAACAAAGTTGCGGATGCTCTGGCCACACTATCCTCTATGTTACATCATCTGGATAAAGCCTATATAGATCCACTTCATATCCAAGTACGTGATCACAATGATTACTGTTTTGCTGTGGAAGGAGAACTGGATGGAGAGCCGTGGTATCACGACATCAAGGAATATTTGAAGGCAGGTAAATACTCGGAGAAAGCCACCGGAGATCATAAGAGAGCTATAAGACGCTTGGCTAATGGCTTTTTCCTCAGTGGAGGAATCATATATAGACATGGGATTGTTAAGGTGTGTGGATGCGTGACAAGCTGATAAGATTATGATTGAGGTGCATGCTGGAGCCTGTGGACCCCATATGAGCGGGTATATCTTAGAAAAGAAGATTCTGAGAGCCGGGTATTATTGGCTCACCATGGAGCAGGACTGTATCAGATATGTGAGAAAATGTCACCAATTCCAAGTACATGGAGATCTAATCCACTCCCCGCCTTATGAATTGCACACGATGTCTGCACCCTGGCCATTTGTTGCTTGGGGCATGGATGTTATCGGACCAATAGAGCCAGCAGCTTCCAATGGGCACAGGTTCATTTTGGTTGCGATTGATTACTTCACCAAGTGGGTTGAGGCAAAGACATTCAAGGCGGTGACGAAGAAAGCTGTGGTGGATTTTGTGCATGAAAATATTATATGCCGGTTTGGAATTCCCAAGGTAATCATCACAGATAACGGGGCCAATCTGAACAGTCACCTCATGGCGGAAGCTTGCCAGAGATTTAAGATCACACATCGCAACTCTACACCGTACAGGCCAAAGGAAAATGGGGCAGTTGAAGCTGCAAACAAGAACATAAAGAATATCCTTAGGAAAATGGTGGAGGAATCCAGTAAATGGCATGAGAAATTACCTTTTGCTCTTATTGGTTATCGCACAACAGTGCGCACTTCTATCGGCGCCATGCCCTATTCATTGGTGTATGGGACAGAGGCTGTTATACCCGCAGAAATAGAGATACCGTCACTTAGAATCACAGTTGAAGCTGGAATAGATGACGAAGAATGGGTAAAAGCCCGGCTGGAACAATTAAGTCTAATTGATGAGAAGAGGTTGGCCGCAGTTTGCCACGGGCAATTGTATCAACAAAGAATGGCCAGAGCGTATAATAAGAAGGTGCGTCCTCGGAAGTTTGAAGTTGGACAACTCGTATTAAGGCGCATCCTACCACATTGGGCCGAAGCAAAGGTCAAATTTGCACCAAATTGGTAGAGACCATTTATGGTATCACGGGTGTTGTCTAATGGGGCATTATATTTGACAGACATTGAAGGGAAGTGCGTAGAGACTGCTATCAATTCAGATGTGGTCAAAAGATACTATGTATGATTCCTTTTCAATTGTATGATTGTATTTTGTTGTGATTTTGGAATTAAAATGATGAAGGCATTTTATTCTCTATCCAGACACTTTATTCATTCACATCCCCTTTGAGCTATGTTCAATATATTCTTTCATACCCCTCTCTCGGAATCGTTTAAGGCACAATACAGAAAAATGAAAAAATGATGAATGAAAAATGAATAAAAAAAAGAAGAAAAAAAAAAGAAAAAAAAAGAAAAGAAAAGAAAAGAAAAGAAAAAGACAAAGAAATCGTGAAAAAGTCAAAAGAAATTCATAAATTGATGACGTAGTAATGAACTACGTTTGACTTGATCCCGAAAGGGTACGTAGGCAGCCTAACTGAGGTTCAGTCAAAATAAAGGAAAAATCCAAAAAATCCCCCACATATTGAAACTGGGGCAGAAGTTATGTTTTATAATTCCGAGAGTTGTAAATATTTTTAAAACCCTTGTAAATTTTGAGCCTTTATACCCTTCTTTCTTAACACATCCAAAAGCCACGTTACAGTCCAATGAAAGACCTTCTGATCAATTTCAAGAGAATAAAAAATGCAATAAAATAAAGGAAGAACGAAACATTGGACAACATCAGTGGTACAGAAAAACAAAAGACAAAAGGAAAAATGGAAAATGAAATAAATGAGAGAGTCTCATTGGTGAAAACCTTAACCGGCACCGTGAGGTTGAGAGAAATAAAAATGAGAGAGTCTTGTCAGTGAAAACCTTTAACGGCACTGCGGGACGATTGTGAGACTGAGAGAATAAATGAGAGAGTCCTATTGGTAAAAACCTTTCAAGGCACCATAAGGCGATCGTAAGGATTATTATGGAAAAGAGAAAAGGCAACAAATAATAGGATCTGTTTGGGGTCAAGAACAATTTGGAGTCAGAATAATAGGTTGAGCGAACTGGGTCGGAGTTTAAATACATAGCACGGTCAACGGAATCAGCCGACATACCCAGATAAGTTCGACCATTCCTTCAAAACACACGTACCCCTTTTGAGATTCATTTTTCTCAATTTCATTGTTTGTCTTTTTAAAGCTAACTACCAGCTCCGACGATAAGAGTTAAAATAACACTGGATCAGAAAAGAAAAGAAAAAAGAGGTGGGAAAGAAATAAAGGAGTTTGGCAAACAGAGCCAAAAGAAAAGAAAACAAAAAATGAAAAACAAGAAAATACAAAAGAGCTTGCAGAAGATAGTCAACTAAAAGACCACACAGTGGGAGAAAAAGCAAAAAGAGGAAAGCAATAAGAGGCAGGGACGGCAGATGCCAGTTACCAGTAGTTTTTATCTAATAAATTTTTGTTTTGTGATTTAGACAGGAACAAATCGTCACTAATCACTTTAAAGTGAATGTGACCAATGTGGAAGATAGAAAACACCAAAAGATAGTTCGGCAATAAGTGAAGGAATTCATGGTTGAAAGTCAAAGAAAATACCAAAACAAGAGGAAGGTATCATTTTTAAAATCCATTCCCCGGTTATCAAACTGAGGGAATACATTTTCTGTAATTTTAATTTCATGCATCAGGCGCGCACCTGGATAACAAGGGAATACATTTTCTGCAATTTCAATTTCATGCATCAGGCGCCCACCTGGATAACAAGGGAATACATTTTCTGCAATTTTAATTTCATGCATCAGGTGCCCACCTGGATAACAAGGGAATACATTTTCTGCAATTTTAATTCAATGCGTCAGGCGCCCACTTAGATAACAAGGGAATACATTACTGCAATTTTACTTTCATGCATCAGGCGCCCACCTGGATAACGAGGAAATACTTTTTTGCAATTTTAATTTCTGCAACTCTGGTTTGTGTTAGCTAACATGAGTAACACCGTAACATAAAAAGCTCATACTGGGGCAGAAGAAAAAGTTTGTTGTTTTGTTTTGTTTTGTTTTGAGCAAGCATCAGTTTGAAGGCAAGAAGTTTCATCGAAAATCAAAAAAAAAAGAGGGGGAAGCAAGGAAAAGAAAATCAACAAAAAACATAGCCAACATCACAGAAAATCAAAGAAAAAGAGACAAGGAAGAGTAAAGAAGAAGATAGATAGGAGCTATTGTAATTTGTGGAATCATAGTTTAGAATAACTTCTTCATTTTACATTTTATCCCCCGGTGTAATAAGGAGTAAGTCAGCAAGTCTCAACAGTGTCAATGCAACAGTGAGTCTGGTAGTTTTTAACTGCCAGACCTTCCCGAACTATACTGACCTGATTCCTGTTTAGCCTAGGATATGTAGGCAACCTCTGAAGCAGGGTGCGGTCAAAAGTTTTCAAAATGCTTTCACGGAATATGCCAATGTTCAAAAAAATCTCTCATTACTTCTCACTTGTCTTTGCGCTGAAAGTCTTCGTGTTCCCGAGCAAAGAGGGGCAGCTGTGAGCACATGATTTTTGCACTAGGTAATCAAAATTCCAAAATTAAAGTAAAATAATATTTTTTGAGTGTAATTGCATGTTTTGTTTGAAACTAGATACACTTCGTGTATTTGAATAATTAGAAATTAGAAAAATTAAAAAAAATAGGTTCAATACTTGTATTTTAGATTAAGTAGTTCAAAACAGGAAATTAACAAAAAATAGTTTAATTAGCGGAATATAGTAGAAAATAGGAAAAAAATATCAGAAAAATTGGAAAAATGGGAAATTAAAAGAGTTTGAGTAATTAGAAAAGAGTATAAAAAATAGGGAATAAATCACAATAAGAAAATACATAAAGAATAATTAAAATACCAAAAAATACAAGAAATATATTGGCATAAATACTTTGGGCCAAAAGGAAATTGAAATCAATGGCCCAAGTACATTGGCCCAAAGAGCCGGTCCAGCTCAGTAGATGCCAATGATCTTAGCCATTCATCAAGCCAGATCCAACGATTGAGATAATTAACAGAATTAATTAATTAACTAAAATGCGAGATATTATCTCAGCCATCCGTTTAAATTGATCTAATGGTCAAAAGCCTGGGTCTCGTTTGTAATAGAACGGTGTCGTTTATGTAACGCCATCATTGGCCGTTGATCTTCATCAAATCAACGGCCCAGATAACCTCAACCTCCCCGACTATAAAAGGGTTCGGTCAGTTTGGGACCGACCATTTGCAATATCCCCAAACCCTAGCCGCCTATATTCTCCCTTCTCTCACCCTTCATCTTCTTCTTCACCTCTTCTGCAACCCTCACCGGCCATGGAGGCCACCACCTCCCACGGTGGTCTCCGGCCATCCCTTTACCTCCCCCTCTTCTCTTCTTTATCTTCTTTACCTCAAACACCCCTTAGAACTCTGAAAACCTAAAAAAAAAAACCCCTGTTCTTGATTGTCCGGTCACCGGAGTCTACCTCCGGTGACCACAAACTATGAGATCCCTCTCCAAACCAACGCCAAAAGGACCACCATGGTCCGATCTAACCCCCCACAACCTTGGTTTCCCTCGAATTTGCCTTGATCTCGTCGAATATCCAAAAAGAAGTCGCAGGAACCCTAACTCCGGCGACTCAAACTCAAAGCCCTCTTCAAGATCTTACCTTTACCCTTCCAAATACCCCCTCAAAACCAAAAAACCTCAAAAAGATTTCATCTTGAAGTCTAAAAAAAGAAACCAGAAAGAAAAATGAAGAAAAAAGAAATAAAGAAAAAAGAGTCTGAAAAAGCCTGAACAAAGAGAGTGAAAAGAGTGAAGGGAAGCGCAGGGGATCGGCCCTGCAAAGCTAAGTCCCCTCACTCATTGTATCTATTTGCTTCCTTTTGTTTTTAGTTTTTAATGTTTTCTTCTGTGTTATATTTTTCTATTCTGTTTGTTTTTGTTTCTCTGGTTTGAAAGATCTATTTAGTACTAGGGTTTTCTGTTCATCTTGTTCATCTTCACGTTATTCTCCTGTTTTGACTGTTTTGTTTCTTTGGCTTGAAAGATCTATTTAGTACTAGGATCTTCTCTTCATCTCGTTCATTCTTCATGTTGTTCTTCTATTTTGTTTCTTGGAGTTATAAGATCTATCTTGATTCACCCTTTGTTCTTCATCTTGTGAATATTGTGGTCCTTGATCTGTTGGTTTTTATTGTTTAACTGTCTTCTATCCTATTGTTCTGCATGTTTGGTTCTAATACTAGTTTAACTCTTATTCTTTTTCATCTTTATATTAAGTTGTTTTTGTTAAGTTTTGTAATATCCTGACTGTTCTTCCCTGTTTCTTCTTCACCCTTTGTTATATCTAGAGTTTTCTTATTTGTTGGTCTTCAACATCTCATCTGTTTAAATTAGATATCTCTTTTGTTTCCCTTCATGTTTTAGCATAGTTGTTTAACTCTCGATTAGGGTTTCTTCTATTAAGCTTTCCATGTTTTTACTGTTCTCTCTTCTCTACATTATTTAGTTTGATTCTTAGTTTAGCAGTTTGATTCTCATGTCCACTCAAGGGTTTTTATTCTAATAACATCCTTTATGGTCTTTCACCTGCATTTTAGTGACTATGTTTTCTGTCCTGTCATTTTGGCATGATAGATTTAGGATTTTTCTTCATTATTTCTCCATGTTCTTCTGTTCTTCACCTTCATCTTGTCTATCATATTCTGTATTAAAATCGGGCTGATCTAGTGGGTCTAATTGATATCATTCTTATAAATCCTTTGATTCTTATGTCTAATTAAGCCATGTTTCATTTCTTGTTGACTGTTTGTGAGAATTTAGCTTCTATGTATGTCTATGCTCATGAACTTTAAAGGTTTTGGGGGTTTTTCAATGTATCATCTAACATGAATTGGTTGTAATTAAGTCTAATTGATTTTAATTGACACTTTGCCACATGAAATTGGGTTATGTGAATTGATTTATTAAGATTCAACGCTATCAAATTTCCTTTATGAGTTTTAATTGATTAATGCAAAATGTTTGATCTCATGTGGCTATGTGTGCAATTGTATATTGAAATGACTAAGTTTGCAATGGTTTATTATTAGGGTGAGCAGTGATTAATACCTATTAACCTTAGGGGAATTGGTTATAGTTGTTAGTGGTATGTTTTATAAAATGGCTAATTTTGAAATAGGTTAAAACTGAAAATCAAATAACAATAGGTTATAAGATAAATAAGTGACCAAAGAGTGGTCAATTTTGCAAATTGACCAACTCTACAAGGTCTAGCACATTGGCCCACCTTAAAAGGGCTAGTTGTGTAACAAGTGGTGCAAGTCTGCAAGTTCAGACTTACCAAGGCTCATTTGAGCCCTGAATCACAGGTGGCTAGGTCTGCAAAGGCCTTAGCCCAGCCTGTGTTTAGTTAAATAGGTTAGTTATGTAAATGAGTGGTTAAGTCTGCAAGTTCAGACTTACCAAGGCTCATTTGAGCCCTGAATCACACGTGGCTAGGTCTGCAAAGGCCTTAGACCAGCCTGTGTTAAGTTAAATAGGTTAGTTATGCAAATGAGTGGTTAGGTCTGTAAGTTCAGACTTAGCAAGGCTCAGTTTGAGCCTTGAATCACAAGTGTCTAGCTCTGCAAAGGCCTAAGCCTAGCCTGTGTTCAGCAAATGGGTTGCAATTATCCAAGCCAAGTCTCAACTTGAGACTGGCTAAATCTTAAATAGGATAAGTACAACAATAAAGCAGGCTAGTCCTGCAATTAGTTTAAAAAATGAAATAAAGGTCTTAATTAACTGAAAATGAAATAAAATTGGTTAAGTTTGAAATAGTTCCTTAAGGTAGAATTGGCCAGTCCTTAAATACCAATGCAAGGACCGGCCATTAGTTAAATAAGTCCAAAAATGTTGAAAACCTGACCTAGGTAGGTCGGGTAAATCAGCAATGTCATTAAGGGCATAAAAGGAATCTAAATTGGTAAAATGGTAAATTACATAGAACACATAGGGACATGGGAGTCATTTGTATCCCAGATTTCTGCAATTTTGCAGAGATTAAAGGGTATAATGGTCTCCCTAAAAAGGGAAATCAGTAAAAATCCCTAACCAATAAGGATACTTTGGTAATATCCTAGAAAAGGAATCAAAAGGAACCTTCCAGCACATGCTGGAAGGGATCTTTTAACAGAAAATAGGGTGTAAGTGTAGATTTAGCAATTTTAGAGGGGGAGAAGTGGGATTTAATTCCATTCTTTCTCCCCAAGAAATATGCCATTCCTACACCCATAAATATCCCCAAAAAGAGTGAAATAGAGGCTGGTTTTTTCGATAGAGAAAATGAGAGTAAAAACATAGTGATATAGCAAGTAATTTTCCTGCATTTTCGAGTGAGAACATCTGGTCTAGCTGCTTGTTTCTGTGGTTTTCCTTCTTGAAGTTCTGCTTGGATCTATTACCTGTATTATTGCTATGGTTTTTTTGTTCGTTTGAGATTCATCTTCACTGTTGCATTGCTGTTTGGGTCTGTTGCAGATTACTTTGCTCTTAATCCCCCTAGAACTCATCGGTTTCATTCTGTTGATCCAGGTACAATCTCTATTCAAATGAAGCTGTAATGATGAATTGTTGAATGAAATGAAGTCCTAGTTTTAAATTCATATGATATTATGTATTTTGTAATTACTCTTTTATTAGCTTAGTACTTGTTTAGATCTGTAGTTTAAATCGTAGTGTAGCATGTATTAGTAGAAAAACAAAAACAAAAATAGGGTAATAGCTAGTATTGTAGTGGTAGTATAGTCATAATAGTATATCACCTAGTTTAAATAAGTAAAACTCTAAAATATAGGTTAGCTAATCAAAGTTTCAGATCGTTAATTGTTCTTCACAGTAGCATCGTAAGTCTTAATCACATAGTTAATCATATGTTGTAGATCTGCATTTAAACACAAATAAGCTACGAAGAAGAAAAATGTTAGATCAATC
The DNA here is from genome assembly GCA_032618575.1 of Nicotiana noctiflora. Taxonomy (NCBI): domain Eukaryota; kingdom Viridiplantae; phylum Streptophyta; class Magnoliopsida; order Solanales; family Solanaceae; genus Nicotiana; species Nicotiana noctiflora. The sequence goes on along the minus strand of JASVEL010000541.1, from coordinate 476,781 downwards.
CATGATTCATTTACGATTGAGTTAATAACATTGTAATGAGCTAAGTCGCAGTAAAATCAGCCGTATAGTTATGCTTAAGTCTTTGAATCACTTAGATGTAGGTACTCGAGCTATATAATTAAGTGATTAGACTGTTTAAATCATGCTCATGTAGTTAGTTTGTTTAAAAATTAAAGTTCAGATTTGACTAAGTTTAAAAGGGGGAATAACCAGATGAAGTAACAACTCAATTAGAATCAGATTTGTGATGTCAAAAGCTTAGCTCATAATGAAACCAGTGGTATAATCGCGACTCTCTATATAACTCATCTTAGTTTTAGATAATCCAGATACCATAGGTAATTAGTTGAACTGTTCATTTTAATCAAGCCTCGTATATAATCAAACCATTTCTTAAATCTTTCAACTAGTAAATACTTTGATGTTAGTGTAAATTCATTATTAGGAATCGAAGGTAGAAACAGTCTTTTAATTTAATCCTCACGTACAGTTGTGATTTGGAGTTAATATTAACAGTTTATATCATGATTTTATCTTTTGATGAATAAAATGCAATTGAATTCATTCTTAGTGTTATATGATTGTTCTGTTATAAGTTTCTCATTTCTACTCTCATTATTATTGTTCCTATTTGTTTTGGGCCCAACATGTAACGTGGGCCTGAACTGTGATACGGAATTAACTGGGTTGTCAAGCAGAAGCCTGAAGACAGCCATGGTCTCTAAGACCTGGGCAGACCCAGCACTTGTTTAAATAAGGGTGCAGAGGCCCAGGCCCAGTAAAGGCAATAACAATGGCCTGGGCCCAATTCTGAAATGATAATAATTAATTAAGGAAAAAACATGTATAGAAAATGTAGTTAAACGATAGAGTTGAACTATAAAATAAATTGGGATAAGCCTCATATGACACCAATAGTGGGGCTCCCTTAGTAATAAAATAAGGAATAAATAGAATCGGGAAGGCTACTAGTAAACTTCATAGCCTCTCCCAAAAGAATTAAAAGCCGATAGACTCTACTTGGCACGATTTAATATACTTTCCTTAAATACGAGTGTGCACTTGGTGCGACTCAAATCCAAAATCCCGGCAAAGCCTAAATATACTAAAGGTCACAGGCATATTGGTTGCGGTATGACTCGAAGTACGTTTTCGCGATGTTGCAATTTTTTAAAAAATACTAAAAGTAAAAGCATGTACATTTGTTAAAATCTATAAAAAGTCAAATAAGATTCGAGAATGATGAATGAGCGACCGTGCTAAAACCATAGAATCCGGGAATGCCTAATAGCTTCTCCCAGGTTAACAGAGTTCCTTATCCAGGTCTTTGTTTCGCGGACTATAACAACAGAGTCAACTTCCTCAGATTCGGGATTAACTGGTGACTTGGGACACCATTATCTTCCCAAGTGGCTACTCTGATAATTTAATAAAAATCCCGAATCGAGTGTCCTTTATGTGGAAAAACTCCTTCCTCTTCGTTGTTATATCCGTCTCTAGTGTTTGAACGCCGAGGTATACCCTACGTATCTTTCCAAATGGATGGGTACAAAAGCCTCCTTTCTCGGGTGTATGTGTGGGGTAGTAAAAAGGGAGGTGTGACAATTATCTCTTAATGAATAAAGCATAATTTGAATCTACTCCTTTCAATTTCAAGTACTTGTTCGTATCATGAGCTTTCGATTATATTTTTCATTTTCTCTGCTTCATTTTGTTCTGGGCCTAATGTGTAACGCAGGCCTAGATTGTGTTCGAATACTAGTTGGGCTTCTGAATGAAAGCCTCAACGTAATCTGGGTTCTCGAGACCCAAATCTCAACAGTAATATGCTGAATACAAATCCAGAAGTCGAGGCCCAGTAATAACAGAAACAATAAAGACCTAGACTCATTTTGTGGAAATGTAAGATAATTAAATTGATTAAGGAAAAAACAGTGATAGAAAATATAGTGACACATTAAGTTTGGACTGTAAAAACAAAAGGGATGAGCCTCGCATGGCAACAAAAATAGCGGGGCCCCCATATAAACAAATGATGAGTATATAATAGATTCGGGAAGGTTGATAGCAAATTCCAGAACCTTTCCTAAAGATTTAAAGCTGTTATACTATTATTAGGCACGATTTAATAAATATATCTTCCTTAATACGAGTGTGCACTTGGTGCGACTCAAATCATAAATCCCGGCGAAGCCGAAATGTATTAAAAGTCACATGTGTATTGGTTGCGGTGTGACTCAAAATACGTTTTTGCGACGTCGCAATTCGTAAAAATATTAAAGTTGGAAACATGTACATATTGTAAAAGGCATATAATAAGTCATATAAAATCGAGTATGATAGTTGAGCGACCGTGCTAAAACCACGGAATTCGGGAGTGCCTAACACCTTCTCCCGGGTTAACAAAATTCTTTATCCAGGTTTCTAGTTTCACGGACTGTAATACAGAGTCAACTTCCTCGGATTCGGGATTAACCGGTGACTTGGGACACTTATCTTCCCAAGTGGCGACTCTGAAAATTTAATAAAATCCCAGACCGATTGTCCTTATTTGGAAAAACTCCTCCCTCTTTGTTATTATATCCATCTCGTGTATTTGAACATTGAGGTATACCCTATTCTCTTAATTGGGAACTTTCTTCAAAAGGTCGGGGTAGTAAAAAGGGAGGTGTGACAACAGTCATCTGACCACCTGAACTGGCCACCCTTCTGGGTCAACCTGGTCATCGGGGCAGCTATAGATGAAAATCCCTCTACAAGCTGATGATAATAACCAGCTAACCCCAAGAAACTACGAATCTCTGTCGGTGAAGCTGGTCGAGGCCAATTCTTAACTGCCTCAATCTTCTTTGGGTGTTCTTGAATACCCTCAGCTGATACGATATGACCCAGAAACCTTACTGAACTCAACTAAAACTCACATTTTGAAAACATAGCATACAACTGGCTATCCTTCATAGTCTGAAGAACCACTCTGAGGTGCTGCTCATGCTCCTCCTAACTGTGGGAGTGCACAAGAATATCATCAATGAAGACAATTGCGAACAACTCCAAATAAGGCTTGAACACTCGGTTCATCAACTCCATAAATTTTTCAGGGGCATTGGTTAACCCAAATGATATGAGTAAGAACTCATAATGCCCATATCGAGTGCGGAATGCTGTCATAGGGACATTAGACACCCTAATCCTCAGTTGGTTATAACCCGATCTCAAATCTATCTTGGAGAACACTTTCGCACTCAGCAACAGGTCGAACAAATCATCAATCCTCGGTAAAGGATACTTGATCTTAGTTGTTACATTGTTCAACTGTCGATAGTCAACACACATCCGCATGGAACCATCATTTTTCTTCACAAACAAAACTGGCGCACCCCATGGAGAAACACTAGGCCTGATGAAACCCTTCTCCAATAAATCTTGCAACTGATCCTTTAGCTCTTCAGCTCTGGTGGGGCTATATGGTATGGCGGAATGGAAATGGGCTGCGTGCCTGAGGCTAGATCAATGAAAAAATTAATATCCCTATCAGGCGGCATACCCGGCAGGTCTGAAGGAAAAACCTCTAGAAACTCCCGAATAATAAGGACTGAGTCAATAGTAGGAACCTCTGAGCTGGAGTTGCGAACATAGGCCAAAAAAGCTAGACACCCATTCTCGACCATACGTCGAGCCTTTACATAAGAAATAACGTTGCGGGTGGCATGACCTGGAGTCCCTCTCAACTCCAATCGGGGCATATCCGGAAAAGCCAAAGTCATGGTCTTGGCGCGACAATCTAAGATCGCATGATACGGGAACAGCCAACCATCCCCAATATAACATCAAAATCCACCATGTCTAGTAGCAATAGGTCAACACGGGTCTCAAGACCTTCAAACACTACTATAGTGGAAATTACATATAATACTCAACCGAATAAGGGAGCAACAACAATCATAATCTACTCGTCCCGGCAAGGGATCCAACCACATTTCATTACAATACTTACAATTTTGACTTCATAGAAGTCACTACCATTTGAGCAAAAACTCCAAGAAATTTCATGTTTAATAAATAATTCTTTAACTAACTCATCATGTTGAATTCATCATTTACTAGGAATGATTCTCAAAATATACCCCAAGGAAAGTACAAATAAAACTCACGGTCATGCTAGACGCCAGTGTATAGATACTCGTCACCATGCCTATACACCGCACTCAATCATTTAGCAAATAGCAAACAATAATACTCTAGTCCTATTCCCTCAAGCCGAGATTAGATCAGACACTTACCTCGGTCCGAATGCAATCAATCCTCTAGCACCGCCTTTCCTCTAGAATTCAAATCTGAAACAAATGTATCTAGTAATTTTCAATTCAATAACATCAATTAGGGCTCAATATTACATTCCCATAGCCTAGACATGAAATTCCCATCATTCTTCCAAAAATAGCAAAGATTAGTGTGCACTTAGAGGCCTCACTCAAATAAGACTTGATCAAATTATTACGTGAGTACAAAGATATATTTGCCTAGTCTTATGAGGACATGCTAGGGCTCAGTACTGATTTGGTGGTACATAAGTTACCCACTTATCTGGATTGCCGGCCTGTTAAGCAGAAGTTGAGAAAGTTCAAAATAGACATCAATGTGAAAATAAAGGAAGAAGTCAACAAGCAGTTTGAGGAGAAGGTGATACGGGTCACCAAGTACCCCACCTGGTTAGCTAATGTTGTACCTGTTCCAAAGAAAGATGGAAAACCCAGAGTGTGCATTGATTATCGAGACCTTAAGAAAGCAAGTCCAAAGGATGATTTTCCATTGCCAAACATCCACATATTAATTGACAATTGTGCCAAACATGAGATTGGTTCTTTTGTGGATAGTTATGAGGGTAATCATCAGATCTTGATAGACGAAGAAGATGCAGAAAAGACGAGCTTTATCACACCTTGGGGAACATATTGCTACAGAGTGATGCTGTTTGGGTTGAAAAATGCTGGAGCTACATATATAAGAGCAATGAACACTATGTTTCATGACATGATACATCGAGAGATTGAAGTGTATGTGGATGATGTTATTATTAAATCCAAAAAGTAGTGCGACCATGTCATAGACTTGAGGAAGTTCTTCCAGAGGCTTCGGAGATACAATCTCAAGCTCAATGAAGAAAAATGTGCTTTCGGAGTACCATCAGGAAAGTTATTAGGGTTTGTAGTAAGCTGGTGTGGTATTGAACTGGACCCGTCAAAGATAAAGGCAATTCAGAACTTATTTCCGCCACAAAGAAAGAAAGATGTGATGAGTTTGTTAGGCAGGTTGAATTATATTAGCAGATTTGTTGCTCAGCTGACGTCAACCTGTGAGCCTATTTTCAAATTATTGAAGAAAGATGCTGCTGTGAATTGGACCGATGAGTGTCAAGATGCATTCGACAAAATAAAAGAATATCTGTCCAAGGCTGCTTTGTTAGTTCCTCCAGAACCTGGAAGGACCTTGATCCTTTATTTGACCATATTGGATAATTCCTTTGGCTGTGTAATGGGGAAGCTTAATGAAACGGGGAAGAAGGAGCGAGCAATATACTATCTTAGTAAGAAATTTACATCTTACGAGGTAAAATATACTCAGTTGGAAAGGACATGTTGTGCTTTAACATGGGTTGCACAGAAGTTGAAACATTACCTATCGACTTACACTACTTATCTCATATCACGTTTGGATCCACTAAAGTACATCTTCCAGAAGCCTATGCCCACAGGAAGGCTCACTAAATGGAATATTCAACTTATAGGTTTATACTGTTTATGTAACTCGCACTGCAATGAAAGCACAAGTAGTCATTGACCATTTGGCAGAAAATTCAGTCGATGATGAGTATGAACCATTGAAGACATACTTTCCTGGTAAGGAGACGATGAATATTGAAGAATTGGAACAAGACAAAAATCTAGCTTGGAAATTATACTTTGATGGGGCTGTCAATAGTAAAGGAGTTGGAATTGGAGCCGTGCTCATTTAAAAAACGGGTCAGCATTATCCTTTTACCACTCAGCTCCGCTTTTTCTGTACTAATAATATGGCCGAATATGAAGCATGTATATTGGGACTAAGAATGGCAATAGACATGGGTGTTCAAGAGATTTTGGTCATGTGTGACTCAGATCTCTTGATACCTCAAATTCAGGGAGAATGGGAGACAAGGGATTTGAAGCTTATACCGTACCGACAGTGTCTACATGAACTATGTAAAAGGTTTCAATCCATAGAATTCAAGTATATCCCAAGAATGCATAATGAAGTTGAAGATGCTCTGGCCATATTATCGTCCATGTTGCACCATCCGGATAAAGCTTATTTAGATCCATTGCAAATACAACTTCATGATCAGAATACTTATTCTTTTACGGTAGAAGAGGAACTTGATGGTGAGCAATGGTTCCATGATATTAAAGAAAATTTGAGGATGGGGGTGTACCCGGTTCATGATCAGAAAAGGGCTATAAGACGACTAGTAAGTGGATTTTTCTTTAGCGGAGAGATTGTATACAAGAGAACCCCGGATTTGGGTTTACTAAGATGTATAGATGCACAACAGGGCACTACAATCATGATTGAAATACATGCAGGAACTTGTGGACCTCGCATGAGTAGATATGTCTTGGCAAAGAAAATACTAAGGGCTGGATATTATTGGCTCACTATGGAGGGAGATTGCATCAGATATGTACGAAAATGCCATCAAGGCCAGATACACGGGGACTTGATTCATTCCCCGCCATATGAGTTGCATACAATGTCAGCACCATGGCCTTTTGTCGCTTGGGGCATGGATGTCATCGGTCCGATAGAACTCGCAGTATCTAATGGGCACATGTTTATTCTGGTTGCCATTGGTTATTTCACTAAATGGGTGGAGGCGAAGACAGTTAAAGCAGTAACAAAGAAGGCAGTAGTGGATTTCGTACATACAAACATCATTTGCCACATCGGAATTTCCAAGGTGATTATTACGGATAATGGAGCCAATATTAACAGCCATCTCATGGAGGAGACATGTCATAAATTTAAAATTATGCATCGCAACTCTACACCTTACCGGCTTTAAGCAAATGGAGCAGTTGAAGCTGCAAATAAGAATATTAAGAAAATCCTTCGGAAAATGGTAGAGGAGTCAAGGCAGTGGCATGAAAAATTACCATTTGCTCTAATGGGTTATCGCACTACTGTGTGTACTTCAATTGGTGCAACACCTTACTCATTAGTGTATGGAACGGAGGCGGTGATACCTGCAGAAATTGAACTACCCTCCCTTAGAATTATAGTTGAGGTTGTAATTGATAATGATGAGTAGGTAAAGGCCCAGTTAGACCAATTGAGCTTGATCGACGAGAAAAGTTTGGCAGCAGTATGTCACGGACAGCTGTATTAATTGAGAATGGCCAGAGCATATAACAAGAAAGTACTTCTACGAAAATTTGAGGTTGGACAATTGGTGTTGAGATGTATTTTACCACATTGGGCAGAAGCAAAAGGAAAGTTTGCGCCTAATTGGCAGGGGCCGTTTATGGTATCCCGGGTGTTGACCAACAGAGCTTTATATTTAACAGATGTAGAAGGAAAATATGTAGAGACTACCATTAACTCTGATGCAGTCACGAGATATTACATATGATTCCTTTCATGTATACAATGGTATTTATCATATTTTTAAAATTGAAATGATGAAGGTATTTTATTCCTCTATCCAAACATTTTACCCATTGCTACCCCTTTTGAGCCTTATTATATAATGTCACGACCCTAGTTCACCAATTGTGAACATGTCGTGATGGCACCCAGTCCCCAAGACTAGGAAAGCCTAACACGTTGCGGAATATACAAGTTATAAATACTTAAATAAGAAACAGCGGAAAAATAGCATAAAAGATATGTAATCCGTGCCGCTTGGCACATACATCCGTCACACAATAAATAAAACACTACCAAGATCCGGAACCCCACGGTAACACGGACTAAAAGAGAAATACAACTGTGGCTCTATGTGTAAAGAGTATCTAACAACGAAATGAAGAAAATGTCAACTAGTAATAGTAGAATAGAAGGGAAGCCTCCGGATCCGCGGACGTAGCAGATCATACCTCGAAGTCTCCCAGAAAGCTGCAGAATCACCTAGTACGAGCCTCCTCTGATGTACCTGGATCTGCACAACAAAAGTGTGCAGAAGAGTAGCATGAGTACACCACGGCGGTACTCGGTAAGTGCCAAGCCTAACCTCGATGGAGTAGTGACGAGGTAGGTCAGGGCCCTACTGAGAAAAACAATAATATAATGATGATAACAAAATAAACAGTTTAAATGATAATAATTTCCGAAACAACAACATTATGATGATTACTGCAACTGTCTACAATTAAGCTAACAACAAATAACCAACTCAGAATAAACAAATCCAGGATCTGTGGGAATTGAACCCACAGTCCCATTCTCAGTACCTCTGGGTCTCCGGGAATCGAACCCGCGGCCCATGTCTCAATAATATCTCAATAACTCAGGATCTCCGGGAATCGAACCCGCAGTCCCTACCAATAAGTCAAGATCTCGGGAATCGAACCCGTAGTCCACATTTCAATAATCTCAGGATCTCGGGAATCGAACCCGTAGTCCACATTTCAATAATCTCGGGATCTCGGGAATCGAACCCGTAGTCCACATTTCAATAATCTCAGGATCTCGGGAATCGAACCCGTAGTCCACATTTCAATAATATCGGGATCTCGGGAATCGAACCCGTAGTCCACATTTCAATAATATCAGGATCTCGGGAATCGAACCCGTAGTCCACATTTCAATAATATCGGGATCTCGGGAATCGAACCCGTAGTCCACATTTCAATAATATCAGGATCTCGGGAATCGAACCCGTAGTCCACATTTCAATAATCTCAGGATCTCGGGAATCGAACTCGTAGTCCATAACTACAACATATAAAGGAATACACAGAGGGAAGTATAATATGCTTAATGATAACTTCGCCGATGAACAGCGCCAGCGATTACCAAGAAAACTCAAGTAAGTCAATTAAGCAACTAGACAATTAGATTCTATCTAGTCATGCTTTTCTAACTACTACCGGGTAAGAGTATCGAATTTAACAACTAAGAACAGGAATATCACTCATTGAACATTTTGAGTAAAGTATGTGTTTAACAACCAGCGCATGTACACGCCCGTCACCTCGCGTACAAGGCATTTAAAGTATCACAATAATATCCTAGGGGTGAAAGTCCCCCACACGAAGTTAGACAAGCCACTTACCTCAATTCCGGAACCGCTAAGAAATAACCCTCTTGCCGCGAATGTCGGCCTCCACAAGTGTAGTATCTGATAAAAATCAATAGAATCACATCAAAATAGGCCAATTGGGCATTACCCAATCAAAATAACTCAAAATTCACCAAAACCCACAAGTTGCCAAAACCCGACTTTCGGTACGCTTATCGAAAAATCACGAAAGTTATATATTCGGAACCCTTGTTTCAATACGAGTCTAAGCATATAAAGTTTATCAAATTCGGACTCCATTTGCCCATTCAAAACCTTTATTTTCTAAAGGTTTTGGTCTAGGGTGAAAGCCCCCATTAATTACCCAATTTCCTCCATTTTCATGAAAATCTTGCATAATATTATCAACAACAATCATAATTGGAGTCCATAATTGATTACCTGAAGAAACCCCTTGAATCTCCCTTAAAAATCGCCCAAATCGCCCCTTAAGCCGAGCCCTCAAAGTTTGGAAATGTTTCTGAAATTTCTAACTTCTGATATAATTAACTCTCTGCGATTTCCGCTTCTGCGGACGAAATTCCGCTTCTGCGGATCCGCTTCCGCGACATTTTGTCGCTTCTGCGAAGCCCAGGCTTGGCTGGACCATTCCGCTTCTGCGGTCTCTAGGTCGCTTCAGCGATTCCGCTTCTGCGGAAGCACAGTCGCTTCTGCGACTTCGCTCATGCGGACAAACGTCCGCTCCTACGGAGGGCCACCAAACAGTTCACTTCCGCTCCTGCAGAAGACTTTCCGCTCCTGTGTGACCGCCTCCACGATCCAAAATCCGCTCCTGCGACCCTCTCTCCTGCGGAGCAAATGTCGCTTCTGCGGACTCGCCTCTGCGGTCCAAGCTCCGCAGAAGCGAATACCACAGAAGGCAGGCACCAGCCTGCTGCAAGTTTTTAAGATTCTTGCCGTTTAATCACCCGAATTCATCCCGAGTTCCCCTGGACCTCATCCAAACACACCAACACATCCTAATACCTTATTCGAACTTGTTCCAATCCTTAAAATGCGTCTAACAACATCAAAACCCATAATTCACATCGAATTCAAACCTAAATTTCTTAAAACTTTCCGAATTGCACATTCGATCTAAAACCCGACCAAACGACGTCCGAATGACTTGAAAATTTGCGGACATATCCAAAATCACATAACGAAGCTACAGAAATTTTCGGAATTCCATTCCGAACCTCGGATCAAAATCTCACCTATCATTCGGATTCGCCAAAATTTCAACCTTCGGCATTTCAAGCCTAATTGAGCTACGGACCTCCAAAATACATTCCGAACGCGCTTCCAACCCCGAAATCACCTAACGGAGCTAGTAGAACCATCGGATTTCAGTTCCGAGATCGTCTTAACACTGTTCCGGCTATGGACCATTTTCTAGCTTCAAAGCTCTTATTTAGGGACTAAGTGTCCCAAAATGCTCAAATTTTCGGAACCGACTCTCCCGACAACCCACAATAGTAGAAATGAACTTAGGGGAACAGTTAAATTAGGGATTGGGGCGTAATTTTCTAAAACGACCGGTCGGGTCGTTACATCTCCCCACACTTAAAGATTCGTTCGTCCTCGAACGAGCATAGAAAACATACCTGGAGTAGTGAAAAGATGAGGGTACTAGCTGCGCATATCCTGCTCGGTCTCCCAAGTCGCCTCCTCGACCGGCTGGCCCCGCCACTGAACCTTTACCGAAGCGATGTTCTTTGACCTTAGCTTTCTGACTTGCCTGTCTAGAATGGCTATTGGCTCCTCAACATAAGACAGATCTTTGTCTAGCTGAACGGATGTGAAATCCAACACATGCGACGGGTCACCATGGTATCTCCGGAGCATGGAGACATGAAATACGGGGTGAACTCCGGCTAGGCCGGGAGGTAAGGCCAACTCATAAGCAACCTCCCCAACACGCCTCAAAATCTCAAAAGGGCCAATAAATCTAGGACTCGGCTTCCCTTTCTTTCCAAACCTCATAACGCCCTTCATGGGCGAGACTCGAAGCAGAACCCGCTCACCAACCATAAAAGCCACATCGCGAACCTTCTTGTCCGTATAACTCTTCTGTCTAGACTGGGCCGCACGAAGTCTGTCCTGAATCACCTTGACCTTGTCCATAGCCTCCTGAACCATATCAGTACCTAGTAACCTGGCCTCGCCCGGCTCAAACCAACCCACGAGAGACCTGCACCTCCTACCATATAGGGCCTCGTACGGTGCCATCTGAATACTAGACTGGTAGCTGTTGTTATAAGCAAACTCCGCCAGTGGCGAGAAGTGATCCCATGAACCTCCAAACTCAATCACGCACGCACGGAGCATATCCTCCAAAATCTGAATAGTGCGCTCGGACTGCCCATCAGTCTGGGGGTGAAATGCTATGCTCAGCTCCACCCGAGTACCTAACTCCTGCTGTACAGCTCTCCAGAACCGTGAAGTGAACTGGGTACCTCTATCTGAAATGATGGAAACTGGAATACCATGCAGCCGAACTATCTCCTTGATATAGATCTCCGCCAGTCGCTCCGATGAATAAGTAGTACTCACCGGTATAAAATGGGCGGACTTGGTCAGCCGATCCACAATAACCCAAATGGAATCAAACTTCCTAACAGTCCGTGGAAGCCCAGATACAAAGTCCATGGTGATGCGTTCCCATTTCCACTCTAGAATCTCAATCCGCTGCATCAATCCACCCGGACGCTGATGCTCATACTTCACCTGCTGGCAGTTGAGGCATCTAGAAACATAATCAACTATATCCCTCTTCATCCGCCTCCACCAGTAATGCTGTTTCAAGTCCCGATACATCTTCGCGGCACCCGGATGGATGGAATACCGCGAACTATGGGCCTCTGCTAGAATCAGCTCTCGAAGATCATCTACATTGGGCACACAGATACGGCCCTGCATCCTCATAACTCCATCATCCCCGATGGTAACATCTCGAGCATCACCACGCCGAACTCTATCCTGAAGGACAAGCAAATGAGGGTCGCCGAACTGACACTCCCTGATGCGGTCAAATAGGGAAGACCGAGAAACCACACAAGCCAGAACCCGGCTGGGCTCCGAAAGATCCAGTCTAACAAACTGCCTGGCTAAAGCATGAACATCCATCGCCATAGGCCTCTCCGAAGCTGGTAGATATGCCAAACCCCAAACTCTTCGCCCGACGACTCAAGGCATCGGCAACCACATTAGCCTTGCCCGGATGATAGAGAATAGTAATATCATAGTCCTTCAGTAGCTCCAACGATCTCCTCTGACGCATATTCAGGTCCTTCTGCTTAAGCAAGTGTTGCAAGCTCCGGTGATCAGTGTAGATCTCAGAAGGAACCCCATATAAATAATGACGCCAAATTTTCAAGGCGTGAACAATGGCGGCTAGCTCCAAATCATGAACAGGGTAATTCTTCTCATGCACCTTCAGCTGTCTCGACGCGTAGGCAATCACCCTACCGTCCTGCATCAATACCGCACCGAGTCCAACTCGTGAGGCATCACAATATACGGTATAGGACCCCGAACCTGTAGGCAACATCAATATAGGGGCCGAAGTCAAAGCTGTCTTGAGCTTCTGAAAGCTCGCCTCACACTCGTCTGTCCACTGAAAAGGGGCACCCTTTTGGGTCAATCTAGTCATAGGTGCTGCAATCGAAGAGAACCCCTCTACGAAATGACGGTAATAGCCCGCCAAACCAAGGAAACTGTGAATCTCAGTAGCGGAGGAGGGTCTGGGCCAACTTCGCACGGCCTCCACCTTCCTCGGATCTACTCGAATACCATCACTCCACACCACGTGGCCTAAAAATGCCACTGAACTCAACCAGAATTCACATTTAGAGAACTTGGCATATAGTTGCTTCTCCCTCAGAATTTGAAGCACTATCCTCAAATGCTGCTAGTGCTCTTCCCGGCTCCGGGAATATACTAGAATATCATCAATGAAAACAATCACGAACGAGTCCAGATAAGGCCTGAACACACTGTGCATCAAATGCATAAAGGCAGCTGGGGCATTTGTCAGCCCAAAAGACATCACGAGGAACTCATAGTGACCATACCGGGTCCTGAAGGCGTTCTTCGGGATATCTGGCTCCCGAATCTTCAGCTGGTGATACCCAGAGCGCAAATCAATCTTAGAAAACACATGTGCGCCCTGTAGTTGGTCAAATAAATCATCAATATGGGGCAAAGGATACCGGTTCTTCACTGTAACCTTGTTCAGCTGACGATAGTCAATACACATACGCATAGAACCGTCCTTTTTCTTCACAAACAATACAGGAGCACCCCAAGGTGAAACACTGGGTCGAATAAAACCCTTGCCCAATAACTCCTGTAACTGATCCTTCAACTCCTTTAACTCAGGAGGAGCCATATGGTACGGTGGAATATAGATGGGCTGAGTGCCCGGCAACAAGTCAATAGCAAAGTCAATATCTCTGTCAGGCGGCATGCCCGGAAGATCAGCTGGAAATACATCAGCAAAGTCACGTACCACATGAACGGAATCAATAGAGGGAGTGTCAACACTGACGTCCCGCACATAGGCTAGATAAGCAGCACACCCCTTCTCAACCATACGCTGAGCTCTGAGAAAAGAAATAACACGGCTAGGGGTGTGATCTAGAGTACCACTCCACTCAATACGTGGAATGCCCGGCATAGCCAGCGTCACGGTCTTGGCGTGACAATCAAGAATAGCATAATGGGGCGAAAACCAGTCCATGCCCAGAATAATATCAAAATCGACCATCCCGAGCAACAATAGATCCGCTCTGGTCTCAAAATCACAAATGGTAACCAAACACGACCGATATACACGGTCCACGACCAAAGAATCACCCACCGGAGTGGAAACATAAATGGGGGCACTCAAAGAATCCCGAGGCACACCCAGATGAGAAGCAAAGTAAGAAGACACATATGAAAAAGTGGAACCAGGGTCGAATAGAACCGATGCCTCCCCGTGACTAACCATAATAATACCTGTGATAACAGAGTCAGATGCAACAGCCGCAGCGCGATCAGGAATAGCATAGAATCTGGCATATCCCCCCTCTCGAGGGCGGCCTCTGAAACCCTGACCCCCGTCCCTGGATGACTGGGCAGGTGGAGTGGCAGCTGGGGCTGGAATGATAGCCTGCTGGCCCTGAGAACCACGCGAATGCCGTGATGACTGATGAGGGGCTCCTCTCCTGCGCCTGGGGCACTCCCTAACCAGGTGGCGAGTATCCCTGCACTGAAAACAAGCTCTGGGAGGACGCGGTGGCTGTGACTGACCAGCCTCACCCCCACTAGTCTGACCCCTGGACGGACCCCGCGCAGGAGGTGCACTGGAAACTGGGGGAGCATAATAAGGCTCCTGAGGTGCTGGAAGACCTGGAGTACTACCGGCTGCGGGCAATGCCGAGTGAACTGGTCGACCGGAATAACCCCCGCCAAAACGACCGGCTGATGAAGTGCGGGCACCAGAGAAATGGCCCGACTCACGAGACCTCTTGGCTTCTCTCTCCCTCCGCTCTTTAGGGAGCATACTCTCGATCCTCTTGGCAATGCTAACTGCCTGCTGATAAGATATATCTGTCTCAAAGCTCTCTGGCCATGCTGGATCGGATAGGCGGAACAAGGCCCTCAATAAATCTCCGCACTCGCTCCCGAACCGTGGCTACCAAAGCCGGTGCATGCCTGGCTAGGCGGGTGAAACCGATAGCATACTCCGATACTGACATGGAGCCCTGTCGCAACCGCTCAAACTCCGAGCGCCAAGAATCCCTAAGGCTCTATGGAACAAACTCCCTCAAAAACAGATCTGAAAACCGCGTCCAAGTCAATGAAGCAGACTCCTCTGGACTATCCAACTCATACGTGCGCCACCAATCATAAGCGGCCCCACGAAACTGAAAAGCAGTGAAGGAAACCCCGCTGGTCTCCACAATCCCCATAGTGCGAAGAATACGATGACACTCCTCCAGAAAACCCAATGCATCATCTGAAGCCAAACTACTAAACACCGGAGGGTCATATTTCTTGAACCTTTCCAATATACGCTGCTCATCCTCAAAGGCAGCTGGTCCACCTCCGGACTGTGCTGGGACAGCAGAAGGCATAACCAAAACATCTGGAACCTGTCCCACTGGCACACGCTGCTCTGGTGTAACGGCTGCGGGAGTTTGGGCCCCTCCCCCGGCCTGAGATGTAGCTGCAACAAGAGGAAGCAATCCTGCCTGGGCCAAAGTGGTATACATGCTCATGAACTGAGCCAGGGTCTCCTGTAGTGCTGGAGTAGTAGCAGCCGTAGTCGGTGTACCAGGTGCCTGCGCTCCAACCTGGTCTACCGGTGGCACCTCAGCGGCAGCGCGCGATGGTGCTGTGGCTGCACCTCGGGTGCGTCCTCGTCCTCTACCTCGGCCCCGGCCTCTGACGGCAGCAACAGGGGGCGCGGGTGCCTGATCATCACGAGTAGCTCGTGTCCTCACCATCTGTGAGAGAATAGGAAGCAATAGTTTAGATTTTGATGCCAAAAATGTCGCACGACAAGGAATCCAAAAGAAATGAAGAGTTTCCTAAACAGTTACATAGCCCCTCGTAGATAAATACAGACGTCTCCGTATCGATCAGCGAGACTCTAAGTAACCGGTCTGTGTCCCGTGACTCCTATGAACCTAGAGCTCTGATACCAACTTTTCACGACCCTAGTTCACCAATTGTGAACATGTCGTGATGGCACCCAGTCCCCA
The DNA here is from genome assembly GCA_032618575.1 of Nicotiana noctiflora. Classification (NCBI taxonomy): domain Eukaryota; kingdom Viridiplantae; phylum Streptophyta; class Magnoliopsida; order Solanales; family Solanaceae; genus Nicotiana; species Nicotiana noctiflora. Next base: position 460,710 of record JASVEL010000541.1, on the reverse strand, counting down.
AGACTAGGTAAGCCTAACACGTTGCGGAATATACAAGTTATAAATACTTAAATAAGAAACAGCGGAAAAATAGCATAAAAGATATGTAATCCGTGCCGCTTGGCACATACATCCGTCACACAATAAATAAAACACTACCAAGATCCGGAACCCCACGGTAACACGGACTAAAAGAGAAATACAACTGTGGCTCTATGTGTAAAGAGTATCTAACAACGAAATGAAGAAAATGTCAACTAGTAATACTATAATAGAAGGGAAGCCTCCGGATCCGTGGACGTAGCAGATCGTACCTCGAAGTCTCCCAGAAAGCTGCAGAATCACCTAGTACGAGCCTGCTCTGATGTACCTGGATCTGCACAACAAAAGTGTGCAGAAGAGTAGCATAAGTACACCACGGCGGTACTCAGTAAGTGCCAAGCCTAACCTCGATGGAGTAGTGACGAGGTAGGTCAGGGCCCTACTGAGAAAAACAATAATATAATGATGATAACAAAATAAACAGTTTAAATGATAATAATTTCCGAACAACAACATTATGATGATTTCTGCAACTGTCCACAATTAAGCTAACAACAAATAACCAACTCGGATAAACAAACCCAGGATCCGTGGGAATTGAACCCACGGTCCCATTCTCGGTACCTCTGGGTCTCCGGAATCGAACCCGCAGCCCATGTCTCAATAATATCTCAATAACTCGGGATCTCCGGAATCGAACCCACAGTCCCGACCAATAAGTCAAGATCTCGGGAATCGAACCCGTAGTCCACATTTCAATAATCTCGGGATCTCGGGAATCGAACCCGTAGTCCACATTTCAATAATCTCAGGATCTCGGGAATCGAACCCGTAGTCCACATTTCAATAATATCGGGATCTCGGGAATCGAACCCGTAGTCCACATTTCAATAATATCAGGATCTCGGGAATCGAACCCGTAGTCCATATCATTATCACTCCGGGTCTCTGGGAATCGAACCCACAGCCCTGGGATCTCCATAATATCAGGATCTCAGGAATCGAACCCGTAGTCCACATTTCAATAATCTCAGGATCTCGAGAATCGAACCCGTAGTCCATAACCACAACAAATAAAGGAATACACAGAGGGAAGTATAATATGCTTAATGATAACTTCGCCGATGAACAGCGCCAGCGATTACCAAGAAAACTCAAGTAAGTCAATTAAGCAACTAGACAATTAGATTCTATCTAGTCATGCTTTTCTATCTACTACCGGGTAAGAGTATCGAATTTAACAACTAAGAACAGGAATATCACTCATTGAACATTTTGAGTAAAGTATGTGTTCAACAACCAGCGCATGTACACGCCCGTCACCTCGCGTACAAGGCATTTAAAGTATCACAATAATATCCTAGAGGTGAAAGTCCCCCACACGAAGTTAGACAAGCCACTTACCTCAATTCCGGTACGAAACCGCTAAGAAATAACTCTCTTGCCACGAATGTCGGCCTCCAAAAGTGTAGTATCTGATAAAAATCAATAGAATCACATCAAAATAGGCCAATTGGGCATTACCCAATCAAAATAACTCAAAATTCACCAAAACCCACAAGTTGCCAAAACCCGACTTTTGGTACGCTTATCGAAAAATCACGAAAGTTATATATTCGGAACCCTTGTTTCAATACGAGTCTAAGCATATAAAGTTTATCAAATTCGGACTCCATTTGCCCACTCAAAACCTTGATTTTCTAAAGGTTTTGGTCTAGGGTGAAAACCCCCATTAATTACCCAATTTCCTCCATTTTCATGAAAAACTTGCATAATATTATCAACAACAATCATAATTGGAGTCCATAATTGATTACCTGAAGAAACCCCTTGAATCTCCCTTCAAAATCGCCCAAATCGCCCCTTAAGCCGAGCCCTCAAAGTTTGGAAATGTTTCTGAAATTTCTAACTTCCGATATAATTAACTCTCTGCGATTTCCGCTTCTGCGGACGAAATTCCGCTTCTGCGGATCCGCTTCCGCGACATTTTGTCGCTTCTGCGAAGCCCAGGCCTGGCTGGCCCATTCCGCTTCTGCGGTCTCTAGGTCGCTTCAGCGATTCCGCTTCTGCGGAAGCACAGCCGCTTCTGCGACTTCGCACATGCGGACAAACGTCCGCTCTTGCGGAGGGCCACCAAACAGTTCACTTCCGCTCCTGCGGAAGACTTTCCGCTCCTGCGTGACCGCCTCCACGATCCAAAATCCGCTCCTGCGACCCTCTCTCCTGCGGAGCAAATGTCGCTTCTGCGGACTCGCCTCTGCGGTCCAAGCTCCGCAGAAGCGAATACCACAGAAGGCAGGCACCAGCCTGCTGCAAGTTTTTAAGATTCTTGCCGTTTAATCACCCGAATTCATCCCGAGTCCCCGGGACCTCATCCAAACACACCAACACATCCTAATACCTTATTCGAACTTGTTCCAATCCTTAAAACGCGTCTAACAACATCAAAACCCATAATTCACATCGAATTCAAGCCTAAATTTCTTAAAACTTTCCGAATTGCACATTCGATCTAAAACCCGACCAAACGACGTCCGAATGACTTGAAAATTTGCGGACATTTCCAAAACCACATAACGAAGCTACAGAAATTGTCGAAATTCCATTCCGGCCCTCGGATCAAAATCTCACCTATCATTCGGATTCGCCAAAATTTCAACCTTCGGCATTTCAAGCCTAATTGAGCTACGGACCTCCAAAATACATTCCGAACGCGCTTCCAACCCCGAAATCACCTAACGGAGCTAATGGAACCATCGGATTTCCGTTCCGAGATCGTCTTAACACTGTTCCGGCTACGGACCGTTTTCTAGCTTCAAAGCTCTTATTTAGGGACTAAGTGTCCCAAAATGCTCAAATTTTCGGAACCGACTCTCCCGACAACCCACAATAGCAGAAATGAACTTAGGGGAACAGTTAAATTAGGGATTGGGGCGTAATTTTCTAAAATGACCGGTCGGGTCGTTACATATAATTCTTTCATAACCTTCTCTTGGAATCAATGATGATGTCAAAAACAAATGATGAAATGAAAAGAGAAAAGAAAAAAAAAGAAGAAGAAGATTGAAAAATAAAGGAAAAAATTTTGAAAAAAAAAGAAAAAAGAAAAAGAAAAGATGTGAAAAAAAAGAGAAAAATATAAACAAAAGAAGAAAATCGGGAAAAGTCAATCAGTGAAGAGATCTTATGATATGAACTACGTCTGACTTGATCTCGAAAGGGTACGTAGGCAGCCCCAAGGAGGTTCAGTCACGATAGAAATAAAATCAAAATTTCCCCAAAAATTAAAACTGGGGCAGAAGTTATGTTTTTATGATTCCGAGAGTTGTAATTGTTGAAACCAATGTGTAAATTTGAGCCTTTTATACCCTTCTTTCTAAATCCATCCAAAAGCCATATTATGGTTCAAAGAAAGACCTTCTGATTAATCTCAAGGGAATGACAATGCAATGGGAATAAAGGAAGACATATCATGGACAATACCTGGGAGTTTAAAGATGGAAAAAAAATGAGAGAGTCTTATTGGTGAAAACCGTCACGGGCACCATAAGGCGAACGTGAGTTGAGAGATATAAAATGAGAGAGTCTTATTGGTGAAAACCCTCACGGGCACCGTAAAGAGACGTAAGTTTGAGAGAAAATAAAATGAGACAGTCTTATTGGTGAAAACCCTAACGGGCACCATAAGGCGAAAGTGAGGAATGACCTGGTGAAATGAAAGTGGCAAGTCAAGTATGGTTTGGGTTGATGAAAGGAGAAATCAAAGTCAGCAAGAATTTGGTTAGACAGACTGGGTCGGATATCCAAATACGTGGCATGATCAAAGGAATAGGCCTTCGTACCCAGATAAGTTTTGTCTATTACTTCAAAAATATCCCTACCCCAAAATTCATGGTCATTGCATTCATTTTATTTGTTCAAAACCCGTTTACAAGACATTGCCAGTTGAAAGCTAATTACAAGCTTCTCACGTTAACACAATGATACTGGGTCTTTCAAATGACAGGAGAAATATAATAACATATGGTGGTCATATAGCAAAAGCGAATAAACGATAAGAAGAAACAAAAGGAGAAAACAAAAGGGGATTACAACGGAAGAACTGGGAAGAAAATCAAGAAAGGACAACAAAGCAGTACAAAGCAAGATGAGGCATAGTGGAAACAAGGCCAACAAGATTCGCAGTTGCTAACCATCATTTTATAACTAACAAGTTGTTCGCTGATTAAGAAATGGACGAAAGATTCAAATTCTTACTAATCACTTTAAAGGGAATGTGACAAACGTGGGAGAAACAATCAAAAAGAGGCAACAAAAGGACGAATGAATCCACGATGGAGGAATCAATAATCAGGAACCTACCCGAACAACGAGGAAGGTATTATCTTTTATTTTTAAAGCTACACCCAGTTATCAAACAAGGGAATACTTTTATGCATTTTTAAATTTTCGCTCAAGCGCCCACCTGGATAACAAGGGAATATTTTTCTACATTTTTTTTAATTTTCACTCAGGCGCCCACCTGGATAACAAGGGAATATTTTTCTGCATTTTTTAATTTTCGCTCAGGCGCCCACCTGGATAATAAGGGAATATTTCTTTTGCATTTTTGTTTAATTTTCGCTCAGGCACCCACCTGGATAACAAGAGAATATTTTTCTGCATTTTTTAATTTTCGCTCTGGCGCCCACCTGGATAACAAGTGAATGTTTTTCTGCATTTTTAAATTTTTCGCTCAGGCGCCCACTTGGATAACAAGGGAATATTTTTCTGCATTTTTAAATTTTTGCTCAGGCGTCGAGCTAGATAACAAGGGAATATTTTTTTGCATTTTAAAATTTTTGCTCAGGCGCTTCTGCATTTTTTAATTTTCACTCAGGCGCCCACCTGGATAGCAAGAGAATATTTTCTGCATTTTTAAATTTTCGCTCAAGCGCCCACCTGGATAACAAGGGAATATTATTCTGCATTTTTTAATTTTTGCTTAGGCGCCCACCTGGATAACAAGGGAATATTTTCCTGCATTTTAAAACTTTTGCTTAGGCGCCCACCTGAATAACAAGGGAATATTTTTTTGCATTTTTAAATTTTTGCTCAGGCGCCCACATGGATAACAAGGGAATACTTTTCTGCATTTTTAAATTTTTGCTCAGGCGCCCACCTAGATAACAAGGGAATACTTTTCTGCATTTTTAAATTTTTACGCCTTGGTTAGGCGCCCACCTGGATAACAAGGGAATACTTTTCGCAAAAATGGAAATTTTCTTTTATCTAACAATTAATAGCACGATAGATTGTAAGCCCTATACTGGGGCAGAAAGTGTTTCTTTATTTTTGTAATAAGCAGGTGCCCACCTGGAGAAAAAGGGAATACATTTTGAAGCAGAATGAAGAAATATGTTTGAAGCAAGTTACAAGCAAGAAGATTCATCGAAGAATGGAAGATGAAAACGAAAGAACAAGAAGCAAGTTGAAAATATGGATAGGATTTTTGTAAAACATAGAACTTAGTTCAGCTTTTTTTTCTTTTTACCATAATGTAATAAGGAGATTAGCGGGCAATAATGAAAGAAACAGCAACAGAGCAACAACTTTCTGGTAGTTTCAACTACTAGACATTCCCGAACTACACTGACCTGATTCCTATATAGCCCAGGATATGCAGGCAATCCTTGAAGCCGGATGCAGTCAAAACTTTCAAAATGCTTCATACGGAATATGCGAGCAGACAAAAATCCCTCATTACTGCTCACTTCTCTTTGAATTGGAACTCTTCGTGTTCCCGAGCAAAGAGGGGCAGCTGTGAGCACGTGATTTTTGCCCCAAGCAATTAATTCCAAAATTAAAATACAAAAATGATTTTTTAGTACAATTGGTTTGATTATTGTATAGAAAATACCAAGGTTTGTTTTAATTGCTGAAATAAAGTGAAAGAAATTTGAAATGAAATATAAAATGAAATTAATTGGAAAATATAAAAAATAAGGTAATTACTAAGAAAATTAAAAAATCACAAGAAAAATACAAAAAATACAAATAAAAGAGATAAATACACTGGGAATAAAATACTAAGGAAAACAAATTTAAAATACAAGGGAAAATACAAAAATTAAATAAATAAATACCATTCATAAAATACAAGGGAATACAAAGACAAAATACAATATGAAAGAATTGGGCCAAATACACAAAATAATAAGTCCAAAATAACACTCAACAGACCAGGCCCAAAAATTGATTGAACCGGTCTGCCCAGGCATAAGCTAAACGACGCCGTATAACATAACAGATCTGGGCCGTTGATAAAATCAATCAACTGACCAAATAAGGTGATGGCCTTGTAAATGAAACGACGATGCATAAGGATAGAAATCAGGGTCGTTCATCTCATTATTCTAACAGATGAAACTAGTGTCTCACTTAAAGCCAAATGACGTAGCTTAGGCAAAATAATCTAAGCCGTCTATCTAGTTGATCTAATGGATAAGAGGAGAATTACATTTAAATTAAATGACACCGTTTAGTGGCCAAATTGATCCTGGTCGTTCATCCTATCCAATCTAACGGTGGAAAATTAATAACCTAGATTCAGTATATATCCCAGACCCCCGTTAATTTCCTATCATTATACACACACACTCATTATACAAACCCTAGCTGCCCCTTCTTCCCCCTCCTTCTCTCACAAGACCACTGGAACCCTACTGGTGGTCAGCCGCCTATCATCTTCCCCGGCTCAAGCCACCCCGCTGAACCCCTTCCTTAATCTTGTAACACTATACCCCATTAACTCGGTCAAAAATCCCATAAGGTATTCCAGTTCTTGAAACTCTAGTCGCCGGAACCCAAGCGGGCGACCACTAAAACTATGAATCAACCTTCCACCTTAACATCCCAGAACCACTATAAAATGATCTTTCACCCCATCATAGTCCCATATCTCGTATCAAGGCCAAACTCTTCCAATATCAAAAAGTGTGTCGCCGGAACCCTACTCCGGCGAACACTCAAAACTAAAACCTTCCAAAAACCTCATCCTGGGTCACTAAATACCCCATTTCACATACCAAATCAGACTTCCAAAGTCTGCGTGGAAGACCTATTGTCAAAGAGACTCCAAGTTTCTGAAACACTAGAAAACCAAGAAAGAAAGAAAGAAGAAAAGAAAGAAAGATTAAGTTCTTAGTTCTGACTATAACTAGCTGTAAATCGTATGCTCTTAGTTGTTTTATGCTATTGTTCAATATATCCAACTTCGACTACGGTTTTGCTTAATTAAGGATTCAATCATTATCAATTTGTCTCTCTGAGTTCTAATTGGTCTGAAAATTAGTTGTTATTGGGTCTATTTGTGCAAGATTACATAAAATGGCTATATTTGCAATACGATTTATATGTTTGGTTTCTTCTGAACTCCTGAGAATTTAGTTGCATAAGGGCTATATGTGCAAAATGTTTATTGTTTTTATTATTGCAACAAAGTGTGAGTCTTTGATTTGTAAAGTTTATTTGTGGCTATCTTTGTTAGAGTGGTTAAATCTGAAAAGGTTACTTAGTCTGAAGCTGGCTAAAATTTAAAGTAGGGTCTCAGGGGTTATATTTTAAATATGTTAATTACCCAAAGTCTTGACAGACCTAATAGTAGGTAAAGGTAAATATTGTTGAGTGTAAGGGGTAAAAGGGGGAAGGTGAATTTGTATTTCTGTAGATTATATAGAGGTAATGGGGGTATAAGTGTCATTAAGGCCTTGTTTTATTGAATATATGTGAATAATAAAGGGTAAACTAGGCATAGTCAAAAAGTAAAAGTGTAATAAACCTTAGCAAGTGAGGGTAACTAGGTCAAATCCGCCACATAGAACAATAAGGAATAGCCTAGAACCTTCTAGCATGGGTTCAAACGTATTTTCGTTAGAATTATCCTATACTTAACTGATGTAATGAAAAAGAGTTGGGGTGGAAAATAGGAATAACTAATTCAAAATTCCCTCCCAAATTCACTCCATAAATAAAGCTATCTTAAGCCTGAAAAAGGGGTTCCAACTTTTAGAAGTTCGAAATCGGTTCCCAATTTTAGTGTTCGAAAATTTCCAGATTTTGAGAAGCTGATAGTTCGAGTCTATTTTTGGGTATTTCTGCTGGTTATTCTTCTGTCTGTTTACTTCAACTTTGCTAGGATTTCCATTTGCTCGAGTTATTTGCTGGTTCACCTGCTGAATTTTGGGATCTGCTGTGTTGATTGCTCCCTGTTTGCTGGTGCTTATCGTCATTGTTGTTGCTGATTTTCCTTCTTCTCCAAAGCCTAGAACTCATTGATATGATTTTGAATCAGGTACACATTACTATGACCTGGAGCTGTATTTGAAAGGCTGCTAAATAAATGAAAATTATCATCATGCTTTAGTTAATTATTCGTGTAACTGCAATTTCATTATGTAATTATAATTTGTAGATCACTTGAAATTCATTTAGGAACGGGTTGTAATAAGTACTAGACTATACGAACTTGATTTTTATTCAAGCAGTAATTGATAATACTGTAGTAAACATATCTAGTAGGTTAGTTATAATGATCACCTAAAAATAAGACTAAAATTGGCCTAAAACTTAGACCGATCACCCAGATCCATAACTATTATAAATTAGATGTGTAATACTAATACTTAGATATTTTGTTAATCAAGTTCTGAATCAGAAATCATGTAATTCAAAAACATGAAGTAGTTGACTTTCAAATCACATTACTGTTTTAACATTATTGAAACTAGATTAGCTATAAACTTGTATTCAACTTTGTAAAATGGCAATCTGAAACATAATTGTAATCTGAGCATTCTTTAGTTATAAATGTAAATGTTGTTTTCAGTCAAAGTAGATAGATAATTCTACAATTAGTATTATTAGTTAAATAACGATATCATATTATGTTTGTTTACCAGTTGAGTAACAACATTGATTTAAACTAGATATTAAGGTTCATAGTTGATTGTCAAACATTAAACTCAGTAGTGATTAAATGCAAACTGACATTAATAGAAACAGTTAGACGTTGATGTTGATTAATATATGTTATAAAATGTTGGTTAGCCCTTATCCTACTTTAGATATAAATGATTTCGGTCTAATAGTGAATCCAGGCCCGGATCAAATTGAAATGGCATTCGTGCCACTGAACAGAAGCGAAAGTATATGCTTTGCTCCAGAGGTCGAGCACACCTTTGCAAACAGCTGAGCCAGTTCAATGTGCAGGCCCAGTAATAAATAATGGCCTGGACTCTAATAATCAATAATGTGAGATTGATGCAAAAACTGTTATATTAGGAAGAAAAAACATAAATAGAAAATATAGTGCACAAATAGGATTAACCCTTTTAAAAATAAGGGATGAGCCTCGTTACAAATTTGAAACACACGGGGCCCCCAAATAATAACTAAACTGTAGGTTATGAGGGATCACTTAGACAATTTCACGATCTTTCTCAAATATAACAAGAGTTGACCTCATTAGGCATAATAAACAAACATTCATAATACGGGTGCACATTTATGTGAACCAAATCCAAATCCCTGCGAAGTTGAAATGCACTAAAGTCACAGGCATATTGGTACGGTGTGACTCAAAATGCGTTTTCGCGACATCACAATTATTGATAAAAATAACAAAGCGAAACATTAATAATGCATGAAAATAAAGCATATGAAAAAATCAGATAAGAACAAAGACAACAGTTGAGCGACAGTGCTAGAAGCACGGAATTCGGGAGTGCCTAACACATTCTCCCGGGTTAACAGAATTCCTTATCCGGATTTCTTATTCGCAGACTGTAACAAAGTCATAATTTCCTAGGTTTGGGATTAAATCGGTAACTTGGGACACCATTATTTTCCCAAGTGGCGACACTGAAATTCAATAAATAAATCTCGCTCCGACTATCCTTTAAGTGGAAAAACTCCTTCCCTTTTATTATTATATCCCTTATCGGGATGTGGTATTAATAAGGGAGTATATAAGTAAAAAGGAGGTTTGACAATAAGAAAGAACACTGCGGGTGGCATGACCTGGAGTCCCTCACCACTCCAATCGAGGCATATTTGGTAAAGCCAAAGTCGCGGTCTTGGCGTGACAATCCAAGATCGCATGATACGGGGATTGCAAATCCATCCCCAATATAACATCAAAATCCACCATGTCTAGAAAGAATAGGTCAACACGAGTCTCAAGACCCTCAAACACTACTATACAGGAACGATGGACCCGATCAACCACTATAAGATCACTCACTAGTGTTGATATATATACATGAATACCTAAAGTATCGCTAGGCATAGGCAAGTTGGGTGCAAAATAAAACGACATGTATGAAAATATAGACCCAGGGTCAAATAGCACTGAAGCACCCCTGTCAGAGACCAGAATAGTACTTGTAATAACAGCATCGGAAGACTCAACCTCTGGTCAGGCAAAGCATAAAAATGGAGTTGGGCCCTACCCCCCTAAGCTGCATCTCTAGGGCAATCAATCGCTGGCTGATCTCTACCTCTACCGGTCTGTGCTCCACCTCTACGGTCCCTACCTCTACTTCTAGGATCTCTACCCCTGCCTCTAGCTAGTTGGGTGGGCTGTGAATCACCCACTGCCTGAATCATGGGGCGAGGACCCTACTGCTGAGAACTGCCTGAAGCTCGAGAGAAAAACTTAGCAATTTGCCTCGGGTCACCACAAGTATAACAAGTCCTCTACTGGTGAGAATAATGAAGTGGAGGTGCACTGATAGGTTGCTGATCTGACTGATACTACTAGGGACCACCACTACCCGAACTACCATGAGAAGTCTGAAGAGTTGACTGAAAGAGCCTCAGTTCCTGACCCCTACCATAAGAATCCCTATCCTCAGACGAGGTACCACTGAATCTACCAGAATGACAAGGTCTCTTATCTGACATCTGACTACCTCCCCGTAAGAGGGCCACCTCAACTCTGCTGGCCACATTGGCCGCCTCATGGAAGGAAATATCACTACCGACTCCCATGGCCTCAATTAATCCATCAATGAACCTCTAAACCCTTTACCGCACTGAAGGGAGTATCACAACTGCATGGCGTGCCAAATACACAAATCTACATTCGTAATAAGTAATGGTCATGGAGCCCTACTGGAGGCACTAAAACTGCCTATGAAGTGCTTCCCGCCGAGTGACGGGGAGAAACTTCTCCAAGAATAACTCCGCGAACTGATCCCATGACAAAGCCGGAGACCCTACTGGCCTAGATAGACAGAAATCCCTCCACCAAGTCTTGTTGGATCCTGTAAGCCTGAAAGTGAAAAAATCGACCCCATTGGTCTCTACTATGCCCATGGTCCTGAGAATCTCATGGCAACTGAATAAGAAAGCCTGGGGATCCTCGGATGAAGCACCGCTGAAGGTGGTAGTGAATAGGTTGGAGAACCGATCAAGTCTCCCACAAAGCATCAGAAGTCATGGATGCTCCATCACCGGCCTAAGCTGGAATACCTGGCTGAACTGCCACAGCTGGCTGAATCACTGAGGCATGGGCCTGAGGAGCTGCCTGCCCCGGGGTACATGTAACAGGAGTCTAAACCCCTCCTCTAGGCTGAGAAGTGGCTGGTGCAGATGGTAACAACCCCGCTCTAGAAAAACTCTCCAAAACCATGTTAGTCTAACTATAGCATCCTGAAACTCTGGGGTGATCATAACTCCTCCTGGAACCTGAGCTGGGCCCGCCTGTACTGCTGGGGCTGGAACCTCTTCATCATAGTCAATATAAGGCTCCACCTTTGGAACGACTTCCTGGGGCTGGGCTCTGCCCCGGCCTCGGCCTTTGTCACGACCTCGGCCTCTACCCCTCGCGGGTGCAGCTGTAGGCTCGGGCTGCCGCGTGGTGGAAGATGAAGCACGTGGTCTTGCCATTTGCGAAAGAACGGAATAGAAGGACAATCAGTGTTTGAGAAACATAAACGCATGACAAGAAAGAACAAAAGTGAAAATTTTCCTAACTCTGTAGCCTCCGAGGGAGAAATACAGAAGTCTCCGTACCAATCCCTCAGACTCTACCTAGTTTTTTCGGGAGTAGTGAGACCTATTGAACCTAGAGCTCTGATACCAACTTGTCACGACCAGGATTTCCCACCATCGGGAGTCGTGATAATGCCTACTATTGAAGCTAGGCCAACCAATCCTTAACAACAGAATATACTCAGATAATTAAACTTTTTAGAAAAACTTTAAATCCAGTAAAGAAGAAATCAAATGCGGAAAAATACTGAACATAACACTACCCCAAAACATGATGTCGCTACCTCAGAGACTACTACAAAATTCTACAACCAAGTCTGAATGAAAGAAAATACATATGTCTATTTTGATACAATAAAACTAATTGAAATAAGGGGATAGGGACATCGGCCTGCAAACGCCAGCTAGGCTACCTCGAGAGTCCCTATATCGAAGACAACTACCGGAATATCCTACTGTTGTTGCTGTTCGAAAGCTGCTCCAATGTTGTGATCTGTGTAAAAACCACAGGAAGTGTAGCATCAGCACAACCGACACCATGTGCTGGTAAGTGCCTAGCCTTACCCCGGTGAAGTAGTAATGAGGCTAGACATGACTTACTAAAATCAATCTGTGAGATATATATATAGATACAACAATAACAGAAAGAACAACAGGATTATATGTGAAGTATACAACTAAAAAGGGAACATGTTCAGAAAATATTGAACAACGAGAGCAGGTCATCTGTGACAACATTAAACCAAAATCACATTATTTACTTTCATAAATGGTCAGCGCATCACACGATCCCAATAAATATAATATAGGTGGACGGCGTGTCACACGATCCTATTAATCATAATATAGGTGGACGGCGTGCCACACGATCCCAATAAATATAATATAAGTGGACGGAGTGCCACACGATCCCAATAATCAAAATATAGGTGAACGGCGTGCCACACGATCCCAATAAATATAATATAGGTGGACGGCGTGCCACACGATCCCAATAAATATCATATAAGTGGACAGCGTGCCACACGATCCCAATAAATATCGTATAAGTAGACGACGTGCCACATGATCCCAATAAATATCATATAAGGGGACGGCGTGCCACACGATCCCAATATTCATAATATATGACTCATATAGCCTCTCTCGAGGAGTTCCCCTTTAGGGAAAACTCGGCAATATAACTATCTACCCAATAAGGGTACCACTAGCAGCCCAAACATCTCAATAGTGGAAATTACATATAACGCTCAACCGAATAAGGGAGAAACAACAATCATAATCTACTCGTCCCGGCAAGGGATCCAACCACATTTCTTTACAATACCTACAATCTTGGCTTCATAAAAGTCACTACCATTTGAGCCAAAACTCCAAGAAATCTCATGTTTCATAAATAATTCCTCAACTAACTCATCATGTTGAGTTTATCATTTACTAGGAATGATTCTCAAAATATACCCCAAGGCAAGTACAAATAAGACTCACAATCATGCTAGATGCCAGTGTATAGATACTCGTTACCATGCATATACACCGCACTCGATCATTTATCAAATAGCAAACAATAATATTCTAGTCCTATTCCCTCAAGCCGAGATTAGATCAGACACTTACCTTGGTCTGAAATTAGCAATCAATCTCTAGCACCGCCTTTCCTCTAGAATCCGACTCCGAAACAATGTTATCTAGTCATTTTCAATTCATTTCCAAAAATAGCATGGTCCACATGGTCCGAACTCGAGGGTTGGACCAAATTCCAATCACCCATAACCCCACGAGTTAGAATACATGATTTGTTTCACAACCCGACCTCAAATTGAGGTTGAAACACCCAAAATCCCACGAGCCCTAGTTCTACACAAAACCCCCAATTTCTACCTTGAACTCATGAATTAGGCTAGGATTAACTATGATTAGGTGAAGAAAAAAGGAAGAAATTATGTTAAGAAACTTACCCAAGGAGCTATGGAGGAATAGGAGCTTGTAGCTTGAAAATGCAGGGTGAAGAAGAAGAACCCGTATCAGTTTTGTGTGAAGAATCTCGTGCTTTTATTGTATTTTTATCAAAAATTCACTGGGCAAAAATGCCCTATGCGATCGCATACAAGGCAATGCGATTGCATAGGGTATCGGGGAAATGTTACGCGATCGCATACGGGAAGATATGAACGCATAGAGTAGGTGAGACTGGTCCAGAGAAGTGTTCTATGCGATCGCGGGGGGTGGGGGGGACAATGCGATCGCATAGGTTTGGGAAGCTGGGCAATGGTATCGCATAAGGGGAATTACAATCGCATAGAATAATTTTGTGCTCCTAAATTTTTACACTATGCGATCGTGCAAGGACCTATGCGATCGCATAGAACATCACACCATATACCAGTACCAACTCAAAAATACCAGATTTTCAAGTGTAAAACACCCCGAACCACACCTGAAATAACTCCCGAGCCCCCTGGGCTCCTAACCAAATGCACCGACTAACTCAACAACATCATACGAACTTGCTCGAGCGATTAAATCGCTAAAATAACATCAAAACAAAGAATCAACCCCAAAACTCAAGATTTCATTTCAACATTCATAAATTTCTAACTTTAGCTATTTAGGTCCGAAACACGTCAAAGAACATCTGATTTCGACCAAACTTTACAGGAAGCGCTTAACTAATATTTAAGACCTGTACCGAATGTCGGAACCAAAATATGAGCCCGATACCTATATTTTCTAACTCATTTTCATTTCCATTTTTCCTTATTGATTTCAAAAAACAATTTAACGGAAAAATTCTTTTACCGGGGTTCTGGACCTCGGATTTCGACTCTGGACACATGCCCAAGTCCCATATTTTTCTACAGTCCTCTCAGGACCGGCACATTACCGGTCCGGGCCCATTTACCAAAAATGTTAACCAAAGTCAACTATATCAATATTAATATCAAAATTCTTCAAATTTTCCATAGAATTCGTATATCTTAACATAAAAACTTTTTGTCTATGTGCCCGAACTGTGCATGCATATCGAGGCAACTAAGAGTGAGGTTTTCAGGACCTCGGAAGCATGGAAAATGGAAGAAATACAGTGATGACCCTTTGGGTCATCACATTCGAGGGATGCAATTTGCTATTACAAATGTGGATGATCGAGCACTTGTGCCATCATCCTCAATTTCTGAGTTACGGGTCTTCAAAAAGAACATGCATAGAAGAATTCAACACGAGGATAAAAGCAGTCAAGTTGCTAGAGGGATTTAAGGGTTAGACAACATACTTCCAATCTCTTACTTCTAGCCAAATAGAATGGACACTCGGGTGGCTACCTATCAATGAAATTATATATATGCCGGTAGAAGGGTCGCATTTTCTCTCAATGGGACTTAAAAGTATTCAACCCTATGCTCCATATCAAGTCTTACCACAACTCGGAAGATATCAAATAGTGCCAAAAGATGGAGACCTTAGCACCCAAGTAATTGAGATTAGTCCTGCTGGGCAATTTCCTGAAGCAAAAGTCCGTCAAATTTGGAATGAATGCCAATGTTTGAAATCAGACACCTGTGTGAGGGATCCAGCTAAAGGCGAAGTGTCACCTGGCTATTCCGATTGGTAAAGGTGAGGTTGTGAGCATGAAAGGCCATTAAAAGATCTCACATCCAAGAATTTGCCGAGTTGTGAAGAGAGCAGTGGGATTGGTTTGCTAAACAAAAGGAGTACCGAACAAAGATCAACATGCTAGAAAAACAACTCCAAGACCTTAAGTTTGAAAACATTATGTAGGTAGCAGCAGACCAGGGTGAAAAGATGCAATTGGTTAAAGAAAATGAGGCTTTACAAGCTCAAATTCAGAAAATGAGGAAAGCAACTGATACCCCTGTTTGAAATACCCGAGATGAAAAGTTTATTGATAATTTACGGCGAAAAGTGAATGATTATAGTTTTGACCTTGGCAAAGCGGCAAAGGAACTAACCAAGGTTCAGAAACAGTTGGCTAAGAATGCATAAGAAAGGGCCTGCGTGATTCAACAACTGAAGGAAGAACATAACGTCGAAGTTGCCGTATTAAGGAAAAATGTTATTACTACAGAGGTCAAGATTAGCAAGCAAGTGAAAGAGTTCAGCGTGGAAAGAGAACATTGCTATACGGCCTTAGCATGATTAGAAATGCATTTTCAACAACTTCAAGACAAAAGCCAACAGACTCTGGAGGCTCGTGCTGAACAAATCGGGAGGTTACTTCAGGATAAAGGGATGATTAGACAAAAAATCCTTAACATTGCTCATTTTATCACTCGAAAGTGCCATATATGTAAAGATAAGACCCAGACTACATTTTTGCCTCAGTGATGATATTTGTAAAGCAAATAATGGGTGACCTAGACCAACTCCAAAGGGGACATGCATATAGGCCCGCGGCGAGACCGAACGATGTCCCACGGGCACTATGATCTTTGATGTATTCTTGAGTCTATTAGGTCAAGCACTTGAGTCTGTATTTTTCATTTTTGGCATTTCAAAATCAAATTGTTGCTTAGAGGGTTGTAGTTTGGTTATCAGTAAGAGTCCATCTTTGTAATCGTTGTTGGCTATTAATAAATTTTAAAACTCCTAGAAAATATGTATTTGTGTTCTTTATTTTTCTTTTCTTAAAACACATACCTGATAGGGAAATATGTAGGATAGACATTAATCATATCTATCACAAATCAAAAGAACATGTAAAAAGAAAAAAAAGAAAAAAGAGAGAAAAGAAAGAAAAAAAAGAAAGAAATGATGATGATGCAAACGAAAAATGATGATGAAAAGAGAAATAAAACTCATATTAGAAAAATTGGCAAAGAAAGAAAAGGAAAAAATGAATGAAAAGCCATCATTGAGAAAGCCGGGATGACCCATGTAGTCGAGCAAAATTGTTTAAATGTGTCTGTGCTCCCAACGTGCGATTATTTGATCAACAATTGCCTAACCACTAACGAGCATTGTTGTTGTTGAGTCCAGACATGTGGTTTTTAGTTAGCTAGCATTCTAGCAACCCATCATTACAATACTCACTATAAAGACATGACAAAAGAAATCCGCCAAGAGGTTGAGGCTACAGTTGTGGACCCGGCCTGGGAAAATGTGGTGGTAGACGTAAGTGCTATGAAAGAAGAGATGTACAAGCTCAAGCAGCAGATGGCCAAAATGTACCGGGCCTGAGCGAAGGGACAACCTTTACTCACATACCCAGCCAATCCTGCTTATGTTCCTCCACCGGTCCAAACACAGGACCCACCAAATGTAAATTCATCCCATTTTTACCCCACATACCCACCATACTATGCAACCACCTCACAAACACCACCACATCCTCCGCCACCAAAACTGATCCAACTACCACCACCTCATGTCTCTCCCGTGTATGTGGCTTCTCCACCGACCACATTACACAAATTTTCAAGCGAACCATTATTTCATACCCAAGACAATCATTATTATCCTCTAGAGCCTACTTTCTGACACCATGATTCTTATACTCCTCTCATTGACATATCCGAGGAGGAGAAACCACCCCAAAACCCCGAACAAGAAGAGATGACCCGTAAAGTGAAGAGTCTTGAACAATCTTTTCGGAACATGCAGGGTATTGGAGGGCAAGTGAGCATAGCTTATAAAGATTTGTGTTTATTCTCGGAGGTGCAGCTACTGGCAGGTTTTAAATTGCCGAAATTTGATCTCGATGATCACGGTGACCCAGTGGCACTTTTAAGAGGCTTTTGCAGCAAGATGCGAGGCGCCGGAGGGAAAAATGAGTTGGCAATGTCCTATTTCTGTCAGAGCCTTAGCGGATCAGCCCTAAAGTGGTACACAAGGCAAGACAACACTTGATGGTTTACTTGGGATGATCTATCACAAGATTTTGCTAACCATTTCCAATACAACCTGGAGATTGTTCCCGACAGGCTTTCATTGACAAAGATAGAGAAGAAGCCAGGAGAGAGTTTCCAAGAATACAGGCTTAGGTGGAGAGAGCAAGCTGCTCGAGTGCATCCACCCATGAAGGAAGGTGATATGGTGGACTACATATTACAAACTCTAGAGCCCACATATTACGGGCATTTGGTATTAGCTGTCGTGAAGACATTTTATAAAGTCATCAAGATAGGGAGTGTAAGGCCTCATAAAATTTTTATGCTTAAAACCTACGTGGTGTCATGGTCTGAATAATGTTTTTGGAATGTGTAGAATTTTTCGTGGCGAGCTTGCTTGCTGCGGTTCGGACCATTGGTAGTGATCTAAGCTTTAAAAGTCGAAAGAATAAAATTTTCCAGAAAATGTCATTTTTGTGGTCAACAATGCGGTCACAGATCTGCTATGCGGACCGCATTCCTACAGCAGAGTGTAACAGAATATTTTCAAAATTTGTGTTAAAAATGCGCTCCAATATGCGATCGCATAACGAAAATGCGGACCACATAACGAAAATTCGCACCGCATAACCATCACATAATTTCTTAAGGCTTTTTGAAGGTCAACTCTGCGGTGCATTATGCGACCACAGAACACTAAAGCGGACCGCATTCTGGTCGCATATAACAGAACATGTAATTTTTAGGAGCAATTCCGCGGTCCATTATGCAGACCGCATGTTGATTATGCGATCGCAGATTTGACTAGGCCCAAATATTTTCTAAAATTTTAACCCCATCCTTTCTTTAATAAAAACCCCAAAACTTCATTTCTTCATATTTTCTTAGCAAAACAAGAGAGAGGAAAGAGAGATTCTTGAGAGAGCAACCTACCAATCTTCAAGGATCATTTTCTAATCGCCTGGTCCTTAAAGTTCTAGGGAAAGTGTCTTCTTCCCCAAATTCTAAATTAAAAAGGAGTGGGTAGGAGCAAGAGTTTGAAAAATTGGAGTTGGCAACACAAGATAACTTGGCTGAACTTAAAGTAGGTGATTGAAGGAAATAAATTCGACTTTAGGTATGTATGGCTAACTTTGATCCTCGTGAAATCGCCCTTATGTATACGAATTATTTGGAATGTGATAGTTATGAGAATTGTTGTGTAATTCTTTTGATTAAGTTGTTGGGTGCTCGATTGGTTTAATCATGTGTGGTGTGGTATGAGATGTGAACCGAATGATGAAAAAAGGAAATTATAATTGGTAAAGAAATTAAGGATAATAGTAGTAATGGCATACTTGTCTACTTGAGGAAAACTAATGAAACAACTCAGATTGTTGATGAACTGTTGAACATAATTGTATTGATACTCTCATATATGGAAACATTATAACCATGTTGTGGTACCGGCTTGAAAAGTATTTTGGAAAACATGAACAAATTTGTAAGTCACTTGATTCCCTTGTTTGTGATCTTTGTGCAGTGTTATTGTTTGTTGTTTGTGATTTGAAACTGTACGGTGGGATTGAGTTGCATGCCGCAACATGAAGTAACAAGGTGTGGGTTGGGGTGATAAGTGTAGCCGAGGTAATAAGGGTGGAAAGAGATCGAAATCGCCATTGAAATTGATATTAATACAATTGTGAAATCATTGATGTGAACTGTGAAAGGGGACATCATGAGAGTTTGCAACTTGTGGGGCACTGATTTCTCCTTTGTTTGATTTGATTGTGCTTTGTGTGTATGTTTGGTTGTTGCCTTCCTTGTTGATCGCTACTTTTACATGGGCTGAGGACTACTTGAAACAAAGTAAGTGTGGGAAGGTGATTGGCTCATTTCGTTATTTTTTGGTGTATCTGTTTGTTGTTTTATTATCGTAATTTATTTGTTTACGGCTTGAGTTTACTTGGGACAAAGATTGTCCATACATACCAGTACAATTCCAGTGTACTGACGTACCTTTTGCTGGGGGCGTTACATTCGTGTTATGATTGTAGGTGGATCCTTAGCAGGTAGATCTTCTCATCGGCAGTAACACTCTCCATCTTCCACTGGCCATTTTGGTGAGCCCCTTTCCTCATGAGGCCCTGCGTGGCTCATGCCACTCCTATTTTGATTTCTTATTTTAATTTTGTTTAAGGTATAGTCGGAGCCTTATTACCGGCAAATATTGTATCATCCTTTTGTATCTTAGAGGCTCCGTAGATAGTAAACTGTGGGATTACGGTCTTATGTAAATATATATCGGGCGTTGTAAATTGTAAACTTGTTATGAAATTAAGCATGTGGTTGTGTCTGTAAAAGTGTGATTTACCTTATAATTGGTAAGTACTTTGGTTTATAAGTAGTGAACAATACAGGGATAACACCTGGGTTAGGAAACGCACATAGGTCCGCTTGACTAGGGCTACCCGGTCAGGCGCCGGTAATGTCCCTCGATTTGGGGCGTAACAGGGAGCATTGTCGAGGAAGGTTTAAAATCTAACAAGATTATGAGCTATTCGACGATAAAATCCACAACCTAGGCAATTCAAACAGCACCAAAGGGCTCCTTGTGAAAAGGAAGAAAGAAGAGGTAGTTGTTGTAAAAGGCAGATCATGGTCCAGGAATCCTAATCCTTACTACCATCAATCTCGCCCACATCATCAATCATACCCACCAAAGCCCACCACCACACTATTATCCTCCCCCTATTCCACACTTTTCAGTGCACCATGCACAAACCTACCCACAACCGCAAACACTATGGTGTGCACTCGTGCCTCATAACACATATCAAACCAAAATACAAAACCACCACCCAAAACATATAAAAACCCTGGTGAAACAGGCTTCCATCCTAATCCCGGTGTAAGGAAAGATAGGCTGCAAAATAAGAAGACTTTTACTCCATTAGGAGTGATTGAGGCAGCTCAGAATCCTAAGCCCCATTGAATTAAAAATCCCAAACCCGCCACCAAGGAACCTGGACCATTCTGTTAGCTGTGAGTACTGTCCAGGAAGTCTAGGGCACGGCACAGAGAAGTGTTGGTATTTTAAAACCGCTATATAGGAGCTCATTGATTCAAGAAGAATTGAAGTCCAGGTCCTCAAAGCTCCCAATATTACACAAAATCCCCTGCTTGTTCACCAGGAAGCTCATATGATCGAGTTGATACAAAGAGGATATTGTAAAAAAGCCTTCTCAAACTGTAATGATGATTATGGCAAGCAAAAGAAAGGTATATGAGAAATCAACCGGTGGAAAAGCGCTGATTGCTGTCATGCAAATGGTGGATGAGCCATTGGTGATGACAAAACCCGAGCCAGTGAAAGTGATAATCTGGGAGCAAGTGCAAAACCTGTGTTGATTGTGAAAGGGGCCAAAATAGAACTTGTAATTATCAAACCGGTAACTCAATTGCCCGTTGTGGATGTTAAAGTTTTACCATGGAATTACAATAAAGTGACCGTCATGTATCAAGGGAAAGAGGTTAAAGATGAAATTTGTGAGACCCACGGTCTGACGAGGTCGGGGAGGTGCTGTTCTCCCGAAGAATTAAGAAAAGTGAAACTTACCAAAGATAATCCGGCTCCTGTGAAAAAGGTTGTTATTGAGGAGGAGGCCAAGGAATTCTTGAGGAAAATGAAAGCGCATGACTACTCGATAGTAGAACAATTGAGCTGCCATCGCAAATATCTCTATTGTCTCTGCTAATTCACTCAAATGAACATCATAGCACACTAATGAAAATCTTGAATGAAGCTCATGCGCCTAAAAAGATTACAGTGAGTCATCTCGAAAAGGTCACAAATAAAATCTTTGAGGTAAACAGGGTGACATATGCAGATGACAAACTGCCAATAGAAGGAACGGAACATAACAAAGCTTTGCATCTTACTGTGAAATGTGAAGATTCGGTAGTGAGTCATCTGCTGATTCATAATGGGTCAAGGGCAAATATATGCCCTTTGTCTACTTTTGAGAAACTCAAGATTGATAATGAAAGAATCCACACGAACAACATTTGTATGCGTGGATTCGATGGGGGTGGAAAGAATACTGTTAGAGACATTGTGCTAGAACTTACCATCGGGCAGGTAGAGTTGACAATGGAATTTGAAGTATTGGATGTTGTTTTATCGTATAATCCTCTGCTGGGTCGACCATGGATCCATGATGCGAAGGCCGTGCCATCCTCACTTCATCAGATGGTAAAGTTCTAATGGGACCATCATGAAATTGTGGTCCATGGTAAAGACAATTCTTGCAACACTATCACCCCATTTGAAGAGGTTGAGGGCGATAAAGGTCCATGGGTGTACCAAGTGGTAGATACTGTATCGTCGCTAAGGTTCCAGAGGGTGGGCATGTTCCTATACCAAAGGTGTCTTCTGCAACTGTTATGGTTGCCATGGAAATTCTAAAAAAATGGATTTCTCCTCGGAAAGGGATTGGGAGCTACATTGCAGGGTATTACACAACTGGTATCTCTTCCCGAAAACATTGATACTTTTGGGCTGGGTTTTAAACCAACCATTGCTGATATAAAGAGAGCCCGAAAACTAAAGAAGAAATGGTGGACCCTCCCTAATCCTATCCCTCGCCTCTCCTGTTCGTTTGTTAGGTATGGTACAAAAAGGCGCCCGGCAACAGTGATGCCCAATTTGGCAGAAATAAGGCCCGACAGGGAATTACTTGAAAGATTTGAAAAGTTCTTTGAAGAAGTGGATATGGTAGAAGCGGATGAGGGCACAAGTAGAATCGACGTCCAGTTTGTCGGATCTCGGGCCAAATTGAATAACTAGGAAGCTACTCCTCTTCTAACTCGGAGGGAGTTATGGCAGTTAGCTTTTGTTTTTCTTATAAATCTATTTTATTTCAAGGTTGTAATACAGATTTCTATGTTCCGTCCAATCGGATGAGTCAAACCTTGTTATCTTTCAAATTTTAATGAAATGCAATTTCGTTCTCCCTCCATTCCTGATAGCCTTATTTTATTTATCTTTATCTTGTACAATCCATTTTATGCTGATTTCAATGATGTGTCATGCATGAGGAATTCCCGGCCTAGTCTCGATAATCAAATAGTAATACAATAAATTTAATGTGATTATGAAGTGGAGTATGATGATGAGGAAGCTTTGGAAGAAATTAGAAAAGAGCTGAATCAGTATGAGGAAAAACCCAAACCGAACTTGAATGAAACATAAGCAATCAATCTGGGTGATTAGGAAAATGTTCGGGAAATGAAGATAACTGTTCATTTTGAAGCCTCACTCAGGGATGAATTGATAAAGTTGTTGCATTAATACAAAGATATATTTGCATGGTCATACGATGATATGTCGGGATTGAGAACTGATTTGGTGGTCCATCAATTGCCCACTTATTCAGAATGTCCTCCTGTCAAACAGAAATTGAGAAAATTGAAGAGAAATATCAGTGTGAAAATAAAAGAAGAAGTCAATAAGCAGTTTGAAGCAAAAGTTATACGGGTTACAAAATATCCCACCTGGTTAGCTAATATTGTGCCAGTTCCAAAGAAAGATGGCAAGACCATGGTGTGTGTTGATTATCGGGACCTGAACCAAAGCAAGTCCAAAAGACAATTTTCCATTGCCAAGCATCAACATATTAATTGACAATTGTGCCAAACATGAGATTGGTTCTTTTGTGGATTTCTATGCGGGTTACCACCAAATTCTGATGGATGAGGAAGATTCGTAAAAAACGTCATTCATCACACCTTTGGGAACATACTGTTACACGATGATGCCGTTTGGACTGACGAATACAGGGGCAACATACATGATGTAAATGACAACCCTTTTCCATGATATGATACATCGGGAGGTTGAAATTTATATGGAAGATGTCATTATCAAATCAAGAAAACAATATGATCATGTTAAAGATCTGAGGAATCTTTTCCAGAGGCTTCGCAGGTACAATCTCAAGCTCAATCTAGGAAAATGTGCGTTTGGGGTGCCATCAGGGAAGTTGTTAGGGTTTGTGGTGAGTTGACGTGGTATTGAAGTGGACCCGTCCAAAATCAAAGCCATCCAGGAATTGCCTCCGCCAAAGAGCAAGAAACATGTGATGAGTTTGCTTGGTAGGTTGAATTACATCTGCAGGATCATTACTCAGCTTACATAGACTTCTTAGCCTATATTTAAATTGCTGAAGAAAGATGTTGCAGTTAGATGGACATATGAATGTCAAGTTGCATTTGATAAAATAAAGGAATACTTGACCAGTCCACAATTATTGGTTCCGCCAGAACTAGGAAGACCTCTGATCCTTTATTTGACAGTGTTGGATAATTCTTTGGGCTAGGTACTAAGGCAGCATGATGTAACAGGGAAGAAGGAACATGCAATTTCTTACCTTAGCAATAAATTCACATTTTACGAGGTAAAATACACTCAATTGGAAAGGACATATTGTGCTTTGACCTGGGTGGCACAGAAGTAGAAACATTATTTGTCGGCATATACCGCTTATCTCATTTCCGGGCTGGATCCGTTGAAGTACATCTTTCAGAAGCCCATGCCCAAAAGGAGGCTTATAAATGGCAAATCCTTCTCAGAGAATTTGATATTGTTTATGTAACCCGCACTGCGATGAAAGAACAAGTAGTTGCCGATCACCTAGCGGAGAATCCAGTTGATAATGCATATGAACTGCTGAAAATATATTTTCCTGATGAGGAAGCAATGTACATTGATGAGTTGGAACAAAATGAAAAGCCTGGCTGGAATTTATTCTTTGATGGGGCTACTAACAACAAAGGCGTCGGAATAGGAGCAATACTTATTTCAGAGACGGGTCAGCATTATCCTATCACAGCTCAGCTTCGTTTCTTTTGCACCAACAATATGGCTGAGTATGAAGCATGTATTTTGGGATTGAGAATGGCTATAGATATGGGTGACCAAGATATTTTGGTCATGGGCGACTTAGATCTCTTGGTACATCAGATCCAAGGAGAATGGGAATCACGAGATTTAAAACTCATACCATACCGACAGTGTTTACATGAACTGTGCTAGAGGTTTTAGTCCATAGATTTGAGGCACATCCCGAGAATCCATAATGAAGTTGTTGATGCTTTGGCCACTCTGGCATCAATGCTACATCATCCAGACAAAGCTTATGTGGACCCACTGCAAATTCAGTTTTGTGATCAACATGCTTTTTGCAATACAGTAAAAGAGGAACTTGATGGTGAACCGTGGTTCCATGATATTAAAGAATACCTTAGAATGGGGGTGTATCCGACACAGGCTACAGGGGATCAGAAGAGAGCTATCAGACGATTGTCAAGTGGATTATTCTTTAGCGGAGGGGTTTTGTATAAAAGAACATAGGATCTCGATTTATTGAGGTGTATGGATGCAAAGCAAGCTACAAAAATTATGGCCGAAGTACATGCTTGAGTTTGTGGACCGCATATAAGGGGATATGTGCTAGCAAAGAAAATTCTCAGAGTAGGATATTATTGGATTACTAAGGAGTGGGACTATATCAGATTTGTGCGCAAATGTCATCAATGTCAGGTGCATGGAGATTTGATTCATTCTCCACCATATGAGTTGCACACAATGTCAGCACCATGGCCCTTCATTGCATGGGGTATGGATGTCATCGGGCCAATTGAGTCAGCAACATCTAATGGGCATAGGTTTATTTTGGTTGCCGTTGACTATTTTAATAAATGAGTTGAGGCAAAAACATTCAAGGCAGTGACCAAGAAAGCAGTTGTTGATTTTGTGCATGCAAACATCATTTGCCGAATCAAATTTCAAAGGTGATTATTACATATAATGGTGCCAACCTTAACATTCATTTGATGGCAGAAACATGTCAGAAATTTAATATTATGCACCGCAATTCCACACCATATCGTCCTAAGGCAAATGGAGCAGTTGAATCAGCCAATAAGAACATTAAGAAAATTCATCGAAAAATGGTAGAAGGATCGAGGCAGTGGCATAAGAAATTACCATTTGCATTATTAGGATATCGCACTACCGTTTGTACTTTAGTAGGTGCAACTCCTTATTCATTGGTGTATGGCACAGAGGTAGTAATACCCACGAAAGTTGAAATACCCTCCCTTCGAATCGTATTGGAGGCAGAAATTGATGATGAAGGATGGGTCAAGGCCCGGTTGGAACAATTGAGCTTGATTGACGAGAAAAGATTGGCAGCAGTATGTCATGGGCAATTGTATCAACAGAGAATGGTCAGAGCTTATAGAAGAAAGTTCATCCACGAAATTTCAAAGTCGGACAATTGGTATTGAGGCGCATCTTACCTCATTGGGCAGAAGCAAAAGGAAAGTTCGCTCCCAACTAGGAGGGGCCATTTGTTTATCGCAAGTGTTGTTCAATGGAGCATTATATCTAACAGACGTGGAAGGAAATGTGTAGAAATGGCTATCAATTCTAATGTAGTAAAACGATATTATGTATGATTTCTTAATCTTTATGTATCTGAATGTACTTGTAATATTTCGAAATTGAAATGATGAAGGCATTTTGTTCCACTATAAACACTTTATCCACTGTTATCCCTTTGAGCCTTATTACATTTTCTTTTCATATCCCTCTTTCGGAATCGACAACAAAGTCAAAGATTGAATGTGAAAGAAAGGAAAGAAAAGTAAAGAAGGGAAAAGAAAAAAAAAGAAAAAAAAGAAAAGAAAAAAAAGAGAAAAGAAAAAGAAAAGAAAAGAAAGAAAGAGAAATGCAAAGAAGAAGAATGGGAGGAAGGACACATCGCAACAATGAAGCGATTCTATGATCCGAACTACCTTTGACTTGATCCCAAAAGGGTACGTAGGTTGCCTCACTGAGGTTCAGTCACAACAGAAGAAAAATTCACGAATCCCTAAAGAATGAAACAGGGGCAGAAGTTATGTTTATTGTGAAAGATATGATTCCGAAAGTTGTAATTTTTGAACCCACGTTGGAAATTTGAGCCTTTATACCTTTCTTTCTAAACCCATCGAAAAGCTACTTAACGGTCCAAAGAAAGACCTTATGATCAATTTTAAGAAATGCAAATCAAGCAGGTGAAAGACTGAAAATGAGAGAGTCTCATTTGTGAAAAATCTTACGGGCACCGTAAGGCGATGTGAGTTGAGAGATATAAAATGAGAGAATCTTATTGGTGAAAACCCTCATGGGCAGCGTAAGGAGATGTGAGTTAAGAGATATGAAAATGAGAGAGCCTTATTGATGAAAACTCTCACGGGCACCGTAAGGCGAAAGTGTGAAAGAAGTTTGTGGTTGAAAGGCAGCAAAACAAGCAAAGTTTGGGTTTTGTTCAAGATCAGGTTGTGAAAAATGAGGATGGCAAAAGAGGAAATTGACAGTTTTTGGTTGGACAGACTAGGTTGGTTAATCTAAATGCATGGCATGATTAAAAGAATCAGCCTTCCCACTCAGATAAGTTATGTTCTTTTTGTCTTTTTAGAGTATTTCTATCCTCAAAACTTCGAGGTCATTGCATTTCATTTTTCTTGGAATCTGTCTATAAGACATTTTCAGTCGAAGCTAACTACCAGCTTCCCAGTTATATGGCACAATAAGATCGGGACCTATTAAAGGACAGTTGAAACAAGAGGGACATATGGTAATCATATATTTGGAGAAAGAAGCAAAAGTTCACAAGAAAGAGAAAGAAACACCAAGAAAGTGACATAAGGAAACAATTGGGTTATCAGGATAAACAATTTTGAAAGATAGCCTGAATTATGGCAAGGAAAAACAAGTTCAAAGGAGCAAGTTCAAATGTGGGAGCATGGCCAACAATAATGCTAGCAGCTAACCACCATTTTATACTAACAAATTGTTCTTTGATTAGAACATGGACAAAAGATTCAAATTCTTACTAACCAGTTTAAAGTGAAAGTGACCAATGTGGATAACAAGGGAGCACAAAATTTTTTGGCAATCAGGCACCCACCTGGAGAATAAGGGAAGATAGTTCATGTTGTAAAGGCAAGCAACAATATGCAAAGGAATCCATTTCAACCTCAATAATCAGGCGCCCACCTGAAGAACAAGGGAAGTATAATTTTAGCTTTGAATTTGTACGTACGATGATATGTTGTACCCAATTATCAAACTGGGGCGGAAACTTTTCATGGTTTTGTTTGTATGTTTGTTAAAATCTGGCGCCCACCTGAAGAAAAAGGGAATACATTTCATCTCGTTATAAGCAAGCGCCCAGTTGATGAACAAGAGAATACATTTTCAAATGTTGTAAGCATGCGCCCATCTGAAGAATAAGGGAACCGATTTGAGTTCTTTGTAAGCAGGCGCCCACCTGAAGAACAAGGGAATACATTTTCAAATGTTGTAAGCAGGCGCCCAGTTGAAGAACAAGGGAAGATCTTTCAAATGTTGTAAGAATGCGCCCACCTGAAGAACAAGGGAATACATTTCAAGCACAGCAAGTAGGCACCCACCTGAAAAACAAGGGGAGTATCATACAACTCTTATCACAAGTAAACATTTAGTAATGTCATGCACCCAGTTATCAAACAGGGGCAGAAAATTTTCTTTGTTTTGTATATTTGTTGTAATCAGGCACCCCCACATGAAGAACAAGGGAATATCTTTTCAAATTCATAAGCAGGTGCCCACTTGAAGAACAATGGAATATCTTTTCAAATGCAGTAATCTGGCACCCACCTGGAAAACAAGCGAAATACTATTCAAATTTTTAGCTTTGAATATTCAATTTTGATAACATGATATACCCAGCCACCATACTGGGACGGAAAATTTTCTTTGTATGTCAACTGTGTAAAACAGGCGCCCACCTGAAGAACAAGGGAATACATTTCAATTTCGGTAAGCAGACACCCACCTGAAGAACAAGGGAACATGTTCTTAGAAATTATGTAAGAAGGCACCCACCTGAAGAATAAGGGAATACATTTCAGTTTCTGTAAGAACACACCCACCTGAAGATCAAGGGAACATGTTCTTAGCAATTGCAAGTAGTAGCCCACCTGAAGAACAAGGGAATACTTTTTCAAAGAAATCACAAGCAGGAGACCCCTGAATAATAAGGGAATACTTTTTCGAGCAATCGTAAGCAGGAGTCCACCTGAAGAATGGACACAATCAAAGTTATATTGAAAAAATACAAGATGAAAGATCAAGGCAATTCAAGAACACAAGATAGCAGACATTAGATAGGATTTTGTAAATCATAGGGCATAGGATAGGATAACCTCTTTTATCTTTACAACACTGTAATAAGGGGGTCAGCAAGCAGTAACAACAGTAATAGCAATAAGATCACGGCTCCTGGTAGGTCCAAATACCAAACACTCCTTAACTACACTAACCAGATTCATGTTTAGCCCAGGATATATAGGCAATCTCTGAAGAAGGTTGCGGTCAACACTTTAAAAAATTGCTTCACACAAAATATGCAAATGGACAAAAATCCCTCATTACCGCTCACTTATCTTTGCACTGAAACTCTGCGTGTTCCCGAGCAAAGAGAGGCAGCTGTGAGCATGTGATTTTCGCCCTAAGCAAATTATTCCCAAAATCTAAACAAATAATTTTTTAAAATTTTGTTTAATATTTGTTGCATTTTTGTGTTAATTAGTTACATAATAATTCATAAAAAATGTACAAAAAAATATGCATAGGCATTAGGATTTTAGTTTTATAATTTTTGTATTAATGAATTTTGAGAACAAATTAAAGAAAACCAAAATAGCATTTTATGTTTCAATTAAACAATACCATAAAAATAGAAATTAATTAGTTTTAAAATTAACAAAAATAAAAGAAAAGAAAATACAAGAGAAAATAAAAAAAATACAAAAAAAAGGAAAATACAATAAAATATAAAGTAAATAAAATACAAAAAGAAATACAAGATAAATAATATATATATATATATATATATATATATATATATATATATATATATATATAATTGGAATGATAATATAAGTGGCCCAAAAATCAAATACACTAGCCCAAATTGACCCCATGCCCAAAATATGTTACCTGGTCTGCCTGGCTTTGAATCCAAATGACACCGTTTAAGATAAATAGATCTTAACCGTTGAAATTCTTGATCAAACGGTAAGATTACACAAACAACAAATAAATCAAATGACGACATTTGAGTCGACAAATCCTGGCCATTCATTAGTTCAATCTAACAGGCAGGATTGAATCGTCACTTAAATAAGACGACACCGTGTCAAAGCTCAGTGGATCTGAGCTGTTAATACATTTAATCCAATGGTTCAAAATATTAGATGGCTTTTAGTATACCAGTGTATACTTACATCAGTATTCATTTCATATTCTCTTCATCTATGCACAAACCCTAGCCGCCTCTTCCCCCTTCTCTCAATCTCGCTGGAAACCTCATCGGTGGGATACAACATCTTCTCTAATGGCTTCCCCATTAGCACCAGAGAAAGCCCTGAGCCTCTTCCCCCCCCCCCCCCCCCATAATTAGTTTCTTTCAAACGAACCTAGAATTTAATGAATATTCGTTCAAGTGTCGCCGGAACCCTGCTCCGGCGAACACAAAGTTGGCCTATGCGTTCACCCTTAACAACCCAGAACCACCTTGACTTCCTCATTCCGCCCCTCTAACTCTTTTTCCTCAAAGAAGCCTGAATCTCCTCGAATATCGATTTAAGTGTCGCCGGAACCCTACTCCGGCGAACACTACTTCATCAAAACCACTCAAAAATTACCCTGTGGTATCCTCTAATCACCTCAGCCCTATTCGGAAAGCCTTTAACCCTTAAAACCCACCGAAAAGGTTCAACAGGGTCAAAGAATTTGCCGGCATGCAAGAATCTCAAGAAAGGTCTTAAAGGCCTCCTAGGCTTTAAAAGATCATTTTTAAGGAAAAATATAAAGAAAAAGAAGAGTAAAGACCAAAAGATGATAAAAAAGCTAAGTCCTCATATCCTTGGTTTTTATTCAGATATTTTTTTCTTTTCTGAGTGTTCATCATTGTTTGTTTTCCTTTTTGATCTTTCTATTTTTGTATGCATGTATGTTCATTGCCTTTGTTTCTTGATCTTTTAGACTATTTAAATTCATACTGATATTAAATAGAATTTCAATACTTTTGATATTTTTTAGGGTTTCTCTTTGTTACTATTTTTTAATTCGATTTTAGAGACATGATACAATTAGGGTTAAAGATTTAATATCATTTTGTTTTTTAATATCTGCGTTAAATAGGATTACTAGGGTTGATTTTAGTCTGTGACTGATTTTGATTAATTTTGATCGTATGATTACTACTTAAACAGGGTTTCATAGAGTTAATTTTTGCCTAACTTTGGAATTGTTTAGATTCTGATTTCTTAAATTGATTATGAAATTCACTCAAAAATATTTTGTTTTGATATTAGTTTTGAATTGTTAGTTTTGTTTATTTCGATTGGTTATAGTTGTTTATGAAATTACTCCAATTTAATAGGGGTAAAAGGGTAAAGGGAAGTAGGTTGTTTTGTAGATATGACTTGTGCTTAGGGTAATTCAGGGTATAATAAATGGTTTAAGGGTAATACATCTTAGGAGATAGGGGTAGTATGGGCAATATGAAAGGACAATGCTATAAAAACTACTTAGAGGTAGGGGTAAAAAGGTAAAAGCAAAGGAAAAGAATATTCTAGATTAGGGGAAA
The DNA here is from genome assembly GCA_032618575.1 of Nicotiana noctiflora. NCBI lineage: Eukaryota > Viridiplantae > Streptophyta > Magnoliopsida > Solanales > Solanaceae > Nicotiana > Nicotiana noctiflora. Next base: position 429,077 of record JASVEL010000541.1, on the reverse strand, counting down.
AAGGGTAATACTACATTAATAAGGGGAAATGGTCGAATAAGTAAAAACAATAATGGTTTAATTGCAATAAAAGAGAGGACTAAGGGACAATTTCAAAATTTGAAATTCTCTCCCTTTCTAAATCAATAAATAGGCCTCATGTGCCTTCCTTTAACAAGTTTAGAAGTTTTAGTTTAAAATACTTTGTAACGACCCGACCGGTTGTTTTTGAAAATTATGCCCCGATGCCCAATTTAACTATTTCCCTAAGTTCATCTCTGCTATTGTAGTTCGCCGAGAGGTTCGGTTATAGAATTTGAAGCGTTTTGGGACACTTAGTCCCTAAATGAGAGCCTTATAGTTGAAAAATGGCGCGTATTTGGAATAGCATTAAGATGACCTCGGAATGGAAATCCAATGGTTCCATTAGCTCCGTTAGGTGATTTTGGGGTTGGGAGCGCGTTCGGAATGTATTTTGGAGGTCCGTAGCTCAATTAGGCTTGAAATACCGAAGTTTGAAATTTTGGCGAATCCGAACGATAGGTTAGATTTTGATCTGGGGGTCGGAATGGAATTCTGACAATTGCTGTAGCTTCGTTATGTGATTTTATATATGTCCACAAATTTTCAGGTCATTCGGACGTCGTTTGGTCGGGTTTTTTATTAAATGCGTGTTTTGGAAGTTTTAGAAGAACTTAAGCTTGAATTCGATATAATTTGATGGTATTGGCGTTGTTTGATGCATGTCGATGATTGGAACAATTTTGCATGATGTTTTAGGAGGTGTTAGTATTTTTGGTTGAGGTCCCGGGGGCCTCGGGGTGATTTCGGATGATTAACATAAACTTTTGAAGTTGGAAAACTTCATAATAGGCGAAGATGTAATTGAGTGTGCACAAGACCTCACTTTAAACGATCCTATCTCCCGTTATATAAAGGGTTTTGCGAGCTACAACCTATCAAATTAAAGCCCTTTGAGTCTAGTTTCCACCGCAAAAAACCGTTCTTCATTTTGAGGTATACACAGAAAGTTATGACCATTTTTCTGGGAATGTGTCAGTAGCGCGGCGTTAGCGCGGGAGCGCTAATACCCCAAGACCGGGTATAGAGAGTTCCAAAGTCATTTTTGGAGAAAGGGCTTGCTCTCTCAAGAGGAATCCGTCCTACTCTTCATTTCTATGATCCAAGGTAAGATTTTTGGAGTATTTTGAGTTGATTACTACTCCTAAACACTTATATTAACATGGATTAATCTTGAAAATCTTTATATTTTCAAGAAATTCCTTCAAGAGCTCAAAAAGGGGTTTTTTGCAAGATTTCTTCCAAAAGGTAAATCCTACACCTTAGACTTATATATATGGATATATTATGGGAATATGAGTATGAATCATGTATTACAACTTATGACATGGTAATTGGAAGTCATAAATTCCCAATTTAAATACATGAACATGGTAGGGATTTAAAGGTGTTTATTTGATGGAATTTTGTTGGTTGGGTGTGAATGGATGGTCATACATGTGTATTTGGAAGTTATAAATTGGTTAGGAATGATGGTGAGATGAATTATTGGTTAATTGTGATAGTTGGAAGAACCAATACTATAGTTATGAGGAGAAAATAACCATGCCTACAAGATCAATATTGGCCCTATTGAATGTTGAATTGTAGATTGAAGTTACATAACTATATTGGATCATCGTAGTATCATTAATGGGCGAATTTCGGATATGTATGGCTAAAAATGCCGTCTTTTAGAAATCGAGCTTCATCGATGTTTGTGTGATCTTGGTCATTTTTCATAATTTTTCGTATTAGCTTTGAATTTAATTGTAGAATAAATTACTTGAATTATTAGTTACAATATGCAATTTATTTGGATAGAGTTGAGCCACTCGGAGTCGGATACTCGTGGCAACAGAGTCGTTTCTTAGCGGTTTTGTACCGGAATTGAGGTAAGTGACTTGTCTAACCTTGCGTAGGGGAACCTTCTCCCCTAGGATATTATGTGTTGATTTAAAGCCTTGTACGCGAGGTGATGGGCGTGTACATGCGCAGATTGTTGGAAAACTACCTTTCTTGAACTGCTCAAATTGTCATATTCTTTTTATTTAATTGATTACATTGTAATACTTACCTGATATTCGTTAGAAAAGCATGATTAGATAGGATTATCTGTCTAAGTGCCTACTTGTCTAACTTGAACTTCTTGAACTTGTCGATGCTGGTTTGGTGTAAATTGTAGTTATTTGTTACATATTTATCTGTGCTTTTCCTCTTACTAATTGTGTTTGCGTTTGTGGACTGCAGGTTCAATTCTCGGAGATCCTGAGTTATTGGTAGGGACTGCGGGTTCAATTCCCGGAGATCCTGAGTTATTGGTAGGGACTGCGGGTTCAATTCCCGGAGATCCTGAGTTATTGGTGTCACACCTCCCTTTTTTTACTACCCCAACACACTTAAAGGCATATAAATACACTCGTAGGGTATACCCCGACGTTCAATTACCCGAAACGGATAAAATAACGTAAGGGAAGGAGTTTTTCCAATTAAAGGACAATCGGTTCGGGATTTTATTAGAGATTAATCAGAGTCGCCACTTGGGAATGACAATGGTGTCCCAAGTCACCGGTTAATCCCGAATCCGAGGAATTTTGACTCTTATAAATGTATGCGAAGCAGAGATCCGGATAAGGAACTCTGTTAACCCGGGAGAAGGTGTTAGGCACTCCCGGATTCCGTGGTTTTAGCACGGTCGCTCCACTGTCGTTCTTGACTTTTGTTTGACTTAATTATAAGTTTTAACAACATAATATGCTTTTAAGTTAAATATTATTATTTTTTAGGAATTTGCGGTATCGCGAAAATACGCCTCGAGTCATACCGCAACCAGTACGCCTATGACTTTTGGTGCATTTTAGCTTTACCGAGATTTGGATTTGAGTCGCACCAAGTGCACACTCATTCATAGGAAGGTATATTAAAATTGTGCCTTAAGATAGTCTATATCGGCTTTTAAACTTTGGGAGAGGCTATGGAATTCGCTGTTAACCTCTCCGATTCTACTATATCATCTTATTACTAAATGGGGGCCCCGTTGTTATTCGGGCGAGGCTCATCCCAATTTAATTTATTAAAGCCCAATCCTATTTTATGTGTACTAGATTATCTATATTGGTTTTCTTCTTATTCGTATTGCTAACACTATAGTAATCCAAGCCCATTTGATTTCTATTGTTCAAAAAGGGGGGCCTGGTCTTCTCTTCAGCCATTTAAATGATTCCGCAAAAGGCGAGCCCAAGCCTCAAAACCCAGAATGTCTTCAAACTCTCGATTAGTAGACTAAGCGATTTCATAAGACAGTTCAGGCCCAACGTTACACAAGGCCCAAACCAAGCAAAAATGATAAAAGCAACAGAAATAATGAACTCACAGTAATCAGACATAGAAGAACAAAACTAAACTACTCTTTTATTAATCAAAAGGCAAAATAACTGTACAAGAATATCAATACTAACTCTGAATTATATCAAAAGTACACGAAAGCTTAATACACTGTCTTTCTCTGATCTTGATCTTTACTAACGAATTTACACGATCATTTTTAGCCATTTACTAATTGAAAACTTATGAAGCTAACTGTATGAGAAGACTAATATTAATTCTATATTAACAAGCTAATTAATGAGTGAACTAAACTAAATGACTGCTTTTATCTTTGTTTTTGTGAACTAACATATATTAACAAATAAGTTTTTAAACTAGGAAATCAATAATAAACAAATTAGCTATGTGAAGTAAGATCTATAGTCTAATTACTTGCTATGTTATCAGATTATTACTATACTAAATGACTGTGAAAGTTGCATTGGATTTTATCACTGGATTTTTACTTGTTTGCTTCTATTTCCGGTATCACATTTCCCAGTTGCAGATGATCTATTATATTCTCCAATTCATGAGTCTCCCTTTAAACTTGCTTGTTTCTACGTACTGATTTACAGTCGTGATCTACTACTAACACTGATATGAATCAAACTTACTTGATATTCCTAAAACCCGTTTTAACATTATTATAGCCAATTTTACTCCTCATCTTTTAAACTTACTCAAACTTTGAAATTGGTTAACGAAACAAGTTAACTAAGTGTGCTTATTATTATTAATGCATGCAAGTGAGTTGATTAACTCCGGTTTTAATGGTATTCCTATTTAACTAAGTGATTGAGTGATCTACACTACCATTATACTACTACTATACTACCATTATTACATCTCTTGTGTTCATTGTGTTTTCTCTGCTATCTACTGCAATGCACTACAAATCTAAAATAAATTACAACACCAAAAGATAACAGTGGTGGTTCAAATCTTCATTTTCAGCTCAAAACAGCTTGCTATTACAACTTCAAATTGAAAAGGGAAATGTACCTGAGTCAACAAAACGAAACCGATGAGTTCTAAGGGATGAGGAGAAGTAGTAACCACAGCAAAATCCAAACAGCCAATGCAACAGTGATTGGGGATCCACAAAGCAAAAATCATAGCAAATCGATAGATAACCCAGCAACAACCAAAGAGTAACAGTCCAGGCAAATGACCAAGCAAAGAAGAGCAATGAACCAGATTGAAATCTTCACTCGAAAATTCCCGGAAATACCACTGTTATCTTGCTATTTTTGTTCTGAAATTTCGTATGAATTTTAGCTTAATTATATTTTTAGATTTGCTGAGAATTGGAACCCAGATATATTTTCAGATTACTCAAAAAATTGGAACCCCCCTTTTCAGCCCTTTCTTAGAGGTATTTATAGTTGTATTTGAGGGCTGAAGACTTGGGGAGGAAGTATGGTATTAATCCCACTTCTCCCCCTCCTAAAACTATAAAATCTACACTTTAGTCCCCAAATCAGTTACGAGATATCCTTCCAGCATGTGCTGGAAGGTTCTAAAGATTCTTTTTAGGAGCTTTTTACCAATGTGACCCTAGGGGTTTGAGATTTTTACAGATTTCCCTTTTTAGGGAGACCATTATACCCTTAAATCTCTACAAAATTGCAGAAATCAGGGGTACAAAGGACCCCCTTACCCTCTTAGGTTCTAATTATTTACCATTTCACCTTTTAATTCCCAATTGTGCCCCTAAGGGCACTCTTATTTACTGGCTTACCTAGGTTAAATTTCAGCCTCTTTTGAACTTATTTAACTAATAGCCAGCCCTTGCATTGGTATTTAAGGGCTGGCCAGTTCTAATATAAGGAACTATTTCAAACTTAGCCAATTTTGTTTCATTTTCAGTTTATTAAGACCTTTTATTTCATTTTTAAACTAATTGCAGGACTAGCCTGCTTTATTATTAAAAGTAGCTCTTTATGATCTAGCCAGTCTCAAGTTGAGACTTAGTTTTGGCTATTAAAGCCAATTACTGAACAGCTGGGCCCCAAACCTTTACAGGTTTGGCCACTTTGCTGTTCAGGGGTCTGAAAAGAGCCTGGGCTAGTCTGCATTTGCAGACACAGCCATTTTGCACGACCAGCCACTTTTAAAGTGGGCTGTGTGTTAGGGCCCTGTAGAATGGGTCAACCCTTTGCACGGTTGACCATTCTTAGGCCAATTATTTAACTAATAGCCTATTTTATGATTTTTTAAGTTTTATCCTATTTAAAAACTAGCCATTTTCATGGAACCTAATGCTAGCAGCTATAACCAATCCACCTAAGGCTTAATGAATATTGATCAAACACTCATGCTAACAAGAACTACTAAAACTCAATCATTTTCAACATGTTTTACACACAGAGGAACATAAAAGATCAAACAAGATGCATTAATCAACCAAAATTCATAAAGGGCAAAGTTGATATGGTTGAATCTTAGTTAATTAATTCACATTATTCAACTTCATGTGACAAAGTATGAACCCATGTCAATTTAGACCTAGTTACTACCAACTCAAGTCAAATGACATTTGAAAATATCCAGAAGCTTTAAGGTTTATGGCATGATTATACACAGAAGCAAAAGGTTCTTATAAACAACCAGTATGAAAGATCTAACATGGTTCACAGGATGAAAAAGGAAAAGAGAATCAAGGTGACCTTCAATTTATCAGAAACAAAACATGATTCAGAAGTAAGAAGGAACAACTATCAACAGTCAAACTTTTGAGATGAATCAGAAGCCAACAATCGAAAGTGACACAGAAAAGATGAATTCCTCAATCTTAGAGCAGAGAACCATGTGATCAATACAAGACATATAATAGCCAAAAATCCCATTACTAACAGGCTCAAAAGTAACAGGTTACGAAACCCTATGACTAAACATTAGATACACAGGTAAAAGATGTGAAACAAAAGAAGAAACAACTGGTAAGAACTTTATGACTAATCATGCGAAGAAACAGGAGAGATTAACATAAAAAGAGGAGAGCAAATGATAAGCAGAGAGATAGAAAACCCTAACATAACAGGCTCTTAGAAGATGAACAGATTCGAAGAAATAGATATGGTCGCAGAGAAACAGACAAGAATAGGACATGATGTGGAACAAAAGAAGATGAACAGGAAGAGAAAGGAATAAAAAGAACAGCGAAAACAAAGTCAGAGAAGGCAAGCATGAACAAGTGAAAGCAAGCAAAAATAGAACCCTAAAATCAACATGCGAGAGCAGATAAGACGTGTAGAAGAGATATCAAAAGGCCAACTGAGAAAAGCAACATAGGAAAACTAAACTACAGAAACATGAGAACATAACCAAACAGAACCAAATCATGGACAAAAGTGTTAAACAAAAAACAAAAGAGAAGCGAGTACCAAAATCCTATGACTAACATGTGAAGCAGAAACAAAAACCGACATTCATAGGCATGCAAAACATAAATCAAACAAAAAATACACAAAATAAAGCATAAAAGAAAGCAGATAGGGGTCGGGGGACTTAGCTTGTAGGGCCTGTCCCCTGAGCTTCCTATCCTTCTCTTCTCCTTATTCTTATCAGACTTTACTCTCTTCTTTTTGTTTTCTTTTTCTTTATTCTTTTCAGATCTCCCTTTTTTTCAATTTTTCTTCTCTGATTTTCGTTTAAGGCTTAAAGACTAAGCCTTTTTGGGTTTTGGCTTGAAGAGGGGTATTTGGGTGAGGGTAAAGAACGAATCTTGGTGGTTTAATTTTGGGGGTCGCCGGAGTTAGGGTTCCGACGACCCTTTTTGGGATATTCGAGACGGTTGGGGCAGATTCGAGGGGAGTGAGTGGTAGGGTTGGATAGATCGGACCAAGGCGGTCCGATCGGCGTTGGTTTGAGGCAGTGATTCATACTTTGGTGGTCACCGGCGTAGATTCCGGTAACCGGGATTTATGGAGAAGGGGAGTCCTTGGGCTTTTTGATGGAGAAGAAGAAGGAAAAGAAAAGGAAGATGAGAGGGGAAGTTGGAAGAGGCCGGCGACCACCGTAGGGGGTGATGCCCGCCATGGCCGTTCAAGGTCTTCTGGATGAAGACGATGAAGATAGAGAGGGGTAAAGGGGCGGCCGTCTCTAGGGTTTGAGAGAAATGGCCAAATCTCTCAGACAAAAGCCTTATATAGGCAAAACGTCCGAGATAATCTGAGTCGTCCAATTGATGGAGATCAACGGCTCAGGGAAGCGTTACTAAAACGACGCCGCATTGTTGCCTGGGAGACCAAAGTCTCTAATCGTCGGATCAACCTTAAACGGACGGCTAAGATCGAATCTCAGCATAATCTATTAATCAATGATTCGCCAAATTATCTGAGTCGTTGGATCACTTCTCACGAACGGCCTGGATTGGTTGTTACACGGATCAGGCCGGCCATCTCTTGGGCCAATGTACTGGGCCAAATAAATGGGTTTCAAATGGCCCAGTCATATTAAACCTATATATATTTTTTTGTATTTTCTGGTATTTAATTATTATTATGCATTTTCCTTTATAAAATTTTTTCTTTTCTTTTATGAAAAATTATAAAATCTAATTTCCTACCTACTCTAATTATTTAGCAATTTTTGACAATTTTATACTATTTTTCCTAATTTCTACTATTTAACACTATTTTTGCTGATTTTCTTAAAATCTAACTAATTAAACTAACAAATTAATTACCTAGCCTATTTTTTTTGATTTTCTTCTAATTTCTACTTATTCAAACTCAAAAGTATAGCCAATTCCAAACAAATCAAGTAATTGCACTCAAAAACATATTTATTTTAATTTTGGAATTAATTGCTTAGTGCAAAAATCATGTGCTCACAGCCGCCCCTCTTTGCTCGGGAACACGAAGAGTTTCAGTGCAAAGACAAGTGAGCAGTAATGAGAGATTTTTGCACATCGACACATTCCGTGAAAGCATTTTTTTTTGAAAACCTTTTGACCGCACCCTGCTTTAGAGGTTGCCTACATATCCTGGGCTAAACAGGAATCAGGTCAGTGTAGTTCGGGAAGGTCTGGCAGTTTAAAAACTACCAGACTCACTATTGCATTGACACTGTTGAGACCTGCAGACTTACTCCTTATTACACCGGGGGGGGTGGGGGGAAATGTAAAATGAAGAAGCTATTCTAAGCTATGATCCTACAATTACAATTGTTCCTAATCTAGCTTTTGCTCTTCTTCCCTTTCCGGTGATGCAGAATCTCTTTCTTTTTTTGTTGATTTTCTTTGATGCTGACTCTCTTTTTTGTTGATTTTCTTTGATACTGACTCTCTTTTTGTTGATTTTCTTGTTTCCTCTTTTTTTTATTTTCACCGGTATTTCTTGATCTCGAGCTGAACCTGCTAAAAACAAAAGAACAAACTACTTTTTTTCTTTTCTGCCCCAGTGTGGGCTTTTAGCTGTATAAACCATGATGTGCAAAAATGTATTCCCGTATTTGAAGGTGGGCGCCTAACAGAATTTAAACGTGCAATGCGATGCAGAAAAGTATTCCCGTATTTGAAGGTGGGCACCTAACAGAATTTAAACGTGCAATGCAAATGCAGAAAAGTATTCCCGTATTTGAAGGTGGGCACCTAACAAAATTTAAACGTGCAATGCGATGCAGAAAAGTATTCCCGTATTAGAAGATGGGCACCTAACAGAAATTAAACGTGCAATGCGATGCAGAAAAGTATTCCCGTATTAGAAGGTGGGCACCTAACAGAATTTAAACGTGCAATGCGATGCAGAAAAGTATTCCCATATTAGAAGGTGGGCACCTAACAAAATTTAAACGTGCAATGCGATGCAGAAAATATTCCCGTAGCCTGAGGACGGCACCTAACAGAAATTAAACGTGCAATGCGATGCAGAAAAGTATTCCCGTATTAGAAGGTGGGCACCTAACAGAAATTAAACGTGCAATGCGATGCAGAAAAGTATTCCCGTATTAGAAGGTGGGCACCTAACAGAAATTAAACGTGCAATACGATGCAGAAAAGTATTCCCGTATTAGAAGGTGGGCACCTAACAGAATTTAAACGTGCAATGCGATGCAGAAAAGTATTCCCGTATTAGAAGGTGGGCACCTAACAGAAATTAAACGTGCAATGCGATGCAGAAAATATTCCCGTATTAGAAGGTGGGCACCTAACAGAAATTAAACGTGCAATGCGATGCAGAAAATATTCCCGTATTAGAAGGTGGGCACCTAACAGAAATTAAACGTGCAATGCGATGCAGAAAAGTATTCCCGTATTAGAAGGTGGGCACCTAACAGAATTTAAACGTGCAATGCGATGCAGAAAAGTATTCCCGTATTAGGAGGTGGGCACCTAACAGAATTTAAACGTGCAATGCAAAAGATGTATTCCCGCAGCCTGAGGACTGGGGAGTGGATTTTAAAAGATGTTACCTTCCTCTTTTTGATATTTTCTTTTACCAAATTATCTCTCACCTGTGAATTTCTCCACTTATTTGGCGATCTTTCTCTTTTTGGTATTTTTAATTTTTCCACATTGGTCACATTCACTTTAAAGTGATTAGTGACAATTTGTTCCTGCATGAAACAAAATTTATTAGATATAAATTGCTGGCAATTGGCATCTGTCGTCCCCACTTCTTATAGCTTCCTTTGTTTTTGCTTTCTCATGCTGCATGACTTTCAACTTCTTATCCCTTACAAACTCTTTTTGTATTTTCTCATTTCTCCATTTTTGTTTTGTTTTCTTTTCCTTTAGCCATGTTTGCCAAGCTTCTTTATTTCCTTCCCAACTCTTCCTTCTTTCTGACCCAGTGTTGTTTCAGCTTTCGTTATCAGAAGCTGGTAGTTAGCTCTCAAAAGGCAAACAATGAAATGCAGAAAAATGAAAGAAAGGTAAGGGCGTTTTGGAGAGATGATAGAACTTATCTGGCTATTCGCTGGCTGATTCCGCTGACCATGCCATGCATTTAAACTCTGACCCAGTTCGTTCCAATCATTATTCCTTCTCCAAATTGTTTCCACCACAAACCGATGCTGTTTTTGTTGCTTTTCTCTTTTCTGATAGTCCTCACGATCGATCTACAGTGCCTCGAAAGGTTTTCACCAATAGAACTCTCTCATTTATTCTCTCGTCCTCACAATCATGTCACAGTGCCGATTAAGGTTTTCACTAATGAGACTCTCTCATTTTTATTTCTCTCAAACTCACAGTCGCCTTACGGTGCCGGTTAAGGTTTTCACCGATGAGACTCTCTCATTTTTTTCATTTTTTCTCTTTTTTTTTTGTTTTCTGTACCACGGGTATTATCCGACGTTTCGCTCCTCCTTCGTTGCATTCGTTATCATTTCAAAATTGATCAGAAGGTCTTTTCTTCGGACTGTAACGTGGCTTTTGGATGGGTTAAGAAAGGAAGGTATAAAGGCTCAAAGTCTCAACGAGGGTTCAAAAATATTTACAACTCTCGGAATTATTAAACATAACTTCTGCCCCAGTTTCAATATGTGGGGAATTTTTGGATTTTTTCTTTATTGTGACTGAACCCCAGAGAGGCTGCCTACGTACCCTTTCGGGATCAAGTCAGACGTAGTTCATCCAACTTCATTAGTTAGATGGATTTCTTTTTGACTTTTTCCCGGTTTCTTTGTCTTTTTCTCTTTTCTTTTTTCATCATTTTTTCATTTCATTTTTTTTCATTTCATTTTTCATCATTTCATTTTTCATTTTGGCAATTTCGATCTTATTGCACTAAAGCGATTCGAGAGAGGGATATGAAAGAATTTATTCATTAAGGCTCAAAGGGGTTATCAACGGATAAAGTGTTTGGATAGAGAATAAAATGCCTTCGTCATTTCAATTCCAAAATCACAACAAAATACAAAACACATAATTGAAAATGAATCATACATAGTATCTTTTGACTGCATCTGAATTGATAGCAGTCTCTACGCACTTTCCTTCAACATCTGTTAAATACAATGCTCCATTAGACAACACCCGTGATACCACAAATGGTCCTTGCCAATTTGGCGCAAACTTGCCCTTTGCTTCGGCCCAATGCGGTAAGATACGCCTCAATACCAGTTGTCCGACTTCAAACTTTCGAGGTCGTACCTTCTTATTATATGCTCTGGCCATTCTTCGTTGATACAACTGCCCATGGCAAACTGCGGCCAACCTCTTCTCATCAATCAAATTCAATTGCTCTAACCGGGCTTTTACCCATTCATCGTCATCTATCTCAGCTTCAGCTATGATCCGCAATGACGGTATTTCTATTTCTTCGGGTATAACAGCCTCTGTTCCATACACCATTGTATAAGGTGTGGTTCCGATAGAAGTATGCACCGTCGTGCGGTAACCCATGAGAGCAAAATGTGTTAGGAATGCGTAGAATTCATCGCGGCGAGCTTGCGAGCCGCAGTTCGGACCCTTGGTAGTGATTTAAGTTTCAAAAATGTAGAGAATTAATTTTTCCGAAAAATGTCTAATATGCGGTCAAGAATGCGACCGCAAACCTGACATGCGGACCGCATTCTTGCCGCAAAACGTTCCAGAGAGTTGCCCAAAATCGTGTCAAAAGTGCGGTCGATATGCGATCGCATGTCAAATCTGCGGTGCACTTTGCGACCGCGGAATCAACATGCGGTCCGCATAGTGACCGCATTCCTTAACAGAACCTGTGTAAAATTTGGGGCAATTCTGCGGTCACTATGCGGACCGCATGTTGATTCTGCGGTCGCAAAGTGCACCGCAGATTTGCCCCGGTCCAGATTTTTGTAACATTTTGACCCGATCTCTTCTTTAATATAACACCTTTCTTCTTCATTTTATCATATCATCTTACCAAAATTAGAGAGAGAAGGGAGGGTTTTTAGAGAGAGAAATCTTTCATCTTCAAAGATTGTTCCAACCATCTTAATTCCAAGGGATCTTAGGGCAAGTATTCAACATCCCCAATCTTATCAAGGTAAAAACCCTAACTATTTTCTTTGATTTTCAGTTTTAATTGGGTAAAGAGAGGTTTGCATATAATAGCTTTTAAAAATAGAATTTTTACACTCATGCATGATTATTGAACTTGATTTCTAGTAAAAAGAAGTGAGTAGAAGTAAGAGTCTTCCAGAACAAGGTTGGCAAGAGTAGGATATCTTGGGTAAGCATAAAGTAGAAAGTTAACGGAAGAAAACTCATCACCAGGTATGTATGGCTAATTTTGATTCTTGTAAAATCGCCCAAATGTGTGCGAATTATTTTGGCATGTGTCAAATTGAGAAATTTTACGTAATTCTTTGATTTTCTTGTTGAGCATTTGATTGATGTTGAAATACGTGTGGTGTGGTATGAAATATGAATTGAAAGATAAAAAAAAAAAAGTAATCGAGATTGGTAAAGAGTTGGGAACAACAATTGTGATGGCATATTTGGCTTATTGTGGAAGGAATTTGAAACACCTTAATTGTGGTAAATTGTTGAACATGATTATGTGGGCATTTTCGATTTTGGAATACTTGTAACTTGGTTTTGATATTGGCTTGAGAAGAAATTGAGAACATGAACCAATGTGTAAGTTGCTTATTTGAACTTGTTGAAATTGTGTGTAGTACCTTATCTGCTGTTTGAAATTGTTGTGTTTTCAAGTGTAAGGCGGGGTCGTGTTGCGCGCTGCGCAACGTGGGGAAATAAGGTGTGGGTTGGGGTGATAAGGGTGGCCGAGGTAATAAGGGTGGTCAGGGGCAATAAGGATGGAAAGCGATCGAAATCGCTATTGAAAATTGATACAAAAATCAATAATGTGAAATTGTGAAAGGAGACAACAGGAGAGTTTGCAACCTGTGGGGCACTGATTGCCCCTTTGTTTGACTACTTGTGCTTTACGTGATTGATTGGTTATTGTAAAATTGGTTGATCGTAGAAAGTACTTTGTGTGAGAATTATTTGAAATGAGGAAAATGTGGAAATATGGTTGGCTGGGCTTAATTAATTGTTGATGTAATTTAATGGCTTGAGTTTACTTGGGACAAAGTTTGTCCATACATACCGGTACAATTCAAGTGTACTGACGTCCCTTTTGCCGGGGACGCTACATTCGTGTTATGATTGTAGGTGGATCAGTAGCAGGCACTTCAGCTCATCGGCGGTAGTATCCTTCTCCTTCCACTGCCCGTTTTGGTGAGCCCCTTTCTTCCTCGGGGCCTTGTGTGGTTCATGCCACTCGGTTTAGATTTCATTTTGGTTTTGTAAGGTATAGCCGGAGCCTTGTTACCGGCAAGTATTGTATTTCCCTTTTTGTATCCTAGAGGCTCCATAGACATGTAAATTGTTGGATTGTGGCCTATGTATATGTATGGGGCGTTGTAAATATAAATTATGAACTTGTTAGTGAATCAATCACATGGTTATGTTTATGCATTATGAAATCAGTCATTATTGGTAAAATATTTGGTTAATGAGAAACAATCAACACGGGGTTAACGCGTGGGAATGAAAGGCACCCAGGTCCGCTTGACTGGGGCAACCCGGTCAGGCGCCGGTCATGTCCCTCGATTTGGGGCGTGACAGTTTTAGTATCAGAGCCTATGGTTTTTAAAGTGTCCTAGGATGTCTCGGAGCCGTGTCTAGTAGTGCCCTTCTTATAGGTGTGTTGTCGACCACATCATATAAGTAGGGGGCTACACGGGCATTTAGGAATTTACCTACTTCTTTGTTAATCTATATCGTGCGGTAAAGTGCAATATGGAGATATCTGTGTCTAATTCGTGCCTTGTTCCCAAATTTTCAGTATATGGCACCTAAGAAGAAGGCTAGACTCGGCCTTAGGGCCAATGCCGGCCCAAGTGCAGTTGTTAATCATGTACCCGATGCCGTGGGAGAGAATGACCCACCAGTCCCGAATTTGCCTGGCCCATCTGTTCAAAACCCAAGTGTCCCTATTCCAGCCGCGGCAGAGGATGCCACCATTCCTCCTGCCGGTGTTCCTGACTCAGATACAGTTCCCGCTTCGGGCTCTGGTATCTCTAATGAAGATCTTAGGGGAGCCATTCATATGTTAACACGGTTAGTGGCCGCCCAGGCCCAGAGATCCCATGATGCCCCTGCATCCTCCAGCGGACAGGGAGATTCCTTTGGCTCCGGAGTCCATCAATTCTTGCGATTGGCCCCTCCAGAATTTTCAGGCACCGATGCAGAGGCTGACCCACAGGAATTCCTTGATGAGATATACAAGACCCTCAGAGTGATGAAGGCTACAGATATAGAGGGGGTAGAGTTGGCCTCTTACAGGCTGAAGGGTGCGGCACGTTCATGGTTCGAAATGTGGGAGGATTCTCGTGAGGAAGGAAGCCCTCCGGCCAGATAGGATGAGTTCGTGGATGCATTTATGGACCACTTCTTACCTGCTGAGGCAATGGCAGCCCGTGCCACTGAGTTCGAGGTCCTCAAACAGGGCGGTATGAGTGTTTGGGAGTATCACATGGAGTTCGTAAGGTTGTCCAAGTACGCTCCTCATTTAGTGTCGACCATGGATGCCCGGGTTCGACGGTTTGTTCGGGGCCTTAGGCCCTTTGGTAGTGAATGAGGCCGCCACAGCAGCTTTGCACTCGGATATGAACTATGGGAGGATCGTGGGGTTTGCTCGAGCCACGAGAGGCCGGGAAAGTGAAGATTCGTGCGAGAGAGAAAGTAGCGAGCGGGGCCCGGTCAATGGGTTGTTCGGGGAGATCACTTCCGGGGAGGGGGTCATCGGGGCCATCCCGGTCATATGCTCGGTCCTCCGCGAGTGCACCGCCATCCATGCACGGTCATCAGCGGGGCGGTTACTCGAGACCTGGTTTAGACGACGAGGAGGTCTCGTCGGTTTGGTCATCCGGGGTGTGATCCCGGCAGCGGGGGAGACCTACATGCCCCGAGTGTGGGAGATTTCATACGAAACTTGCTACCTTGACCTTCCGGTGTGCTTCGGGTGCGGGGTGAGAGGTCACATTCGGCGGGACTGCCGTGCACCCCGTCAGGGTATAGGTAGGGGATCTGCTCAGTCATCCGGTTCTTCGGCTGCTACATCATCGGCGCGTACTCCAGCATCAGTAGGGAGTGGTGCAGCTAGGGGTGGAGCTCGGGGTAGGGGTGGACCTAGCCGATTCTATGCATTGAGTGACCGCCGGAATGCCGAGGCTTCTCCAGATGTTGTTACAGGTATCATGTCTGTTCGGACTATTGATTGCTATGCCCTTATTGATCCGGGGTCCTCCTTGTCTTATGTTACTCCATTCATTTCTTCAAGTTTTGGGATAGTACCCGAACAACTTCATGAGCCGTTCTCTGTGTCGACTCCAATCGGTGATTCTATTACAGCCTCACGAGTCTATAGGAATTGTGTTGTTACGGTGGGTGGTCGTGATACCACAGCCGACCTTATTGAGCTTGGGATGGTAGATTTTGATGTAATTATGGGGATGGATTGGCTCTATTCGTGCTTTGCCAAACTTGACTGTCGAACGAGAGTTATGAGGCTCGATTTCACTAACGAGCCAGTTATTGAATGGAGAGAAAATGGTGTAGTGCCAAGGGGTAGGTTTATTTCCTACCTTAAGGCTTCAAAGATGATTAAGAAAGGGTGTATCTATCACCTGGTTCGGGTAACGGACACCACCTCAGATGTGCCTACCCTCGAGTCCGTGCCAATTGTGAATGAATTTCCTGAAGTGTTTCCAGATGAGCTTCCAGGCATCCCGCTGGATAGGGAGATTGATTTCGTGATCGATGTAATGCCAGATACTCAGCCAATATCCATTCCACCATACAGAATGGGGCCAGCAGAGTTAAGGGAGTTAAAGGAGCAGCTGAGGCATTTATTAGAGAAAGGGTTCATACAACCGAGTGTGTCGCCGTGGGGTGCTCCGGTTCTCTTTTTCAGAAAGAAGGATGGGTCACTTCGAATGTGTATTGATTATCGGCAGCTCAACAAAGTCACCATCAAGAATAAATATCCTTTGCCTCGAGTGGATGATCTGTTTGACCAATTGCAGGGAGCGAAGTTCTTCTCAAAGATTGATTTACGGTCTGGGTACCACCAGTTGAAAATCAGGGAGCAGGATATTCCTAAGACCGCCTTCAAAACTCGTTATGGTCACTTCGAGTTTTTGGTCATGTCTTTTGGGCTAACCAACGCCCGAGCAGCTTTCATGGACCTTATGAATCGGGTTTTCAAGCCATTCCTAGATTCCTTTGTGATTGTATTCATTGACGATATTCTCATCTACTCTCGGAGCGGGGAAGATCATGCCGTTCACCTCAGAGCAGCATTGCAGACCCTTCTTCAGCATCAATTGTATGCCAAGTTCTCAAAATGTGAGTTTTGGTTGAAGTCCGTAGCTTTTCTAGGACATGTTATTTCCAGTGAGGGAATTATGGTGGATCCTCAGAAGATTGCGGCGGTGAAAGATTGGCCTAGACCCATGAACCCGACAGAGATTCGTAGCTTCTTGGGTTTGGTAGGGTACTATCGGAGATTTGTAGAGGGATTCTCAACCCTCGCTTCCCCATTGACAAAACTGACGCAGAAGGCAGTGAAGTTCCAGTGGTCCGATGCTTGTGAGAAAAGTTTCCAAGAATTGAAGTCAAGATTGACCTCGGCACCGGTATTGGCCTTGCCAGAAGGCACAGAGGGATTTGTAGTCTATTGTGATGCCTCCAGAGTCGGTTTGGGATGTGTATTGATGCAGCACGGAAAGGTTATAGCTTACGCTTCCAGGCAACTCAAGAATCATGAGAAGAATTATCCGACGCATGATTTGGAACTTGCAGTTGTTGTGTTTGCCTTGAAAATATGGCGACACTATCTTTATGGGGTTCATGTAGATGTGTTTTCAGACCACAAGAGCCTCCAGTATTTGTTCAAGCAGAAAGAGCTGAATCTGAGACAGCGACGATGGTTAGAACTACTCAAGGACTATGATATGGACATATTGTACCATCCAGGGAAGGCAAATGTGGTAGCTGACGCTCTTAGTCGGAAATCCATGGGTAGTTTGGCTCATTTGGGTGTGGATCGGAGACCCCTGGCTCGAGAGGTCTACCAATTAGCCAGCTTGGGGGTTCGTATTTCGGCGTCAGACGAGGGGGATATCTTGGTGCATAATGGAGCAGAATCATCATTGGTCGCGGAAATCAAGGAAAAACAGTTCATGGATCAAGCATTGGTTCGGGTGAAGGAAGCAGTCATGAATGACAAGACCTCAGCATTTGTACTCAGCAGCAAAGATGGTGTATTGCGGTGTCAAGATAGGCTATGTGTTCCGGATGTGGACGAGTTTCGGGAGAGAGTGATGGCAGAGGCTCATACTTCCAGGTATTCTGTGCACCCCGGTTCAACGAAAATGTATCATGACCTTAAGGAGATTTATTGGTGGAACAGTATGAAAAGAGATGTAGCAAGCTTTGTAGCTAAATGTCCGAACTGTCAACAAGTGAAGGCCGAGCATCAACGACCTGGTGGATTAACTCAGCTTATAGAAATACCAAGGTGGAAATGGGAGATGATCAATATGGATTTCGTGGTGGGGTTACCTCGCACTCAGCATAAGTTTGACTCAATATGGGTGATAGTGGATCGACTCACCAAATCAGCTCACTTCCTGCCTGTCAAGTCCACTGATACCGCGGAGCAATATGCAAGATTGTACATCAAAGAGATAGTAAGGCTTCATGGCACTCCACTTTCTATCATCTCAGATCGCGGGGCTCAGTTCACCGCTAACTTTTGGAAGAAGTTTCAGCAAGGTTTGGGAACTCAGGTGAATCTCAGCACAACTTTCCATCCACAGACCGATGGACAGGCCGAGCGGACCATTCAGATGCTTGAAGATATGTTGCGGGCTTGTGTCTTAGATTTTAAGGGTAATTGGGATGAACACTTGCCACTGATAGAATTTGCTTACAATAACAGCTACCATGCTAGCATTCAAATGGCCCCGTTTGAGGCATTGTACGGGAGAAGATGTAGATCGCCAATCGGGTGGGTTGAGGTAGGTGAAGCGGAATTGCTAGGGCCAGACATGGTGTACGAAGCTATGGAAAAGGTCAAGGTTATTCAGGAGAGAATGAAAACAGCACAGAGTCGTCAAAAGTCCTATGGAGACGTTCGTCGAAGGGATTTGGAGTTTCAAGTCGATGATTGGGTGTTCTTGAGGGTATCTCCTATGAAGGGAGTCATGCGGTTCGGAAAGAAAGGGAAATTGAGTCCTAGGTATGTCGGGCCATATCGGATCGTTCAAAGGATTGGTCAAGTTGCTTATAGGCTAGAGTTGCCTCCCGAGATGTCATCAGTGCATCCGGTATTCCATGTGTCCATGTTGAAGAAAGTGATTGGAGATCCATCCACCATCATGCCAGTCGAAGCTATAGAGGTTAGTGAAGATTTGTCATATGAAGAAGTTCCAGTTCCCATTCTTGATAGGCAAGTCCGTAAGTTGAGAAATAAGGAAGTTGCCTCTGTTAAAGTATTGTGGCGAAGTCAACAAGTTGAGGAGGCCACATGGGAAGCAGAAAAAGAGATGAAAGAAAAGTACCCCCAATTGTTTGATCAAGCCTAGAAGAAATTAGGTGACCCTCCTACTCTTAGTAACTGTCATCTTGTCTAAGTTGTTTCCCTCTTAGTATTAGTAAAGTCCCCTTCATTTTGTAATGAGTTAAATGTGTTGTTACCTTGGGTCACTTGAACGTTTCTTGATAAATGAAAGCCTTATAAAGATTTACGTGTTTAATAAACAACTAATAGTAAGTGTAGATTGGTAATGGTTTGTTAAGTGTACATGGTGTGTTAAAATGGTTAAATAAGGTAAGAATTCATTGAAATGACTAGTTTATGTGCAATTGTAACAATGTGATAGAATATGTGCATTCGTTGAGGTAAGAAAGTGTATACCAGTTTTGAAAAGTGTTGTAGTTGTATATTGTTGTTTGGTAATGTATTTCGGGGGCCCTCTGACAGGTGGATATGTCCATAATACAAAGGAAACTCTGGCGAAATTTTTCTAAAATATAAGAGTTAGTCAAAATCTTGATAGCTTGCATACCATGTCTTTCAAAACTCATTTATTTCAAAATCCTCATTCGAGGACGAATGATCTTAAGGGGGGAGGATGTAAGGCCCCGTAAAATTTTGTGCATAAAACCTAGTAGTTGTGGTGTCTTGGTCCGAATAATGTGTTAGGAATGCGTAGAATTCATCGCGGCGAGCTTGCGAGCCGCAGTTCGGACCCTTGGTAGTGATTTAAGTTTCAAAAATGTAGAGAATTAATTTTTCCGAAAATGTCAAATATGCGGTCAAGAATGCGACCGCAAACCTGACATGCGGACCGCATTCTTGCCGCAAAACGTTCCAGAGAGTTTCCCAAAAATCGTGTCAAAAGTGCGGTCGATATGCGATCGCATGTCAAATCTGCGGTGCACTTTGCGACCGCAGAATCAACATGCGGACCGCATTCCGGCCGCATTTCTTAACAGAACCTGTGTAAAATTTGGGGCAATTCTGCGGTCACTATGCGGACCGCATGTTGATTCTACGGTCGCATAGTGCACCGCATAATTGACCCCGGCCCAGATTTTTGTAACATTTTGACCCGATCTCTTCTTTAATATAACACCTTTCTTCTTCATTTTATCATATCATCTTACCAAAATTAGAGAGAGAAGGGAGGGTTTTTAGAGAGAGAAATCTTTCATCTTCAAAGATTGTTCCAACCATCTTAATTCCAAGGGATCTTAGGGCAAGTATTCAACATCCCCAATCTTATCAAGGTAAAAACCCTAACTATTTTCTTTGATTTTCAGTTTTAATTGGGTAAAGAGAGGTTTGCATATAATAGCTTTTAAAAATAGAATTTTTACACTCATGCATGATTATTGAACTTGATTTCTAGTAAAAAGAAATGAGTAGAAGTAAGAGTCTTCCAGAACAAGGTTGGCAAGAGTAGGATATCTTGGGTAAGCATAAAGTAGAAAGTTAACGGAAGAAAACTCATCACCAGGTATGTATGGCTAATTTTGATTCTTGTAAAATCGCCCAAATGTGTGCGAATTATTTTGGCATGTGTCAAATTGAGAACTTTTACGTAATTCTTTGATTTTCTTGTTGAGCATTTGATTGATGTTGAAATACGTGTGGTATGGTATGAAATATGAATTGAAAGATAAAAAAAAAAAAGTAATCGAGATTGGTAAAGAGTTGGGAACAACAATTGTGATGGCATATTTGGCTTATTGTGGAAGGAATTTGAAACACCTTAATTGTGGTAAATTGTTGAACATGATTATGTGGGCATTTTCGATTTTGGAATACTTGTAACTTGGTTTTGATATTGGCTTGAGAAGAAATTGAGAACATGAACCAATGTGTAAGTTGCTTATTTGAACTTGTTGAAATTGTGTGTAGTACCTTATCTGCTGTTTGAAATTGTTGTGTTTTCAAGTGTAAGGCGGGGTCGTGTTGCGCGCCGCAACGTGAGGAAATAAGGTGTGGGTTGGGGTGATAAGGGTGGCCGAGGTAATAAGGGTGGTCGGGGGCAATAAGGATGGAAAGCGATCGAAATCGCTATTGAAAATTGATACAAAAATCAATAATGTGAAATTGTGAAAGGAGACAGCAGGAGAGTTTGCAACCTGTGGGGCACTGATTGCCCCTTTGTTTGACTACTTGTGCTTTACATGATTGATTGGTTATTGTTAAATTGGTTGATCGTAGAAAGTACTTTGTGTGAGAATTATTTGAAATGAGGAAAATGTGGAAATATGGTTGGTTGGCTTAATTAATTGTTGATGTAATTTAATGGCTTGAGTTTACTTGGGACAAAGTTTGTCCATACATACCAGTACAATTCAAGTGTACTGACGTCCCTTTTGCCGGGGGCGCTACATTCGTGTCATGATTGTAGGTGGATCAGTAGCAGGCACTTCAGCTCATCGGCGGTAGTATCCTTCTCCTTCCACTGCCCGTTTTGGTGAGCCCCTTTCTTCCTCGGGGCCTTGTGTGGTTCATGCCACTCGGTTTAGATTTCATTTTGGTTTTGTAAGGTATAGCCGGAGCCTTGTTACCGGCAAGTATTGTATTTCCCTTTTT
This sequence comes from Nicotiana noctiflora, assembly GCA_032618575.1. Taxonomy (NCBI): domain Eukaryota; kingdom Viridiplantae; phylum Streptophyta; class Magnoliopsida; order Solanales; family Solanaceae; genus Nicotiana; species Nicotiana noctiflora. The sequence goes on along the minus strand of JASVEL010000541.1, from coordinate 407,571 downwards.
GTATCCTAGAGGCTCCATAGACATGTAAGCTGTGGGATTGTGGCCTATGTATATGTATGGGGCGTTGTAAATATAAATTATGAACTTGTTAGTGAATCAATCACATGGTTATGTTTATGCATTATGAAATCAGTCATTATTGGTAAAATATTTGGTTAATGAGAAACAATCAACACGGGGTTAACGCGTGGGAATGAAAGGCACCCAGGTCCGCTTGACTGGGGCAACCCGGTCAGTGGGGCGTGACAGTGTGGTTTCGATAGAAGTACGCACCGTCGTGCGGTAACCCATGAGAGCAAAGGGTAACTTTTCATGCCATTGCTTGGATCCCTCCACCATTTTTCGGAGAATCTTCTTGATATTCTTATTCGCCGCCTCTACTGCACCATTCGCCTTTGGCCTGTAAGGTGTTGAATTGCGGTGTGTAATCTTAAATCTTTCACAAACATCCGCCATGAGATGACTGTTTAAATTGGCTCCATTGTCCGTGATAATCACCTTGGGAATTCCAAACCGGCATATGATATTCTCACGCACAAAATCCACTACCGCTTTCTTCGTCACAGCCTTGAACGTCTTTGCTTCAACCCACTTGGTGAAATAATCAAGTGCAACCAGAATGAACCTGTGCCCATTAGAAGCGGCTGGATCTATAGGGCCAATAACATCCATGCCCCAAGCAACAAAGGGCCAAGGTGCTGACATTGTATGCAACTCATAAGGTGGGGAGTGGATCAGATCCCCATGTACCTGGCATTGATGGCATTTCCTTACATTCCTGATACAATCACGCTCCATAGTGAGCCAGTAGTACCCAGCTCTCAAAATCTTCTTTGCTAAAACATATCCGCTCATGTGGGGTCCACATACTCCGGCATGTACTTCAATCATGATTTCATTTGCTTGTTGTGCATCCACGCACCGCAATAAACCCAGATCTGGTGTTCTTTTGTATACCACTCCTCCACTGAGGAAAAATCCATTGGCTAGACGCCCGATGGCTCTCTTCTGGTCTCCGGTGGCTTGCTCCGGGTATTTGCCAGCTTTCAGGTATTCCCTAATATCATGATACCACGGCTCCCCATCTAACTCTTCTTCCACAGCGAAGTAATAAGCATTTTGATCGCGGACTTGGATCTGGAGCGGATCCATATATGTCTTGTCGGGATGATGCAACATAGAGGACAGTGTGGCCAAAGCATCTGCTATCTCATTGTGCATTCTTGGGATGTGCTTGAACTCTATAGACTGGAATCTTTGAGATAACTCGTGCAAACAATACCGATATGGTATCAATTTCAAATCTCGTGTCTCCCATTCCCCTTGGATTTGGTGTACCAAGAGATCCGAGTCACCCATGACCAAAATCTCTTGAATACCCATGTCAATTGCCATCCTTAATCCCAAGATGCACGCCTCATATTCGGCCATGTTGTTGGTACGGAAAAATCGGAGCTGAGCTGTGACGGGATAGTGCTGACCCGTACCTGAAATGAGTACCGCTCCGATACCAACGCCCTTGCTGTTGACAGCTCCATCAAAGTACATCTTCCATCCTGGTTTCTCATCTTGCTCCATCACCTCGACAATCATTGCCTCTTCATCCGGAAAGTACGTCTTCAATGGTTCATACTCATCATCTACCGGATTCTCGGCTAAGTGGTCCGCAATAGCTTGTGCCTTCATTGCCGTACGAGTCACATAGATAATGTCAAATTCTGTGAGCAGAATCTGCCATTTGGCCAATCTTCCCGTAGGCATGGGCTTCTGAAATATGTACTTGAGAGGATCCAGTCGTGATATCAAGTGTGTGGTATATGCTGACAAATAATGCTTTAACTTCTGAGCTACCCAAATCAGCGCACAACAAGTCCTTTCAAGTTGGGTATACTTCACCTCATAGGATGTAAACTTCTTGCTGAGGTAATATATGGCTTGTTCTTTCTTGCTTGTCTCGTCATGTTGACCCAGTACACAACCGAAGGAGTTATCCAGCACTGTCAGATATAAAATCAGAGGTCGCCCTGGTTCTGGAGGAACTAACACTGGAGGATTGGCCAAATATTCCTTGATTTTGTCAAAGGCTTGCTGACACTCTTCGGTCCATTTCACCGCTGCATCTTTCTTCAACAACTTGAAGATCGGCTCACACGTTGATGTCAATTGAGCGATGAACCGACTAATGTAATTCAACCTTCCTAGTAAACTCACGACCTCCTTCTTGTTCTTCGGCGGAGGTAGACTTTGAATAGCCTTGATCTTTGATGGATCCAGTTCAATACCTCGCCGACTCACTATGAACCCCAGTAACTTCCCTGAAGGTACTCCAAAGGCACATTTCACTGGATTGAGCTTTAAATTGTACCTCCGGAGTCTTTGGAAAAACTTCCTCAAATCTCTAACATGATCAAGTTGTTTTATGGACTTTATGATGACATCGTCCACATATACTTCAATTTCTCGATGCACCATATCATGGAACATTGTGGTCATCGCCCTCATGTAAGTTGCCCCGGCGTTTTTCAATCCAAACGGCATTACTCTGTAACAGTACGTTCCCCAAGGTGTAATGAAGGCAGTTTTCTCAGCATCTTCTTCGTCCATAAGGATCTGGTGATATCCAGCATAACAATCCACAAATGAACCGATTTCATGCTTGGCGCAATTGTCGATCAATATGTGAATGTTTGGCAATGGGAAGTCATCCTTCGGACTAGCTTTGTTGAGGTCTCTATAGTCTACACACACTCTGGTTTTGCCATCTTTCTTCGGGACCGGCACAACATTTGCCAACCAGGTGGGGTATTTGGTAACTCTTATGACCTTTGCCTCAAACTGCTTGTTCACCTCTTCTTTTATCTTTACACTAATGTCCGTTTTGAATTTCCTCAGCTTTTGTTTTACCGGCCGGCATTCAGAATAGATAGGCAACTTGTGTACCACCAAATCAGTGCTAAGCCCGGGCATGTCATCATAGGACCAGGCAAAGATGTCCTTAAATTCATGTAACAACCTTATCAATTCATCCCTGAGGGGTGCCTCCAAATGTACACTAATCTTTGTTTCTTGGACATCATCTTCGCTCCCCAAATTTATAGATTCCGTATCACTCAGATTCGGTTTGGGTTTTTCCTCGTATTGTTTCATGTCCTTGCTTATTTCCTCCAGGGCTTCCTCATCCTCACATTCTATTTCACTATCTTCCTCGATTTCTTATATAGTAACGTGATTGTCAGAACTGGGTCTAGAATCCTCATGCATGACATGGCATCAGAATCAACACATGCAAAACTGTACAAAAGGAAAAATAAAGAAAAATAAGACAAAAGTGAAGAAAAGGAAAACTGCATTTCATTGATAAAAAGAACGAACAAAGTTCGGGATACATGACGATTTTCTTTTCATAAGGGGGATGGGAAAACTATAAAAACAACAACTTTTGGGAAAGCAATGATGAAATTTTGGAGCTAACTACCAAGACTCCTTCCTGATAGGGAAAGGAGTAGCTTCCCAATTGTTTAACATGATTCCAGGTCCCACAAACTGCACATCCATGTTGCTTGTGCCTTCCCTTTCTTCAATCGTATTCACCTCCCAAAACATCTTCTCAAAACTTAGCATTTCTTCATCAAGTTGGGTCTCAATGCACTTTGTCACAGCAGATGGCTGATATTTTGTACCAGGCCGGATGAAGGTGTCGGATAATTTGGGCATGGGTTTGGGCAAGGTCCAGTTCTTTTTGGCTTTTGAGGCTCTCTGGATGTCGGCAAAGGTGGGTTTGAACCCTAAGCCGAATGTGCCTTTGTTTTCTGGAAGCTGAACCGGTTGAATAACTCCTTGCAGTGCTTTGCCCAGTCTTTTCCCTGGTGCGAATCCATTTTTAAGCATTTCCTTGGCCACCATCACAACAGTTGGTGCCATCATAGGGATCGGCAACTTGTCACCTTCAGCAATTCTGTTTACCACAATAGCATCTGTCACTTGGTAGACCCAAGGACCTCTATCCCCATCAGTATCATCAAATGGTGTGACCACATTACAAGCATTTTCTTCCCCATGTACTACAATCTCTTGTTGTTCCCACTCAAACCTGACCATCTGGTGTAGAGAAGATGGTACTGCCTTGGCCGCGTGAATCCAGGGTCGGCCTAACAACAAGTTATATGACACAACAATGTCGAGCACCTGGAACTCCATAGTAAAATCAACAGGACCGATTGTCACTTCCAGAATAATATCTCCCAACGTGTTTTTACCCCCCACCGTCAAACCCTCTCACGTTTATAATGTTCTTCCGGATTCTGTCCGGACTGATGTTGAGCTTCCCCAAAGTCGACAGCGGGCAAATATTAGCGCTTGATCCGTTGTCTATCAATACCCTGGTCACTACTGACTCTTCACTCTTTACCGTAAGGTACAGTGCCTTATTGTGCTCAGTTCCCTCCACCGGCAGCTCCTTATCAGAGAATGTAATCCTATTAGACTCGAAAATTTTGTTGGTAATCTTTTCCAAGTGACAAACCGAAATCTTTTCCGGAACATGAGCCTCATTTAGAATCTTCATAAGAGCCTTCCGGTGTTCTTCTGAATGTATTAGCAGAGATAGCAAAGAGATCTGGGCAGGGGTCTTCCTCAACTGCTCAACCACTGAGTACTCTTGTGACTTCATCTTCTTAAGGAATTCCTCTGCTTCCTCCTCTGACACTGGTTTCTTCAATTGGCTCTCTTTTACCACTTTCATCTTTCTCAGTTCCTCTGGAGCAAAGCATCTTCTAGACCGGGTGAGTCCATCGGTTTCGTTAATTTCCCCAGAAACCTCTTTTCCTTTATAAACCACTGTTACCTTGTTATAGTTCCAAGGTACAGTCTTTGTACTCACCACCGGCATTTGCACTACTGGTTTTATGATTGCTGGCTCTGTACTGGCGCCTTTCACAGTCACAATCGTCTTTGCACCTGGCACTACCACTTTCAAACCTGCCACCACTACTGGCTTTGGTTTCTCAACAATCGCTTTCTCTTTCACAGCTTCCTTTTCTACCTTGCCACTCGACTTTATCATCATCACAGCCTGAGATGGTTTTTGACTGCTATCACCCTGCACCAATTCTATCATGTGTGTCTCGTGGTGATTTGGCAGCGGATTCTGGATAATGTTCGGGGCTTCGGGAGCCTGTACTTCAATTCTCCTCTCATCAATGAGATCCTGAATGGCATTCTTCAACTGCCAACATTTTTCAGTATCGTGGCCCAATGTTCCCGAACAGTATTCACATCTAACAGAAGGATCAAGGTTTTTCGGGGGCGGGTTTGGAACTTTAGGTGCAACTGGGCTTAGCATCCCCAATTCTTTCAACCTATGATAAAGGCTGGTATATGATTCCCCGAGAGGGGTGAATGTTTTCCTTGCCTTGTTTCTCCATTTAGAGTCTGGCCTGGGCCTGTTTTTGTTTCTGTATGGTTTAGAGGTTGGGTATGTGTTCTGGGTATGGTAAACATTGTGTGGAGCTTGGGCTCTCCACACATGGGGTGGTGGTGGTGGGTAGGATTGGGCTTGTGGGTGGTGGTAATGTGGGACTGTTGGTGGGTATGGTGGTGGTTGTAGGTTATATGGGCTTGGTGTGTTGTATGGGTTTGGCGGGTAAGATGGTGGTGGTGGATTATATGGAGTTGATGGGTTTGGTGGGTGTTGGCGGTAGGGTCTTGGTGGGTTATAATGTGGGTTGCGACTCCATGGCCTGCTTTCTACGGTTGCTACCTCTTCCTTCTTCTTCTTTCCCATCACTCCCCCGTTTCGAGTTTGTATAGCTTGATTGGTGGCCTTGATGGCCGAAAAACTCATAATTTTATTTGTCTTCAAACCCTCCTCTACAAAACTTCCCATTTTCACAACTTCGTTGAAACTCTTCCCGATCGCGGACACTAGATGACCGTAGTATGTAGGCTCCAAAGCCTGTAGAAAACAATCCACCATCTCCCCTTCTTTCATGGGTGGATCTACTCTCGCGGCCTGCTCCCTCCATCTGAAACCGTATTCCCTAAAGCTTTCCCCTGGCTTCTTCTCCATCTTGGTAAGGGATAACCTGTCGGGTATGATCTCCAAGTTGTACTGAAAGTGACTTGCAAAGGCTTGTGCTAGGTCATCCCAGACGAACCACCTTGTATGGTCTTGTCGAGTGTACCACTCTAAATCTGAACCACTCAGACTTTGACTGAAGTATGCCATCAACAGCTCATCTTTACCTCCCGCGCCTCTCATCTTGCTACAGTATCCTCTGAGATGAGCTACCGGATCCCCGTGTCCGCTATACATGTCGAATTTTGGCAACTTGAATCCCACGGGAAGCTGCACCTCAGGAAATAGACACAGGTCTTTGTAGGCTACACTAACCTTTCCTCCTAGTCCTTGCATAGTGCGGAAAGCATTCTCCAGACTTTTTACTTTTCGGGCCATTTCTTCCTGCCCGGCACTCTTAACAATCCTTTCTTCACTGGTTTCTATCAACGGAGCATGAGACTCATGTTGTCTGAAAGTTGGCTCTGGAGGGTAGTAGTGAGGATCATGTATATGAAACATCGGTTCACTAGAGGATTTGTGCATAGCAGCGGGCGGAGGTGCCACATACACGGGAGCTACTTGCGGTATGTGAGGTGGTGCTTGCTTGGCAGGAGGTGGTGGTATCTGGGAGGTGGAGGCATAGTAGTGAGGATAATCGGGGTAGGTGGAGGATGAGTTCATTGTTGGTGGCTCAGGGTTAGGGTTGGCTGGAGGGACATATGCGGGGTTGGCGGGGTAGGCTGGTAGTGGTTGACCTCTAGACCAGGCCTGGTACATCTCGGCCATCTGCTGCCTCAGCTTGTACATTTCCTCCTTCATTCCTGCCACATCCACAATCTCTTCTTCGTGAGCAGGATCCACAATAGTTGCCTCAATTTCTTGGGACACAGCCTTTGTCATCTTTTTGTATCTGGTGTTTTATGGGTTAGTAGCCAGAATGCCAGTTTCCTTGAGAATCTGGACTCACAAGCATCAACACTCGTTAGTTGTTAGCGCATGAATAAGATGCAACGACTTTAAAAACAAACACATTTGCTCGAGTCGTTATGCATCATCCCGGCCGCTGCTCATTTGGACCAATCAGTTTTCTCTTTTTCCGCTCTTTTTCTTTTCTTTCTTTTTCTTTCTTTCTCTCTTTTTCTTTTTTCTTTTCTCTCTTTTTTCTTTCTTTTTCTTCTTTTTCTTTTCTTTTCCTCTTTTTCTTGTTTTTTCTTTCTCTCTTTTTTTTCTTTCAACTCTTTTTCCTTGTCATTTTCATAATTACGTTCCTATTTATTTGCCTAGCGGATTTATAGGAAATGACATAAAGCAAAATCATTGACAACAACACTTGTTTTTCTATTGATAACACAAAACATTGATTACAAGGTGATGTTTTAAAAGAAAAATAAAAGATGATGCATGCTCTATGAGTACATTAATGCACCTAACGCCCGCGAGGCATCGTTCGGCCTTGCCGCGGGCCTATATGCTAATCCCCTTTGAAGCCTATCTAGATCGGCCATGACTTGTTGTGCGAAGAACTTCACTGCAGATACAAAGGTCCTTCGAGACATATCTTCACAAAGCTGGGTCTTCCGGGTGATGTATTGGGCAATGCGAACAATCTTTTCTCTTATGACCCCTTTTTCTTGCAATAACCGGCTTATTTGTTGAGTGCGAGCATCCAAGGTATGTTGGTTGTCTTTTTGCACTTGTTGCAGCTCCAATTCTAATCTAGCCATAGTCGTGTAGCAGTGCTCTCTCTCCTCCTCAAGATCTTTGATAATCTTGTTACTCTTGACCGTGGCTGAAATTAATTTCTTTCTAAGCTGAGCTACTTCAAAATCGTGCTTGTCTTGTAGTTGCCGAACCAACTTGGCTCTTTCCTCAGCATCTTTGTCCATTTGCTTCCGAGCCCTGACTAACTCTTTTTCAGCGATGTCCAAATCGAAGCTATAGTCATTTACTTTTCGCCGGAGAATCTCAACTAACTTTTCATCTCGGGCTGATCGAACTGGGGTCTCGGATGCAATTTTCATTTGAGCCATTTGAGCCTTCAACATATCATTTTCTTTCTTCAGCTGTTTCTTTTCCACTTCATCGGATGCTGCTTGTAAGCCACTCTCGAAATGAAGATTTCTCAATTTATCCTCCAACAGACTGATTTTGGCCTTGTATTCCTTTTCCTTGGCCACCCATTTCTGATTTTCCTCGGATTGCTCTATCAGGTCTTGCAAGTGAGGTCTCTTTGAAAGACGTTCGTGTTTAACCCCTCGTCGGTACCATGTGGAGTATCCAGGTGATATCTCCCCCTTTGCCCTATTCGGCACACAAGTATCAATCTTTAAATTTTGGCACTCATTCCAGATTTTCCGGATTTTTGCTTCCGGGAATTGCCCGTCCGGACCAATCTCCACAGCTTGCACACCGAGATCCCCATCTCTCGGAATAATCTGACACCGGCCCAACTGTCGCAGGGCTCTGTATGGGGCATAAGGTTGTATACTCTTCAAACCCATGATCAAAAACGGCGATCCCTCCGTCGGCATGTATATTACCTTGTCAAGAGGTAACCAGTCATACGTCCAATCGATTTGACCGTCAGTTAGTGATCGAAGATACACAATCCAACCTTGGACTCCTTCTGGCAATTTTACTTCTTTTGTCCTCGCATTGAACTCTTCCAGACATGTCCGTTCGGCCGAACCATAGCTCGAGAATGAAGGGTGGTGGCATAGATGCTCGATTAGCCAGATTTGCAAGATCAAGTTACACCCTTCGCAGAAGCTAACCCCTGATTTGCACGCAGTCAGAGCACGGTAGATGTCCGCCACAATCATTGGGGCCAGAGTACAGTTATCTTGTACTATCAGTGTGGTAGCTACCCCGGCAACTTTTATATTGATATGTCCATCTTTCCTCGGGAATACAACAACTCCGAGAATTGCCACCAAAAATGCAAACCTCTGGTGTTCCTCCCATTTCGCTCGGTTGGACTTACATCACAACTTGTTGGTGAGGTCGTTGAAACCCCCGACGTGTCCAAACCTACTGTAGATGAAGCTTAAAGAACAAAACCCGTTGGCCAGATCTTCATTATGAACATTCCGGGCAATTTTCAAAGAGTCGAGGAAGCGATGTACTGTTACCGTCCTCGGAGATACCGGGTATTTTCCTTTCAGCGGGACCTCGGTCTTCCCAATGTAGAAGGCAATCTCCTCCAAAGTTGGGGTAAGTTCAAAATCTGGGAAATGAAATACGTTGTGTGCCGAATCCCAAAACGTGACCAACGCCCTAACCACATCACCTCGAGGAACCATGTCTAGTAACCCCGTAAGGCCTTTTAAGTACTTTTTGACCCAGTCTTGACCATCGGATCCCATGTCCTGCCACCATAATTTCAGCTCCAAAGGGATTTTATTTAGGGAAAAATGTTCATTCATCATCATGCTCGTCCTGCACATTTATTAAAGTGACTTTATTTAGAAAAAATCTTTTTCAATGCAAGTTTTCAATTTTCGAAGAAAAGAAAAGAAAAATGACTTTCGAAGTGGCCATTTTTGCCAAAACAGCCTTCCGGCGTCCTTTCGGAACATTCGGCCATTTCCAAAAATAGCAATCACCTCGATTATTTGAAAAGAAAATCTTTTTGGTCTTTTTTCTAAAAGTGTGGTTGGACCCGTTTAAGGGTTGCCTACGTATCCCACCTAATGGCGAGAATCAAACCTGCATAGTTCGGTTAGATTATTTGACCAATTATTTCAACAAAAATATTCCACCTATTTTGTTTTTCAAATTTTCAATCTTTCCAGGTACCTATTTCCTACAAATCTTATTTTCCTCTCTCTCTTTTCTTTTTCAACAATTTTTCTCTCCTCGGGATTTCCGCCGGTCCGCATAACGATCAAGGACAATAAAATGCAACACATAACATGCTCGGTCTTTTCAATACCGGGTTACCTGTCCTAGACGGACCCAACCCCTGTGTTGAGCCCCCTAAGTCTAATATGATGCAAATAATCGTCCTAGACCTATGTTCAAAATCTTACGGTTTCATAGATTGCTAGACCGTGTACCCGAGCGGACAACTCGAATCGAGGAGGGGCCTACGTACCGGTGACCCGCGGAGTCAATCGGCTTTGTAACTTATCCGGCCTCTGTTTTTCTTAATTTAAGGTGACTTTAACAGAAAGGGGAGTCTCAACCAGTAAGCACATCCCCGAGGGAGAAGAGAGAAGGGTTTTCGGCACAGTTTTATATACAGTTTACATAATATCAAAGCGATAAAGCACATAGCATGTTATTCAAATCACATAATGAAGTCAAACAATAACGCGAACGGCAGTTCTAAGGAGCTCGAGTTCTTAAACCCTGAAACCGAAATTCAGGGTTGGGTCCCCAGTAGAGTCGCCAGAGCTGTCACACCTCCCTTTTTTTACTACCCCAACACACTTAAAGGCATATAAATACACTCGTAGGGTATACCCCGACGTTCAATTACCCGAAACGGATAAAATAACGTAAGGGAAGGAGTTTTTCCAATTAAAGGACAATCGGTTCGGCATTTTATTATAGATTAATCAGAGTCGCCACTTGAGAATGACAATGGTGTCCCAAGTCACCGGTTAATCCCGAATCCGAGGAATTTTGACTCTTACAAATGTCTGCGAAGTAGAGATCTGGATAAGGAACTCTGTTAACCCGGGAGAAGGTGTTAGGCACTCCCGGATCCCGTGGTTTTAGCACGGTCGCTCCACTGTCGTTCTTGACTTTTGTTTGACTTAATTATAAGTTTTAACAACATAATATGCTTTTAAGTTAAATATTATTATTTTTTAGGAATTTGCGGTATCGCGAAAATACGCCTCGAGTCATACCGCAACCAGTACGCCTATGACTTTTGGTGCATTTTAGCTTTACCGAGATTTGGATTTGAGTCGCACCAAGTGCACACTCATTCATAGGAAGGTATATTAAAATCGTGCCTTAAGATAGTCTATATCGGCTTTTAAACTTTGGGAGAGGCTATGGAATTCGCTGTTAACCTCTCCGATTCTACTATATCATCTTATTACTAAATGGGGGGCCCGTTGTTATTCGGGCGAGGCTCATCCCAATTTAATTTATTAAAGCCCAATCCTATTTTATGTGTACTAGATTATCTATATTGGTTTTCTTCTTATTCGTATTGCTAACACTATAGTAATCCAAGCCCATTTGATTTCTATTGTTCAAAAAGGGGGGCCTGGTATTCTCTTCAGCCATTTAAATGATTCCGCAAAAGGCGAGCCCAAGCCTCAAAACCCAGAATGTCTTCAAACTCTCGATTAGTAGACTAAGCGATTTCATAAGACAGTTCAGGCCCAACGTTACACAAGGCCCAAACCAAGCAAAAATGATAAAAGCAACAGAAATAATGAACTCACAGTAATCAGACATAGAAGAACAAAACTAAACTACTCTTTTATTAATCAAAAGGCAAAATAACTATACAAGAATATCAATACTAACTCTGAATTATATCAAAAGTACACGAAAGCTTAATACACTGTCTTTCTCTGATCTTGATCTTTACTAACGAATTTACACGATCATTTTTAGCCATTTACTAATTGAAAACTTATGAAGCTAACTGTATGAGAAGACTAATATTAATTCTATATTAACAGCTAATTAATGAGTGAACTAAACTAAATGACTGCTTTTATCTCTGTTTTTGTGAACTAACATATATTAACAAATAAGTTTTTAAACTAGGAAATCAATAATAAACAAATTAGCTATGTGAAGTAAGATCTATAGTCTAATTACTTGCTATGTTATCAGATTATTACTATACTAAATGACTGTGAAAGTTGCATTGGATTTTATCACTGGATTTTTGTTGTTTGCTTCTATTTCCGGTATCACATTTCCCAGTTGCAGATGATCTATTATATTCTCCAATTCATGAGTCTCCCTTTAAACTTGCTTGTTTCTATGTACTGATTTACAGTCGTGATCTACTACTAACACTGATATGAATCAAACTTACTTGATATTCCTAAAACCCGTTTTAACATTATTATAGCCAATTTTACTCCTCATCTTTTAAACTTACTCAAACTTTGAAATTGGTTAACGAAACAAGTTAACTAAGTGTGCTTATTATTATTAATGCATGCAAGTGAGTTGATTAACTCCGGTTTTAATGGTATTCCTATTTAACTAAGTGATTGAGTGATCTACACTACCATTATACTACTACTATACTACCATTATTACATCTCTTGTGTTCATTGTGTTTTCTCTGCTATCTACTGCAATGCACTACAAATCTAAAATAAATTAGAACACCAAAAGATAACATCAGTGGTTCAAATCTTCATTTTCAGCTCAAAACAGCTTGCTATTACAACTTCAAATTGAAAAGGGAAATGTACCTGAGAAAACAAAACGAAACCGATGAGTTCTAAGGGATGAGGAGAAGTAGTAACCACAGCAAAATCCAAACAGCCAATGCAACAGTGATTGGGGATCCACAAAGCAAAAATCACAGCAAAACGATAGATAACCCAGCAACAACCAAAGAGTAACAGTCCAGGCAAGTGACCAAGCAAAGAAGAGCAATGAACCAGATTGAAATCTTCACTCGAAAATTCCCGGAAATACCACTGTTATCTTTCTATTTTTGTTCTGAAATTTCGTATGAATTTTAGCTTAATTATATTTTCAGATTTGCTGAGAATTGGAACCCAGATATATTTTCAGATTACTCAAAAAATTGGAACCCCCCTTTTCAGCCCTTTCTTAGAGGTATTTATAGTTGTATTTGAGGGCTGAAGACTTGGGGAGGAAGTATGGGATTAATCCCACTTCTCCCCCTCCTAAAACTATAAAATCTACACTTTAGTCCCCAAATCAGTTACCAGATATCCTTCCAGCATGTGTTGGAAGGTTCTAAAGATTCTTTTTAGGAGCTTTTTACTAATGTGACCCTAGGGGTTTGAGATTTTTACAGATTTCCCTTTTTAGGGAGACCATTATACCCTTCAATTTCTGCAAAATTGCAGAAATCAGGGGTACAAAGGACCCCTTTACCCTCTTAGGTTCTAATTATTTACCATTTCACCTTTTTAATTCCCAATTGTGCCCCTAAGGGCACTGCTTATTTACTGGCTTACCTAGGTTAAATTTCAGCCTCTTTTGAACTTATTTAACTAATAGCCAGCCCTTGCATTGGTATTTAAGGGCTGGCCAGTTCTAATATAAGGAACTATTTCAAACTTAGCCAATTTTGTTTCATTTTCAGTTTATGAAGTCCTTTTATTTCATTTTTAAACTAATTGCAGGACTAACCTGCTTTATTATTAAAAGTAGCTCTTTATGATCTAGCCAGTCTCAAGTTGAGACTTAGCTTTGGCTATTAAAGCCAATTACTGAACAGCTGGGCCCCAAACCTTTACAGGTTTTGCCACTTTGCTGTTCAGGGCTCTGAAAAGAGCCTGGGCTAGTCTGCATTTGCAGACACATCCATTTTGCACAACCAGCCACTTTTAAAGTGGGCTGTGTGTTAGGGCCCTGTAGAATGGGTCAACCCTTTGCAAGGTTGACCATTCTTAGGCCAATTATTCAACTAACAGCCTATTTTATGATTTTTTAAGTTTTATCCTATTTAAAAACTAGCCATTTTCATGGAACCTAATGCTAGCAGCTATAACCAATCCACCTAAGGCTTAATGAATATTGATCAAACACTCATGCTAACAAGAACTACTAAAACTCAATCATTTTCAACATGTTTTACACACAGAGGAACATAAAAGATCAAACAAGATGCATTAATCAACCAAAATTCATAAAGGGCAAAGTTGATATGGTTGAATCTTAGTTAATTAATTCACATTATTCAACTTCATGTGACAAAGTATGAACCCATGTCAATTTAGACCTAGTTACTACCAGCTCAAGTCAAATGACATTTGAAAATATCCAGAAGCTTTAAGGTTTATGGCATGATTATACACAGAAGCAAAAGGTTCTCACAAACAACCAGTATGAAAGATCTAACATGGTTCACAGGATGAAAAAGGAAAAGAGAATCAAGGTGACCTTCAATTTATCAGAAACAAAACATGATTTAGAAGTAAGAAGGAACAACTATCAACAGTCAAACTTTTGAGATGAATCAGAAGCCAACAATCGAAAGTGACACAGAAAAGATGAATTCCTCAATCTTAGAGCAGAGAACCATGTGATCAATACAAGACATATAATAGCCAAAAATCCCATTACTAACAGGCTCAAAAGTAACAGGTTACGAAACCCTATGACTAAACATTAGATACACAGGTAAAAGATGTGAAACAAAAGAAGAAACAACTGGTAAGAACTTTATGACTAATCATGCGAAGAAACAGGAGAGATTAACATAAAAAGAGGAGAGCAAATGATAAGCAGAGAGATAGAAAACCCTAACATAACAGGCTCTTAGAAGATGAACAGATTCGAAGAAATAGATATGGTCGTAGAGAAACAGACAAGAATAGGACATGATATGGAACAAAAGAAGATGAACAAAAAGAAACAGAAGATGAACAAGAACAGCGAAAACAAAGTTAGAGAGGCAAGCATGAACAAGTGAAAGCAAGCAAAAATAGAACCCTAAAATCAACATGCGAGAGCAGATAAGACGTGTAGAAGAGATATCAAAAGGCCAACTGAGAAAAGCAACATAGGAAAACTAAACTACAGAAACATGAGAACATAACCAAACAGAACCAAATCATGGACGAAAGTGTTAAACAAAAACAAAAGAGAAGCGAGTACCAAAATCCTATGACTAACATGTGAAGCAGAAACAAAAACAGACATTCATAGGCATGCAAAAATAGAAATCAAACAAAAAATACACAAAATAAAGCATAAAAGAAAGCAGATAGGGGTCGGGGGACTTAGCTTGCAGGGCCTGTCCCCTGAGCTTCCTATCCTTCTCTTCTCCTTATTCTTATCAGACTTTACTCTCTTCTTTTTGTTTTCTTTTTCTTTATTCTTTTCAGATCTCCCTTTTTTTTCAATTTTTCTTCTCTGATTTTCTTTTAAGGCTTAAAGACTAAGCCTTTTTGGGTTTTGGCTTGAAGAGGGGTGTATTTGGGTGAGGGTAAAGAACGAATCTTGGTGGTTTAATTTTGGGGGTCGCCAGAGTTAGGGTTCCGACGACCCTTTTTGGGATATTCGAGACGGTTGGGGCAGATTCGAGGGGAGTGAATGGTAGGGTTGGATAGATCGGACCAAGGCGGTCCGATCGGCGTTGGTTTGAGGCGGTGATTCATACTTTGGTGGTCACCGGCGTAGATTCCGGTGATCGGGATTTATGGAGAAGGGGAGTCCTTGGGCTTTTTGACGGAGAAGAAGAAGGAAAAGAAAAGGAAGATGAGAGGGGAAGTTGGAAGAGGCCGGCGACCACCGTAGAGGGTGGTGGCCGCCATGGCCGTTCAAGGTCTTCTTGATGAAGACGATGAAGATAGAGAGGGGTAAAGGGGCGGCCGTCTCTAGGGTTTGAGAGAAATGGCCAAATCTCTCAGACAAAAGCCTTATATAGGCAAAACGTCCGAGATAATCTGAGCCGTCCAATTGATGGAGATCAACGGCTCAGGGAGGCGTTACTAAAACGACGCCGCATTGTTGCTTGGGAGACCAAAGTCTCTAATCGTTGGATCAACCTTAAACGGACGGCTGAGATCGAATCTCAGCATAATCTATTAATCAATAATTCGCCCAATTATCTGAGCCGTTGGATCACTTCTCACGAACGGCCTGGATTGGTTGTTACACGGATCAGGCCGGCCATCTCTTGGGCCAATGTACTGGGCCAAATAAATGGGTTTCAAATGGCCCAGTCATATTAAACCTATATATATATTTTTTTGTATTTTCTAGTATTTAATTATTATTATGCATTTTCCTTTATAAAATTTTTTCTTTTCTTTTATGAAAAATTATAAAATCTAATTTCCTACCTACTCTAATTATTTAGCAATTTTTGACAATTTTCTACTATTTTTCCTAATTTCTACTATTTAACACTATTTTTGCTAATTTTCTTAAAATCTAACTAATTAAACTAACAAATTAATTACCTAGCCTATTTTTTTTTATTTTCTTCTAATTTCTACTTATTCAAACTCAAAAGTATAGCCAATTCCAAACAAATCAAGTAATTGCACTCAAAAACATATTTATTTTAATTTTGGAATTAATTGCTTAGTGCAAAAATCATGTGCTCACAATTACTTGTGGTAGAGAGGGGAGGAAGATGAATAGAGTTAATGGAGGTGGGGGCGGGTTCAATTCCCGGAGATCCTGAGTTATTGGTAGGGACTGCGGGTTCAATTTCCGGAGATCCTGAGTTATTGGTAGGGACTGCGGGTTCAATTCCCGGAGATCCCGAGTTATTGGTAGGGACTGCGGGTTCAATTCCCGAAGATCCTGAGTTATTGATTGAGTTTGTTACTTGTTGTTATTTAATTGTAGACGGTTGCAGTAATCACTTTATTGTTGTTATTTCGAAATTATTATCATTTAAACTGATTAATATTCTTAATATCATAATGTTATTGTTTCTCTCAGTAAGGCCCTGACCTTCCTCGTCACTACTCCTTCGAGGTTAGGCTTGGCACTTACTGAGTACCGCCGTGGTGTACTCATGCTACTCTTCTGCACACTTTTGTTATACAGATATGATCTGCTACGTCCACGGATCCGGAGACCTTCCTTCTAGTCTATTAGTGCTAGCAGATGTTTTCCTTCATTCCGTTGTTAGATACTCTTTACACATAGAGCTACAGTTGTATGTTCTATTTTAGTCTGTGTTACCCATGGGATTCCGAATTCTTGGTGGTGTTTTGTATAGTGTATTTGACGGGTGTATGTGCCAAGCGGTACGGATTACATCCCTTTTTATCTTATTTTCCGCTAATTCTTATTAAATATTCATAAACTGGTATATTCCGCAACGTTTTAGGCTTACCTAGTCATGGGGACTGGGTGCCATCACGACATGTTCATGATTGGTGAACTTGGGTCATGACAAGTTGGTATCAGAGCTCTAGGTTCGTAGGAGTCACGGGACACATACCAGTTACTTAGATTCTCGCTGATCAATACGGAGACGTCTGTATTTATCTACGAGGGGCTATGTAACTATTTAGGAAACTCTTCAATTCTTTGAATTCCTTATCGTGCGCCATTTATTCAGTTAGAGCCTATGTCATATGTTCTTTTGCATCCACTCATGTATTGAAATTGCGCACTCGGTATCAAGTATGCGCCGACAGTTCGTGATGCTGCAGAGGAATTTCAAGGGAGTCAAGAATTTACTCAACCATTGTTACCGCGTGTCATACATATCGATAATGCAAGAGAATTGAGAGATCTTCAATTGTGCACATGGGGGTGCACTAGATTCCGACATTAGATTGATAAGTACGGTCTTGAGAAGGTTTACTTAACTACCAAATCGTCACAACAATGGTAAAATCACAAGGTGGATGTAGATCTAAAGATAGTTGGTGGTAATAAAGACAATATGGTTCACATGAGATATCTATTTAGCGAAGGATTCAGACAGCAGAGATACTGGTGGGAAATGAGTTTAACTGTCTTAAGAAGGACATGTACCAAATGAATGTCTTTGGCTTGTCTTATGATGAAAACGTACGAATGTTAAAGGCTAGTATCATGGATTAGCAAGATGTATCTTAAGGCTTCATGTCAAGTGAAAGGATTTCACTATCAACGATCTAATTATAGGTCATGTGTCATATCAGATTTGGCCTGCGATGTATTTAGGTGCTATTCAACAAAAGTTCTTGAAAACTTGCGGATGGGAAAGAGTTGAGGCTCGTATGGTATGATGTTGGGACTTTGGATGTTCCTGTGTCCCTAATAAACTCTACATTTTATTATCAGCAGGGAAATATTCGACAAAGGCTACATGGTGCTTCGTAGGCGTGTGAGAATCATAGTACATTTTAAGATATCGTTGGTAGAGAATGCTCGGTGCATGGAGCGAGAAAATGTTTGGTTGTATTGGGATGAGGTCATACCCTATGGTGTTAGAGTACTAATCGAGCACATGTGGTTATATTCGTTGGATCAACTGAGTTGCAGTTGAATAATAGTAAATGACTTGAGAGAATGGTTCTAATGTGTTCGAGAGTCGTGTAATAGTGGCTTTGGGCTAAGTGGGAGAGTCCCACCGCTTAAGATTGGGTCGCATGGTTAATTACCTGTGTGAATCCTGGATACTAGCGTATTATTGTGTTATTGCAGCCACGGAAAAAGGGCCATGAGTGGTAACTTGAGTATATGAATTGTTGAATGCATGTTATGGTTAGCCTTACTGGCTCGTGATCAAACTTGAGGATAGATTCATGATTTATGCCTCGTATAGGTGCAGGCTTCGCGGAAAGTGGTTCCACTGGGGGCTTTATCAAGAGGGTATTCATATGTTATAAAATTCAATAGAGTTGATTGCGTACTGGGGTAAGTCAGGGCCGGATGGCTCTCAATAGCGGTCCTAGTGAATTCAAGAGGTAAATTGTGGTGCCTGATAATTCTGAGTCTATAAGTACAGTTGAGGATCAAGCTTTGAAGCAACTTATGAAGAAAGGCACAAAACGATCTATGATGTTTCGACTTGTGGTGTAGTGATTGAGAGACATGAAATGGTCGTCGTTCTTGAGATAGCATGGCTTCATGATTTAAGGTCACTCGGGGTAAGTGCGGTTGGAATAAGTTAGGTATTACAGGAATATATTAACATTTCTAAGGCAATCAAGGATAACCTAGAAGGAAGTAGATTGATCAGCCATAGTTGAGTTGGCGTATTGGTGTCAATGATCGGTTCATGCAACGTGATCGAATTATGCATGTGATTTGTGGCGGTGCCTTTGAGACTTGTCGGTCGCAGTGATTGATGTTATTCTGAAGTATTCTTCTGTTAGGGCCTGTTATGAGTAGGCAGATCTCGGAAAGGGTTATGGTGGCTTGAACCACTACTTAGAGATTGGCATATTCAACAGTTATGAGAACTCGCCTGTGTGTTGCTATAGTTCTCCTGAAATGAGTTAAATGGAAAGTCTTATGTGATGGAGTATTAGCCTATCGTCAGTTCTAGAGTTGTGATGGAAATCGTGTCTATCGTATATCGGCACGTGGGGTGCAGTGAGTTGTATGGAATTTGAAGTAATGACCAAGGTCGCAGTTTGGTCAATGAATGTGATATAAAGAGCTCGGATGAGCAGGAAAGAGGTTTCAGTGTTTGAGTAAGATGGGTATTAACGTCAGTATCACTTGAGATCAATGTTCTGTGGGAAAGGCTTTGCATCCCAGTTAGGGACTCCTTATCGCTTTTCAGTGTTAGTGCAGCCGGTGGGTTGAATGTGCAGGCCCGTTTAATTATTTGGAAGATGGTGGGAGCTTGTCCCACAAGAAGATTGTATAGGTGTGACATGTAGTCACTTGATTGGTTAGAAATTTAAACCAAGTATGAGTATTTTGGTGATATCATCCATTTGAGAATTTATGCCTGGAGGGCACTCTACTTATTGGGTTATAGACATGTGAAATGTTATTGACTTAGCTTGGCACGACCAGGATAGACTTAAGGTCGGTGGATAGATTTAAATGTGGAAGTGAGCATTCCGTCAGGCCGGTTATGTTTCTTCTAGTAATGCGCCCTTTATGGAGGGGTAGTCGCGGTTAGTTAACTCATGTAAAGATATATTGCACCGTATAAGTTGTGAGATGGCTTGGTAAATTCCTTATGTGTTGAGGTTCCGCTCAGCGGTGATGTTATATGAGCATGATGGCTCTTGAGACTCAGATCATATATCGCACCTCAGTTGTGCTTGAGTTTGTAGCCTATGGCGCTATATGTTTCCTTGTGAATGATATCATGCACCTTAGTGTGCTTATGATCGATATTCAATATTTTGATGTGATGAGCTATTCAGCTCGACGTATGGCTGCTTGTGTGAGTTTTATATTTGGATCGGGTGGCACGCCGCCATGGTTATATTGTTTGGATCGGGTGGCATGCCGCCATGGTTATATTGTTTGGATCGCGTGGCACGTCGCCATGGGTATATTGTTGGGATCGGGTTGCACGCCGCAACAGTGTGATATGTGTTCTGTTTCCTATTTTTCTGAGGAAGTCCATGTTAGTGTGAGAGTTGAGTAGTTCTCTCTAGTGTTCGCCTTCCTTTAGTGTCACGTACGAATTAGTGGCCTACTGACACATTGTGTCATATTGTAGGACTTTTGATTATGTCTGATGTGGCTTATCGAATGAGTAGTTCGTACTGGGTGAGATGAGGTTATGGGATTTGGGGTCGGTGCAAACTGATTATATGAAGTATATTATAGAGAAAAAGATCATTCTCTGGTTTAGGACAAGGTAATGGATCTTGTCAAGAGTATAGACCTAATGAGTTGTTGATTCAGTAGTTGGTTATGAATATCGGCACATCTTTTTTGTCATGTCAGTATTGTGAAAGTTAGAACAAGACCTATGTAGACCATGAGGTGCAATGAGAGCATATGATTCCTCGAATTTTTGGCTGATTTGGTCATAAAAAAAATATTATCGTGGTCCTATGGATTTTGTGTTGCAAGGTAAGAATCCAGCAACGTTATGCAGTCATGTTTGAGGACCGCGTGTGAGGAATAATTGTGTGATCTCTTGATAAAAACAAGCCCGACATAGAATTCCGGATGTTGGAATTAGGCTTTAAGACTTATTTATTTGAACAAAAAGGAATATCTTCAGATTATATCAGACTAATGTGCTCAGCTGAGTCCGAGATTTATTGTCCCTTTTGAGATTTGAAGCGTGTTGGGGATGTTTCTTATGAGCTGGCCTTACCTCTCAGCCTAGTCGGGGCCATCCCGTAATTCATGTCCCTATGCTATGGGGATACCATGGTAATCGTCGCACATGTTGGGTTTCACTTATGTTAGCTATACGAGGATCTGCCTTATGTTGAGGAGCTAGTGGCCATCCTGGACAGGCAAGTCAGGAAGCCAAGGTCAGAGAACAACGCTTCAGTAAAGGTTCAGTGGTGGGGTCAGCCGGCCGAGGAGGCGACTTGGGAGACCGAGCAGGATATGCGCAACTAGTACCCCCGTCTCTTCACCACTCCAGGTATGTTTTCTATGCTTGTTCGAGGACGAACAAATCTTTTAAGTGTGGGAAGATGTAACGACCCGACCGGTCGTTTTTGAAAATTATGCCCCGATGCCCAATCTAACTATCTACCTAAGTTCATCTCTGCTATTGTAGTTCGTCGGGAGGTTCGATTATAGAATTTGAAGCATTTTGGGACACTTAGTCCCTAAATGAGAGCCTTATAGTTGAAAAATGGCCCGTATTTGGAATAGCATTAAGACGACCTCGGAATGGAAATGCGATGGTTCCATTAGCTCCGTTAGGTGATTTTGGGGTTGGGAGCGCGTTCGGAATGTCTTTTGGAGGTCCGTAGCTCAATTAGGCTTGAAATGCCAAAGTTTGAAATTTTGGCGAATCCGAACGATATGTGAGATTTTGATACGGGGGTCGGAATGGAATTCCGACAATTTCTGTAGCTTCGTTATGTGATTTTATATATGTTCGCAAATTTTCAGGTCATTCGGACGTCGTTTGATCGGGTTTTTGATTAAATGCGTGTTTTGGAAGTTTTAGAAGAACTTAAGCTTGAATTCGATGTAATTTGATGGTATTGGCGTTGTTTGATGCATGTCGATGATTGGAACAAGTTTGTATGACGTTTTAGGAGGTGTTAGTATTTTTGGTTGAGGTCCCGGGGGCCTCGGGGTGATTTCGGATGGTTAACGGAAACTTTTGAAGTTGGAAAACTTCATAATAGGCGAAGATGTAAATGAGTGTGCACGAGACCTTATTTTAAACGATCATATCTCCCGTTATATAAAGAGTTGTGTGAGCTACAACATATCAAATTAAAGCCCTTTGAGTCTAGTTTCCACCGCAATAAACCGTTCTTCATTTTGAGGTATATACAGAAAGTTATGACCATTTTGCTGGGCATGTGTCAGTAGCGCGGCCTTAGCGCGGGAGCGCTAGTAGCCCGCGCTAATGGATTATTTTCTGCCTCAACCCACGCTAATTAGCGCGGGCGCGCTAGTAGCAGGCCCCTAAAATACCCCAAGACCGGGTATAGAGAGTTCCAAAGTCATTTTTGGAGCAAGGGCTTGCTCTCTCAAGAGGAATCTGTCCTACTCTTCATTTCTATGATCCAAGGTAAGATTTTTGGAGTATTTTGAGTTGATTACTACTCCTAAACACTTATATTAACATGGATTAATCTTGAAAATCTTTATATTTTCAAGAAATTCCTTCAAGAGCTCAAAAGGGGGTTTTTTGCAAGATTTCTTCCAAAAGGTAAATCCTACACCTTAGACTTATATATATGGATATATTATGGGAATATGAGTATGAATCAAGTATTACAACTTATGACATGGTAATTGGAAGTCATAAATTCCCAATTTAAATACATGAACATGGTAGGGATTTAAAGGTGTTTATTTGATGGAATTTTGTTGGTTGGGTGTGAATGGATGGTCATACATGTGTATTTGGAAGTTATAAATTAGTTAGGAATGATGGTGAGATGAATTGTTGGTTAATTGTGATAGTTGGAAGAACCAATACTATAGTTATGAGGTGAAAATAACCATGCCTACAAGGTGTTTGATAATATGCCTAAATGGCATAAGTTATGGAATTTATGATCAATATTGGCCCTATTGAATGTTGAATTGTAGATTGAAGTTACATAACTATATTGGATCATCGTAGTATCATTAAGGGGCGAATTTTCTGTGTCCCTAATAAACTCTACATTTTATTATCAGCAGGGAAATATTCGACAAAGGCTACATGGTGCTTCGTAGGCGTGTGAGAATCATAGTACGTTTTAAGATATCGTTGGTAGAGAATGCTCGGTGCATGGAGCGAGAAAATGTTTGGTTGTATTGGGATGAGGTCATACCCTATGGTGTTAGAGTACTAATAGAGCACATGTGGTTATATTCATTGGATCAAGTGAGTTGCAGTTGAATAATAGTAAATGACTTGAGAGAATGGTTCTAATGTGTTCGAGAGTCGTGTAATAGTGGCTTTGGGCTAAGTGGGAGAGTCCCACCGCTTAAGATTGGGTCGCATGGTTAATTACCTGTTTGAATCCTGGATACTAGCGTATTATTGTGTTATTGCAACCACGGAAAAAGGGCCATGAGTGGTAACTTGAGTATATGAATTGTTGAATGCATGTTATGGTTAGCCTTACTGGCTCGTGATCAAACTTGAGGAAAGATTCATGATTTATGCCTCGTATAGGTGCAGGCTTCGCGGAAAGTGGTTCCACTGGGGGCTTTATCGAGAGGGTATTCATATGTTATAAAATTCAATAGAGTTGATTGTGTACTGGGGTAAGTCAGGGCCTGATCGCTTTCAATAGCGGTCCTAGTGAATTCAAGAGGTAAATTGTGGTGCCTGATAATTCTGAGTCTATAAGTACAGTTGAGGATCAAGCTTTGAAGCAACTTATGAATAAAGGCACAAAATGATCTATGATGTTTCGACTTGTGGTGTAGTGATTGAGAGACATGAAATGGTCGTCGTTCTTGAGATAGCATGGCCTCATGATTTAAGGTCACTCGGGGTAAGTGCGGTTGGAATAAGTTAGGTATTACAGGAATATATTAACATTTCTAAGGCAATCAAGGATAACCTGGAAGGAAGTAGATTGATCAGCCATAGTTGAGTTGGCGTATTGGTGTCAATGATCGGTTCATGCAACGTGATCGAATTATGCATGTGATTTGTGACGGTGCCTTTGAGACTTGTCGGTCGTAGTGATTGATGTTATTCTGAAGTATTCTTCTGTTAGGGCCTGTTATGAGTACCCCAAGACCGGGTATAGAGAGTTCCAAAGTCATTTTTGGAGCAAGGGCTTGCTCTCTCAAGAGGAATCCGTCCTACTCTTCATTTCTATGATCCAAGGTAAGATTTTTGGAGTATTTTGAGTTGATTACTACTCCTAAACACTTATACTAACATGGATTAATCTTGAAACTCTTTATATTTTCAAGAAATTCCTTCAAGAGCTCAAAAGGGGGTTTTTTTGCAAGATTTCTTCCAAAAGGTAAATCCTAAACCTTAGACTTATATATATGGATATATTATGGGAATATGAGTATGAATCAAGTATTACAACTTATGACATGGTAATTGGAAGTCATAAATTCCCAATTTAAATACATGAACATGGTAGGGATTTAAAGGTGTTTATTTGATGGAATTTTGTTGGTTGGGTGTGAATGGATGGTCATACATGTGTATTTGGAAGTTATAAATTGGTTAGGAATGATGGTGAGATTAATTGTTGGTTAATTGTGATAGTTGGAAGAACCAATACTATAGTTATGAGGTGAAAATAACCATGCCTACAAGGTGTTTGATAATATGCCTAAATGGCATAAGTTATGGAATTTATGATCAATATTGGCCCTATTGAATGTTGAATTGTAGATTGAAGTTACATAACTATATTGGATCATCATAGTATCATTAAGGGGCGAATTTCGGATATGTATGGCTAAAAATGCCGTCTTTTAGAAATCGAGCTTCATCGATGTTTGTGTGATCTTGGTCATTTTTCATAATTTTTCGTATTAGCTTAGAATTTAATTGTAGAACAAATTACTTGAATTATTATTTACAATATGCAATTTATTTGGATAGAGTTGAGCCACTCGGAGTCGGATACTCGTGGCAAAGAAGTCGTTTCTTAGCGGTTTTGTACCGGAATTGAGGTAAGTGACTTGTCTAACCTTGCGTGGGGGAACCTTCTCCCCTAGGATATTATGTGTTGATTTAAAGCCTTGTACGCGAGGTGATGGGCGTGTACATGCGTAGATTGTTGGAAAACAACCTTTCTTGAACTGCTCAAATTGTCATATTCTTTTTATTTAATTGATTACATTGTAATACTTACCTGATATTCGTTAGAAAAGCATGATTAGATAGGATTATCTGTCTAAGTGCCTACTTGTCTAACTTGAACTTCTTGAACTTGTCAATGCTGGTTTGGTGTAAATTATAGTTATTTGTTACATATTTATCTGTGCTTTTCCTCTTACTGATTGTGTTTGCGGTTGTGGACTGCGGGTTCAATTCCCGGAGATCCTGAGTTATTGGTAGGGACTGCGGGTTCAATTCCCGGAGATCCTGAGTTATTGGTAGGGACTGCGGGTTCAATTCCCGGAGATCCTGAGTTATTGGTAGGGACTTCGGGTTCAATTCTCGGAGATCCTGAGTTATTGGTAGGGAGTGCGGGTTCAATTCCCGGAGATCCTGAGTTATTGGTAGGGAGTGCGGGTTCAATTCCCGGAGATCCTGAGTTATTGGTAGGGACTGCGGGTTCAATTCCCGGAGATCCTGAGTTATTGGTAGGGACTGCGGGTTCAATTCTCGGAGATCCTGAGTTATTGGTAGGGACTGCGGGTTCAATTCCCGAAGATCCTGAGTTATTGGTAGGGACTGCAGGTTCAATTCCCGGAGATCCTGAGTTATTGGTAGGGACTGCAGGTTCAATTCCCGGAGATCCTGAGTTATTGATTGAGTTTGTTACTTGCTATTATTTAATTGTAGACGGTTGCAGTAATCACTTTATTGTTGTTATTTCGAAATTATTATCATTTAAAATGCTTAATATTGTTAATATCATAATGTTATTGTTTCTGTCAGTAGGGCCCCGACCTTCCTCGTCACTACTCCATCGAGGTTAGCCTTGGCACTTACTGCGTTCCGCCGTGGTGTACTTATGCTACTCTTCTGCACACTTTTGTTGTGCAGATCCAGGTACATCAGGACAGGCTCATATTAGGTGATTCAGCAGCGCTTGGGGAGACCTCGAGGTATGATCTGCTACGTCCGCGGATCCGGAGGCCTTCCTTCTATTCTATTAGTGCTAGCAGATGTTTTCCTTCATTCCGTTGTTAGATACTCTTTACACATAGAGCTACAGTTGTAGGTTCTCTTTTAGTCTGTGTTACCCGTGGGATTCCGGATTCTTGGTGGTGTTTTATATAGTGTATTTGACGGGTGTATGTGCCAAGCGGCACGGATTACATCCCCTTTTATCTTATTTTCCGCTAATTCTTATTAAATATTCATAAACTGGTATATTCCGCAACGTGTAAGGCTTACGTAGTCATGGGGACTAGGTGCCATCACGACATGTTCATGATTGGTGAACATGGGTCGTGACATACTTAAACATTTTCCTTCTGTTTGCAATCTCAATTCGTGCATTTCTTCACATCAAAGCTTAAAAATCATTAAAAGTATTACTATTTCATTGATTCTGAAGCCATTTCGAGTCTGTTCTTCTCTTCTATTTGTCTTTGGTGATTGAATTACTATTGGATTGGGACTTTGTTGAGTTGAAGTGTTGATTTTTGGTCTGATTTAGCATCTGTTGGTTTTTCCTACTGGTTTATCATCAGTTTGGTTTGAGTCTGGTTTGCTGGAGCTGTTCTGATCGATTAATGAGTTGTTGTTGATTGCTAATTCTTGCTTTGCCTAGATCTCATTTATTTCTCTTTGTTTCCAGGTACAATCTATATTAACTGAGGCTATAAATGCCAATTGAAGATAAAATGAAGTTTAATTGCTAATTATCTTTGCATTTTATCAATGTAGGATCTAGTTAAAAGTGTGCATTCATTAGGAATAGTCTGTTTGTAATTAAATTTGGACTGGACTTTACCTTTTTTTTGGACTCTGTTTGCTGATTAGGTCTGGTAGTAGTATCCTCAGATTGTATAATCTTAATAATAAATAGGATTATAGATAAAATGAGTAAAACAAAGTTAGAAATAATAGCTGAATTGAGACTTCATGTTATAACTTTGGAATCATAAACATCTATAACATTTTCTTCAAAAATAATAGATCTGTTTAGACGCATGATCAGTTGCGAAATTGTAAGTCTACAATTGTTCTATTTTAAAATTAAATGTGAATTCATATGTGTCAATTTGATATTACTTCTGAAAATAACTTCTTAATTCAGAAATAGTTCGATTATGATATCAATTAGTTAGTTCAAAAGCAATTAGTATTAGAAATAACTTCAAATATTTAGAAGAACACTACTCGCGATAGAATAATGATTATGTTTCGATTCTAAAATTTTGTTTCACTAGATCTAATTCTGTACAGAAATTTGAATTGAAATAAAGGAAAGTTTCTCATAGTTTAGCATAATATTGTTCTGAGTTTGAATTTGAATTGTCATAATCTGAAAATGAAGTAACAAATATATCTTCTATTGCCATTTAGTTTGAGAAAAAAGTCCAAATGAAAGGCACAAATTTAATAAATGCTAAGATCATACATGGGCTTGTATCATATGACATAAAATACACTGGTTTGGGCCATTAGTAGATTATTCACACGGATGGCCTGAACTTGAACTTCAACATATTTAACTTGGATTGGATATTGACACATGGGCTATAGTCAAGCCCAACAAGAATTAAAAGTCAGGACTCTTATGAGTTTTGTGACCCCAAAAAAATGCAAAACTATTAGGATAATTAATAAACAATTAGGATCTTTCTTTGTTATCAGAGACAAACAAGTAGGAAATATAGTATGTGTTAGGTATGACCTTAACAAAAATGATATGAACCTCGCCGCATTAAATACACACTTGTGGAGCCCTCAAATAAATTGTTATGAAAATCTTAGATTCGGAAAGACCGTTTAGCGAAATCCACTGTCTTTCCCAAAGTTAACAAAGACGTAGATCCTTAAGGCGTGATTTGTAATAATATTACCTTCTTAATATGGGTGCACATTTATGTGACAAAAATGCAAGTCTCAACAAAGTCAAAATATGTTAAAAGCCACGGGCGTACTGGTGCGTAGTGGTCCGAGATATATTTTTACGACGTTGTAATTATTTGTAAAATTAAGCGGGATATTAATAAATGCACATAAAAATGGAACATATATAAAAATCAAATAAAAACAAATACAATAGTTGAGCGACAGTGCTAGAACCACGGAATTCGGGAGTGCCTAACACCTTCTCTCAGATTAATAGAATTACTTATCCGAATTTCTAGTTCGCAGACTGTAATAGAGTCACACTTTCCTCGGCTCGGGATTCAACATGTGACTTGGGACACCATTAATCTCCCAAGTGGCGACTCTGGAACAAAATAAATAAATCTCGTTCCGGCTGTCCTTAAATTGGAAATACTCCCTCCTTTATTATATCCCTTCCCAGGGTGTAGTAATTAGGCTCTGCCAGTAAAGGTAAGAGAAAAATGGAGGTGTGACATCAATGTGATTGCGTAAAATGTTTAGTAACTTTGTGACTTGGGTGCCTGCATCCAAAGAAAAAACGTGAGTTTTGTAAGGGGAAAAGTTAGTTCATTTTCCCGTGGCTTTCAGCGTCGCGTATCATTGGGGTAGCATTTCTAAGCAGCATCTATCATACTTATTGTAAGGCCCTGGAAAATTTCACTATGTAATTTAAGATTCCGTAGTGTCAAATAGGCTTATGATAATATTTTTATATACTATTAATATGGTAAACATCAATTAGACATGGTAAATATGAGTATAAGTCTTATGATAAGTTATGCGAGGTCCAAATGGAAGCCTAGGTGTAACGACCCGGCCGATCATTTTTGCAATTTACGCCCCGATCCACAATTTAACTGTCCCCCTAAGTTCTTTTCTACTATTGTGGTTTGCCAGGAGGGTCGGTTCTGGAATTTGGAGTGTTTTGGGACACTTAGTCCCTAAATGAGAGCTTTATAGTTGGAAAATAGCCCGTATTCAGAACAGTGTTAAGACGACCTCGAAACAGAAATATTATGGTTCCATTAGCTTTGTTAGGTGATTTCGGGGTTGGGAGTGTGTTCGGAATATTTTTTCGAGGTCTGTAGCCCAATTAGGCTTGAAATGCCGAAGATTGAAATTTTTTCGAATCCGAACGATAGGTGAGATTTGATCCGGGGGTCGGAATGGAATTCCGACAATTTCTATAGCTTCGTTATTTGATTGTGGATATGTCTACAAATATTCAGGTCATTCGGACGTTGTTTGGTCGGGTTTTTGATTGAATGTGAGTTTTCAAAGTTAGATGAAATCGTAGGCTTGAATCCGCTATAATTCGGTGATTTTTGTGTTTAAGGACGTGTTTTTATGATTGGAACAAGTTCTTATCGTGTTTTGGAGTATATTGATGGTTTTCGTTGGGGTCCCAGGGGCCCCGGGGTGAATTCGGACCATCATTCAGACATTTGAAGCCTTAGAAAAACTGCAGAAAATGCAGCAGCAGTGCAGCAGGACTTTTGCCTTCGCATTCTCGCGGCAGGTCCCACGCTCGCGTAGATTTGTCTGATTGAGTATCGCGTTCGCGATGAAGGATGCCGTGTTCGCGTAGGTGGGGTTTGAGAAGCATCGCGTTCGCGATGGGCTGGTCACGTTTGCGTAGTTCAGATTTTGGAGGCTGAGGATTTCTTAAACATGGACGCGTGAAATGCGTCGCATTCGCGAAGGGTCAGTTCTGGCAAAGCTTCGCGGATGCGTCTAGTCAAAAATATTAAAAACCAGAATAGTTCATCCGCGACCCATTTACGCAAAACCTCCATTTTTGAGTACTAAGAGAAGGTATTGATGGGAAATCGATGGGATATCATCGGGTAATCATTGGGGGTGAGTTTCTTGGCCTAATTTCGTTATTTTATCATGAAATCCTTGAGTATTTCACTATTAATGGAGGATTAATGGGGGGTTTTAGCCCTAGGCCTAAATTATAGAGAATCATTGATTTGAATGGGCAAACGGAGTCCGATTTTGACAAAATTTATATGCATGGACTCGTGTTGAGATAAGGAACCCAAATATATAACTTTCGTAATTTTTTGAGAAGCATACCGAATGTCGGGTTTTGGCAACTTTTGGTTTTTCGTGTATTTTGAATTGTCTCGATTGGGTAATGCCCAATTGGCCTATTTTGATGTAATTCTATTGATTTTTATCAGATACTACACCTGTGGAGGCCGATATTCACGGAAAGAGAGTTGTCTCTTAGCGGTCTTGTACCGTAGTCGAGGTAACTGGCTTGTCTAACCTCGTGTGGGGGAACCTTCACCCCTAGGATATTATGTGATAATTTAAATGCCTTGTACACGAGGTGACGGGCGTGTACATGCACAGATTGTTGGAACTTAATTTACTTGAATTGTCCAATTCGTGATATTCCTGCTCTTAGTTGATTAAATTGTGACATTTACCTGATACTCGTTAGAAAAGCATGATTTGATAGGATTTATCTGTCCAATTGCCTAATTGTCTTACTTGAACTTCTTGATAATTGTTGGCACTGGCTTTTGGTGAAGTTGTAGTTAAGCATATTATATTTTCTTTGTGCATTTCTTTTATTGTTTGTGTTGATGGACTGCGGGTTCAATTCCCGGAGATCCCAGGGTTGTGGGTTCGATTCCTAGAGACCCGAAGTGGTATTATTTTATGACTGCGGGTTCGATTCCCGGAGATACAAGGGCTACGGGTTCGATTCCCTGATACTCGGAGTTTATTGATATATTATTGAGATATGGACTGCGGGTTCGATTCCTGGAGATCCTGAGATATTGAGACACATCCTGAGATATTGAGATACGGGCTGCGGGTTCGATTCCCGGAGACCCAGAGATACTGATATTGGGACTGTGGGTTAAATTCTCATAGCTCCCGGGTTGTTGAATATAGAGTGGGACTGTGGGTTCAATTCCCACTGGTCCTGGACTTGCTGGTTTGAGTTTATGTTGTGTTGGTTACTTGTAGTTAGCTAATCGTAGTCGGTTGTAGTAATTACTTTATTGTTGTTATTTCAGATTTATTCTTACTTATTCCTACTTATTACTGTTTTGATCATTATGTTATTGTTCTCTCGGTAGGGCCCTGACCTTCCTTGTCACTACTCCATCGAGGTTAGGCTTGGCACCTACTGAGTACCGTCGTGGTGTACTCATGCAACTTTTCTACATACTTTTTGTTGTGCAGGTCAAGGTACATCAGGACAGGCTCATACTAGGCGATTCAGTAGCACATTTGGAGACCTCGAGGAATGATCTGCTACTTCCGCGGATCCAGAGGCCCTCCTTCTATTCTGATAGTGATAGTAGTATTTTCCCTCATTTTGTTGTTTTTAGATACTCTTGATGTATAGAGCCAAAGTTGTACTTTCCCTTTTTAGTTTGTATTACCCGCGGGATTCCGGGTCTTGGTGGTATATTATATAGTGTGGTTGATGTGTGTATGTGCCAAGCGGCACTGATTACATTCCTTTTTATATCGTTTTTTGCTATTTCTTATTTAATGTTCATAAACCTGTATATTCTGTATCGTGTTAGGATTACCTAGTCGTGGAGACTGAGTGCCATCATGACAGGTTCACGATTGGTGAACTAGGGTCGTGTCAAGTTGGAATCAGAGCTCTAGGTTCATAGGAGTCACGGGACACAGACCGGTTACTTAGATTCTCGCTGATCGATACAGAGACGTCTGTATTTATATATGAGAGGCTAAGTAACTGTTTAGGAAACTCTTCATTACTTTTGGATTCCTTGTCGTGCGACATTTGGCACCAAATCTAAATTTCTGCTTTCTATTCTCTTACAGATGGTGAGGACACATGCTACTCGCGAGGATCAGGCACACGCGCCCCCTGCTGTCGCCACCAGAGGCTGGCGCTGTGGTAGAGGACGAGGACGCGCCCGAGGTGCCGCCATAGCACCCGCGCGCGCTGCTGCTTAGGTGCCACCGGTGGATCAGGTTGGAGCACTGGCACCTAGTACACCGACTACAGCTGCTACTACTCCAGCACTCCAGGTGACCCTGGCCCAATTCATGAGCATACTTTAGCTCAGGTAGGGTTGCTTCCTCTCACTGCAGCTACATCTCAGGCCGGGGGAGGAGCCCAGACTCCTGCAGCCACTACACCTGAGTAGTGGATGCCAGTGGGACCGATTCCAGAGGTTATTGTTATGCCTCCTGCTGCCCCAGCACAACCCGGAGGTGGGCCAGCTGCCTCCGAGGATGAGCATCGAAGATTAGAGAGGTCCAAGAAATATGATCCTCCAGTGTTCAGTGGTTTGGCTACAGATGATGCATTGGGTTTTCTGGAGGAGTGTCATCGCATTATTCGTACCATGGGGATAGTGGAGACCAACGGGGTTTCCTTTACCGCTTTTCAGCTTCGTGGGGCCGCTTATGATTGGTGGCGCACGTATAAGTTGGATAGTCCAGATGAGTCTGCTTCATTGACCTGGGCGCAGTTTTTTGATATGTTTATGAGGGAGTTTGTTCCCCAGAGCCTTAGGGATTCTTAGCAATCAAAGTTTGAGCGATTGCAATAGGGCTCCATGTCAGTATCAGAGTATGCTATTAGTTTCACCCGTTTAGCCAGGCATGCACCGGCCTTGGTAGCCACGGTCCGGGAGATAGTGCTGAGATTTATTGAGGGCCTTATTCCGCCGATTCGGTCCAGCATGTCCAGGGAGTTGGAGACGGATATACCTTATCAGCAGGCGATGAGTATTGCCAAGAGGATCGAGAGTATGCTCCCTAGAGAGCGGGGAGAGAGGGAGGCCAAGAGGTCTCGTGAGTCGGGCCGTTTCTCTGGTGCCTGTACTTCAGCACCTGGTCGTTTTGGCAGGGGTTATTCCGGTCGCCCGGTTCATTCAGCATTTCCAGCAGCCGATAATACTCCAGCCTTTCAAGCACCTCATGAGCCTTATTATGCTCCCCCAGTTTTCAGTGCGCCTCCTGCGCGGGGTACCTCAAGGGGTCAGACTAGTGGGGGTGAGACCGGTCAGTCACATCCACCGAGTCCTCCCAGAGCTTATTTTTAGTGCGGGGATACTCGCCATCTGGTTAGGGAGTGCCCCAGGCATATGACAGGAGCACCTCCATAGTCTTTGCAGCCTCAGCGTTGTTCACAGGGTCAGCAGGCCATCATTCCAGCCCCAGCTACCACTCCACCTGCCCATCCAGCCGGGGGCAGGGATCAGGGTGCTAGAGACCGCCCTCAAGAGAGGGGCCAGGCTAGATTTTATGCTATTCATGATTGTGCTGCAGCTATTGCATCTGTTTCTGTTATCACAGGTATTATTTTGGTTAGTCACAGAGAGGCATCAGTTCTATTCGATCCTGGTTCCACTTTTTTCATATCTGTCCTCTTATTTTGTTTCACATCTGGGTGTGCCTCGGGATTCTTTGAGTGCCCCCATTTATGTTTCCACTCCTGTGGGAGATTCTTTGGCTGTGGACCGTATGTATCGGTCGTGTTTGGTTACCATTTATGGTTTTGAGACCACAGCGTATCTATTGTTGCTCGGGATGGTCAATTTTGATATTATTCTAGGCATGGACTGGTTGTCACCCAATTATGCTATTCTTGATTGTCATGCCAAGACCGTGACGCTGGCTATGCCAAGCATTCCACGTATTGAGTGGAGTGGTACTCTAGATCACACCCCCAACCGTGTTATTTCCATTCTCAAAGCTCAGCGTATGGTTGAGAAGAGGTGTGTTGCTTATCTAGCTTATATGCGAGATGGCAGTATTGACACTCCTTCTATTGATTCCGTTCCAGTGGTACGTGATTTCGCTAATGTATTTCCA
This sequence comes from Nicotiana noctiflora, assembly GCA_032618575.1. NCBI lineage: Eukaryota > Viridiplantae > Streptophyta > Magnoliopsida > Solanales > Solanaceae > Nicotiana > Nicotiana noctiflora. The sequence continues at coordinate 373,753 of JASVEL010000541.1, read as the reverse complement.
GCTGATCTCCCGGGCATGCCGCCAGATAGAGATATTGATTTTGCTATTGATTTGTTGCCGGGCACTCAGCCCATTTCTATTCCACCGTACCGTATGGCTCCCCCTGAGTTGAAGGAGTTGAAGGATCGATTACAGGAGTTATTGGGTAAGGGTTTCATTCGACCCAGTGTTTCGCCTTGGGGTGCTCCTGTGTTGTTTATGAAGAAAAAGGACGGTTCTATACGTATGTGTATTGAATATCGTCAGTTGAACAAAGTTACAGTGAAGAACCGGTATCCCTTGCCGAATATTGATGATTTGTTTGACCAGCTACAGGGCACACAGGTATTCTCTAAGATTGATTTGCGCTCTGGTTATCATCAGCTGAAGATTTGGGAGCCAGATATCTCGAAGACTGCCTTCAGGACTCGGTATGGTCACTACGAGTTCCTCGTGATGTCTTTCGGGCTGACTAATGCCCTAGCAGCCTTTATGCATTTGATGCACAGTGTGTTCAGGCCATATCTGGACTCATTCGTGATTGTTTTCATTGATGATATCCTAGTATATTCCCGGAGTCGGGAAGAACACGAGCAGCATCTAAGGATAGTGCTTCAGACTCTGAGAGAGAATAAGTTATATGCAAAGTTCTCTAAATGTGAATTCTGGCTGAGTTCAGTGGCATTCCTAGGCCATGTGGTGTCGAACGATGGTATTCGAGTGGATCCGAGGAAGGTGGAGGTCGTGTAGAGTTGGCCTAGGCCCTCCTCATCTACAAAGATTTGCAGTTTCCTTGGCCTGGCGTGTTATTACCGTCATTTCGTGGAGGGGTTCTCTTCGATTGCAGCACCTATGACCAGATTGACCCAAAAGGGTGCCCCTTTCCAGTGGACAGATGAGTGTGAGGCGAGCTTTCAGAAGCTCAAGACAGCTTTGACTTCGGCCCCTATCTTGATGTTGCCTACAGGTTCGGGGTGCTATACAGTATATTGTGATGCCTCACAAGTTGGACTCGGTGTAGTATTGATGCAAGACGGTAGGGTGATTGCCTATGCGTCCAGATAGCTGAAGGTACATGAGAAGAACTACCCTATCCATGATCTGGAGCTAGCTTCCATTGTTCACGCTTTGAAGATTTGGCGTCATTACTTGTATGGGGTTCCTTGTGTGATCTAAACTGATCACCGGAGCTTGCAGCACTTGCTTAAACAGAAGGACCTGAACATGCGTCAGAGGAGATTGTTGGAGCTACTTAAGGACTATGATATTACTATTCTCTATCATCCGGGAAAGGCTAATGTAGTTGCTGAAGCCTTGAATTTCCGGGCAGAGAGTTTGGGGAGTTTGGCATATCTACCAGCTTCGGAGAGGCTTATGACGATGGATGTTCAGGCTTTAGCCAGGAAGTTTGTTAGATTGGATCTTTCGGAGCCCATCCGGGTTCTGGCCTCTGTGGTCTCTCGATCTTCTCTATTTGACCGCATCTGGGAGCGACAGTTCGACGACCCTCGTTTGCTTGTCCTCCAGGATAGAGTTCGGCATGGTGATGCTCGAGATGTTACCATTGGGGATGATGGAGTTATGAGGATGCAGGGGCGTATTTGTGTGCCCAATGTAGATGATCTTCGAGAGCTGATTCTAGCAGAGGCCCATAGCTCGCGGTATTCCATCCATCCGGGTGCCGCGAAGATGTATCAGGACTTGAGACAGCATTACTGGTGGAGGCGAATGAATAGGGATATAGTTGATCATGTTTCTAGGTGCCTCAACTGCCAGCAGGTGAAGTTTGAGCATCAGCGTCCGGGTGGATTAATGCAGCAGATTGAGATTCCAGAGTGGAAATAGGAGTGCATCACCATGGACTTTGTATCTGGGCTTCCACAGACTTTAGGAAGTTTGATTCCATTGGGTAATTATGGATCGGCTGACCATGTTCACCCATTTCATACCGGTGAGCACCACTTATTCATCGGAGCGACCGGCGAAGATCTACATTAGGGAGATAGTTTGGCTGCATGGTATTCTAGTTTCCATCATTTCAGATAGAGGCACTCAGTTCACTTCATGGTTCTGGAGAGCCGTACAGTAGGAGTTGGGCACTCGGGTGGAGCTAAGCATAGTGTTTCACCCCTAGACTGACCAGTCCGAGCGCACTATTCAGATTTTGGAGGATAAGCTCTGTGCGTGCGTGATTGAGTTCGGAGGTTCATGGGATCATTTCTTGCCACTAGCGGAGTTTGCTTATAACAACAACTACCAATCCATTATTCAGACGGCACCGTACGAGGCTCTATATGGTAGGAGGTGCAGCTCTCCCGTGGGTTGGTTCGAGCCAGCCTTCGCCAGACTGCTAGGTACTGATATGGTCCAGGATGCAATGGACAAGGTCAAGGTGACTCAGGACAAATTCGTGTAGCCCAGTCTAGGCAGAAGAGTTTTACGGACAAGAAGGTCCGCGATGTGGCTTTTATGGTTGGCGAGCGGGTTCTGCTTCGAGTCTCGCCCATGAAGGTCATTATGAGGTTTGGAAGAAAGGGAAGCTGAGTCCTAGATTTATTGGTCCTTTTGAGATATTGAGGCGTGTTGGAGAAGTTGTTTTTGAGTTGGCCTTACCTCCCAGCCTAGCCAGAGTCCATCCCGTATTTCATGTCTCTATGCTCCGGAGATACCATGGTGACCCATCGCACGTGTTGGATTTCACTTCTGTTCAGCTATACGAGGATCTGTCTTATGTTGAGGATCCATTTGCCATTCTGGACAGGCAAATCAGGAAGCTAAGGTCAAAGAACATCGCTTCAGTAAAGGTCCAATGGCGGGGTCAGCCGACCGAGGAGGCGACATGGGAGACCGAGTTGGATATGCGCAGCCAGTACTCTCATCTCTTCAATACTCTATGTATTCTCTCTATGCTCATTCAAGGACGAATGAATCTTTTAAGTGTGGGAAGATGTAACGACCCGGCCGATCGTTTTTGAAATTTATGCCCCGATCCCCAATTTAACTATCCCCCTAAGTTCTTTTCTGCTATTGTGGTTTGCTGGGAGGGTCGGTTCTGGAATTTGGAGTGTTTTGGGACACTTAGTCCCTAAATGAGAGCTTCATAGTTGGAAAATGGCCCGTATTCGAAACAGTGTTAAGACGACCTCCGAATGGAAATTCGATGGTTCCATTAGCTCCGTTAGGTGATTTTGGGTTGGGAGCGCGTTCGAAATATATTTTGGAGGTCTGTAGCTCAATTAGGCTTGAAATGCCAAAGTTTGAAATTTTGGCGAATCCGAACGATAGGTGAGATTTTGATCCGGGGGTCGGAATGGAATTCCAATAGTTTATGTAGATTTGTTATGTGATTTTAGATATGTCTGCAATTTTTCAGGTCATTCGGACGTCGTTTGGTCAGGTTTTTGATGGAATGTGAGTTTCGGAAGTTAGATGAAATCCTAGGCTTGAATCCGATATAATTCGGTGATTTTTGTGTTTAAAGAAGTGTTTTTGTGATTGGAACAAGTTTGTATCGTGTTTTGGAGTATGTTAGTGGTTTTCGTTGGGGTCCCGGGGGCCCTGGGATGAATTCGGACCATCATTCGGACATTTGAAGCATTAGAAAATCTGCAGAAAATGCAGCAGCAGTGCAGCAGGACTTTTGCCTTCGCGTTCGCGTGGCAGGTCCCGCGTTCACGTAGCTTTGGCTGATTGAGCATCGCGTTCGTGATGAAGGACGCTGCGTTCGCGTAGTTAGGGTTTGAGAAGCATCGCGTTCGTGATGAAGGACGCTGCGTTCGCGTAGTTAGGGTTTGAGAAGCATCGCGTTCGCGATGGGCTGGTCGCGCTCGCGTAGTTCAAATTTTGGAGGCTGAGGATTTCTTTAACGCGGACGCGTGAAACGCGTCGCGTTCGCGAAGGGTCAGTTCTGGCAAAGCTTCGCGGACACGTGGGAACGGACACGAACGCGAAGGGTTAACGTCCAGTCAGAAATATTAAAAACCAGAATAGTTCATCCCTGACCCATTTACACAAAACCTCCATTTTTGAGTCCTAAAGAAGGTATTGACGGGAAATTGCTGGGATATCATCGGGTAATCATCGGGGGTAAGTTTCTTGGCCTAATTTTGTTATTTTATCGTGAAATCCTTGAGTATTTCACTCTTAATGGAGGATTAATGGGGGTTTTTAGCCCTAGTCCTAAATTATAGAGAATCATTATGGTTTTTGGTGTATTTTGAATTGTTTCGATTGTTTAATGCCCAATTGGCCTATTTTGATGTAATTCTATTGATTTTTATCAGATACTACACTTGCTGGGGCCGATATTCGTGGCAAGAGAGTTGTCTCTTGGCGGTTTTATACCGGAGTTGAGGTAAGTGGCTTGTCTAACCTCGTGTGGGGGAACTTTCACCCCTAGGATATTATGTGATAATTTACATGAGCAGATTGTTGGAACTCAATTTACTTGAATTGTCCAATTCATGATATTCCTACTCTTACTTGATTAAATTGTGACATTTACCTGATACTCGTTAGAAAAAGGATGATTTGATAGGATTTATCTGTCTAATTGCCTAATTGTCTTACTTGAACTTCTTGATAATTGTTGGCACTGGCTTTTGGTGAAGTTGTAGTTAAGCATATTATATTTTCTCTATGCGATTCTTTTATTGTTTGTGTTGGTGGACTGCGGGTTCGATTCCCGGAGATCCCAGGGCTGTGGGTTCGATTCCCAAAGACTCAGAGTGGTATTGTTTGTGGACTGCGGGTTCGATCCCCGGAGATCCAAGGGCTGCAAGTTCGATTCTCGGAGATCCAAGGGCTGCGGGTCCGATTCCCGGAGATCCTGAGATATTGAGACACATCCTAAGATATTGACATAGGGGCTGTGGGTTCGATTCCCGGAGACCTAGAGATACTGTTATTGGGACTGCGGGTTAAATTCCCGTAGCTCCTAGGTTGTTTAATATAGTGTGGGACTGTGGGTTCAATTCCCACAGGTCCTGGACTTGATGGTTTGAGTTTATGTTGTGTTGGTGACTTGTATTTAGCTAATCGTAGTCGTTTGTAGTAATTACTTTATTGTTGTTATTTCAGATTTATTCTTACTTATTCCTACTTATTACTGTTTTGATCATTATGTTATTGTTCTCTCGGTAGGGCCCTGACCTTCCTCGTCACTACTCCATCGAGGTTAGGCTTGGCACTTACTGAGTACCGCCGTGGTGTACTCATGCTACTCTTCTGCACACTTTTATTGTGCAGATCCAGGTACATCAGGATATGCCCGTACTAGGTAATTCAGCAGTACATTTGGAGACCTCGAGGTATGATCCGCTACGTCCGCGGATCCGGAGGCCCTCCTTCTATTCTGATAGTGATAGTAGTATTTTCACTCATTTTGTTGTTTTTAGATACTCTTGATGTATAGAGCCACAGTTGTACTTTACCTTTTTAGTCTGTATTACCCGTGAGATTTCGGGTCTTGGTGGTATGTTATATAGTGTGGTTGACGAGTGTATGTGCTAAGCGGCACTGATTACATTCCTTTTTAAATCATTTTCCGCTATTTCTTATTTAATGTTCATAAACTTGTATATTCCGTATCGTGTTAGGATTACCTAGTCGTGGAGACTAGGTGCTGTCATGACAGGTTCACGATTGGTGAACTAGGGTCGTGACACTAGGTGTACGCTAAATGGGAAAATTTTCGAAATAGGCAAAAATTCCAAATAGATTCGCACAAGCTTCAGAACGTTCGTCATTTGGACATTCCTACACAAAGTTATGATCAAATTATCAAAGGCTGGAAAATGCGATCTCGTGTCACGTCAATTCTGCAATCCGCATTTTTACTCTGCGGTCCGCATTTTCATTCTGCGGTCCGCATATTGATCGTAGATTGAAATAGTGTAGCTCATTTTTGGCCACCAATTTTGCGGTGCATTCTGCGGCCCGCATGTCCATTCTGCGGTGCATTCTGCTATAGTAGAATTGACATCGCAGGGTTTTTTTTTTTATTTTCATAACCCGACCCCATTTTGATATATAACCTTTAGGGCTTTATTTGGGGTCATTTCCTACTTATTTTAGAGAGAGGTGAGAGTATTTTAGAGAGAGAAGGAGGAACCCAACATCTAAACCATCCAAATCTCGCATCAACCTTCAAGAATCGAAGAACCCAATCACAAGATCTTCATCTAAGAGGTAATATTCTATACACCAGGTTTTAATTTCGAGTTTGGTGTATAAGATGGGTTATTGAGATGTGATTCTTGGGTTTATTAGTATTGTGTATACATGAACTTAGGTTTATGGGAAGATTGTTTAACTTAAATAAGTAAATATTGGGTTAGGGAATGAAGGAAATCTTGAAAAGGGAATTTGAAATCAAGAGGCTCAACTAGTGTTTGATAAAATGCTCAAATGAGCTAGTTTCATGAATAGCTTTCTAATATGTGTTTAATTTTGTTATGTCTCATAGTAGATTGGAGTTCCTATAGTTTTTGGAATGTTGTAGTAACTTAAGTAAAGCTCAATCGAGGTACGTATGGCTAACTTTGATCTTTGTGAAATCGCCTTGTTCGGTGTACAAATTGTTTTGTATGTGATAGCTATGTGGATTGTTATGAAATTCTCGTGATTTGGTTGTTGGGTGTTTGATTGGTTTTGATTATGTGTTATGTGGTATTAATTGAGAAATGAAGGATAAAAAGGGAAATCGTAAATCATGAAATTGGGAACAATGGTGACATATTTGGCATTTTTGGGAAATTAATGAAATGACTTTGAATTGCTTTTGAATTGTTGAACATAATGTGATTGGTACTATTAGCTATGGAAACACTTGTAACATTGTTGTGGTAGTGGCTTGAAAAGTATGTGGAAACATCAACGAATTTGTAAGTTGCTTATCACCCTTGTTTGTGACCTTTGTGAAGTATTTTTGGTTGTTGTTGTGATTGTTGTGATTTGAAACTGTACGGTGGGATCGGGTTGCGCACCGCAACATGAAGTAATAAGGTGCATGTTGGGTGATAAGGGTGGCCGAGGTAATAAGGGTGGCCGAGGTAATAAGGGTGGAAAGCAATCGAAATCGCCATTGAAATTGATATGAATAGAATTGTGACATCATTGATGTGAAATTGTGAAAGGAGACAGCAGGAGAGTTTGTAACCTGTGGGGCACTGATTGTCCCTTTGTATGACTTTATTTTGCTTTCCGTATGTGTTTGGTTGTTACTTTCGTTGTTGTTTTCTACTTGTATATGGGTTGAGGTCTACTTGAAACAAAGTTAAGTGTTGAAAATTTGTTTGGCTTGTCTTGTTATTCCTTTACGTATTTGTTGGTATTTTGTATTACCGTGACTTACTTGTCTATGGCTTGAGTTTACTTGGGAAAAAGTTTGTTCATACATACATGTACAATTCAAATGTACTGACGTCCCTTTTGTCGGGGGCGCTACATTAGCGTTATGATTGTAGGTGGATCCATAGCAGGCACTCCAGTCCACCGACCATAGCTCCTCATCACTTCCCGTCAGCTGATTTAGCAAGCCCCTTTCGATTAGGGACCCTTTGCGGCTCACGCCACTTTCTATTTTGGGATCTTATTTGATATGTATAAGGTGTAGCCGGAGCCTTGTTTCCAGCATTTCTATATTATTCTTCAATTGTATTTAGAGGTTCCGTAGACAGGTCGTACGTAGTGTCGGGCATGGTAATTTAAAAGATAAATATTGATGTGTGGCAATGTTGTATAAAAATTGGAATACCTTTATTATCGTGAATGAAGATTCTAATGGAAATTATTATTGTTGTGTTTATAAAAATTCAGTTAATGGAGTTCATATCCTATGAATGGCTTGGTTATTAGGTAATGAGAATGAGGGGTAACACGTGGCATAGGGAAGACACCGAGGTCCACTTGACTGGGGATACCCGGTTGAGTGCCGGTCATGTCCCTCGAATTTAGGGCGTGACAAACTTGGTATCAGAGCCTAAGGTTTTAAAGTGTCATAGGATGTCTCGGAGCAGTGTCTAGTAGAGTCCTTCTCATCGGTGTGTTGTCGACCATATCTATAAGTTGGAGGCTATTTGGACATTTAGGAATTTCAACCTTAGTTGATATTCCAGTTCGTGCGATATAGCTCAAGATAGGGAGCTAATTTCATCTCTAAATATTACTCTCAAGATTGGTAATTTGATACCATAATATGTGAATTTAAAGCATGTAAGGTGGGATTTATCACATCATTGAGTCCATGTGGATTATCCAAGGACCTGTTAGGAGAATGTGTTATGCCATGGAGTGATTGGTAGAACTTGTTGTTAAGAAGAGTACCCTTGTTCCTACTAATATCACTGTACCACTAGATCATGTAGTATATCACCAATATGTACGGCTAAAACCCCGTCTCTTAGAAATTAAGCTTCCATGGTGCCCGCATAAATGTTGTAGGTTCAAAATATAATTGATGCAATGCCCGTTTTGTTATGTTAAGCAAATTGTTGTTGTGAAAATATATGTGGGAGGTACTTTTTCATTTGTTTAATTTATTATTCTTGGTAAATGAGGATATATAAAGAATGTGAATGATAATAGGTGAATTTGACTATATTTATGCCCTAAATAATCACGCTTTATTGTTGTTTTGATATTGTTTATGATGAAAAAATGCTTTTATTAGTGTTCTTAGTGTGTTATAGGTACACATGAGCTAATGAAGACTAAAAGAGCAAGTTTTGGAGTCAAAAGATGGTGAAAAAGGCCAAAGTGTGGTACAAGTCAAGAACTTATGTTTAAAATAGCCGGGAAGGTGTGAGTCCGAGCTATATGGATGTTATGGAATGAATTTAAGTGATTTGGAGCTTTGAACTCTGAGTAAAAGCTCAAGGAATTAAGCCGGGATCGAGTTCGGGGGTCAAATTTGATAGTGTAGTACAAGCGAAGAATGGATGAGGCATATTGTGCACTGTCTAGTAATTCGGACATAACTTTTTGCTCAGAACTCCAATTTCACTCCATAATATATGGTTGGAAAGCTAACGCAAAGGGATACAACTTTCATGTTTTGCGGTTGTCCTAATTACCAACGTAACATGGTGAAAAACCGCGGTTTATCCGCGACCGCGGATGAACCGCGAAAAAACAGGCTCTCTGAAGTTTACTGTTCGCGGTCCATCCGCGGCTCGCGAACGAACCGCGGAAGTCGCCGCAGCAGCAGTCCTAATTGTACTCAAACTTAGTGTTTTTAGTCCTATAACCTCTATATAAACCCCTAGTTCGCCCAATAGAGCATGTTGTCTTTAATTCATTACTTTTGCAAGATATTTAGTAAGAGAGAATCCTCTCAAACTCCTTCTTTTATTTTATATCAATTATATCTTTATGATTTCAATTATTATTCTTGTTTCTTCAAACATGAGTAGCTAAATTCTATTTTAAGGTTTTGATGGAACCTATTGAGTGATGAACTTCTCGTTTATGTGATTACAAATTGTGACTTAGATTTCTATTTGTTCAACTTCATTCTTGTTGTAGTTAATTGGTTGACGTCCCAATTAGCGGTGCCTATTTAGTGTGCATAACTTGGATAAGAGTGCATATTTAGGTTTATTGTTGAACAACACCACACCTAGGTTATTGGAGGAATCTATAACTTTAGGTGTAAAGACAAGGTTAGGAATAACGAAGTCTTGGGTGCAATCTTAAGTGAACAATTCAAATTAAAGCTAGCTAGGGTAGCTCCGGAGAGTGCACTAGTAAATTATTGTAATTGCTCGGGAGAGGGTTACGATACACATAGCGTTCATGATTGATATAATATATTAACAATTTGTATGAGCATAAGTGTAACGACCCGACCGGTCGTTTTAGAAAATTTCATCCCAATCCCCAATTTAACTGTTCCCCTAAGTTCATTCCTGCTATGGTGATTTGCCGGGAGAGTCGGTTCTGAAATTTGGAGCGTTTTGGGACACTTCGTCCCTAAATAGAAGCCTTATAATTGAAAAATGGCCCGTAGCCGGAACAATGTTAAGACAACCTCGGAACGGAAATCTGATGGTTCCATTAGCTCCGTTAGGTGATTTCGGGGTCGGGAGCGCGTTCGGAATGTATTTTGGAGGTCCGTAGCTCAATTAGGCTTGAAATGCCGAAGTTTGAAATTTTGGCGAATCCGAACGATAGGTGAGATTTTGATCCGGGGTCGGAATGGAATTCGGACAATTTTTGCAGCTTCGTTATGTGATTTTGGATATGTCCGCAAATTTTCAGGTCATTTGGACGTCGTTTGATCGAGTTTTGGATCGAATGTTAGTTTTGAAAGTTTTGAAGAAACTTAGGCTTGAATCCGTGTGTAATTGGTGATTTTGATGTTTAGGATGATGTTTTTATGATTGGAACAAGTTCGTATCATGTTTTGGATTGGTGGTTTTCGTTGGGGTCCCGGGTGCCTCGGGATGATTTTGGATGCCCAACGGGTCATTTTTGGAAGTTTTTGGACTGCTGTTCTGGTATCTGGTATTGTTCTTCGCGTTCGCGAGGGTCCTATCGCGTTCGCGAAGAAGAATTTGGCCTCTAAGACTTTGTTCTTCGCGTTCGCGATGAAGGTATCGCGTTCGCGAAGAAGGATTTTCCATCAGGGACTTTGTTCTTCGCGTTCGCGAACAGTGCCTCGCGTTCGCGAAGAAGGATTTTCTGTCGCACAGGTCCTATTTCGGAAGCTCATATCTTTTTATCTACAAGGAATTTTGAGGTGATTCAAAAACAAAAGTTGTAGCTTTTTGAATCTAGGTTGTAGAAACATTTTATAATAGTCATTTGGAGTTGTGTGTAAAAAGTTATGACCATTGCAATAGAGGCTGTCCGAGCAAAGTTGGAAAAATGTAATTTGGGAGTTTGTTCTTCGCGAACGCGAGAGAAGGACCCCGAACGTGAAGAACAAATACCTGGGCAGCAGAATAAAGTTCAAACTTAGTCCCATTTGCCATTTTTGACGATTTGGAGCTCGGGTAAAGTGATTTTTCGGGAGATTTTTGGAGAAATCAAAAGGGTAAGTACTCTTAACTCAATTTTGGTTGTATAACTCGAATCTATTGCAAGTTTTAGTCTTTAATTTGAGAATTTTTGTTAAAAAGGGTAGAAAACCCTCTTGGATAGAATCAAGGATTTGATGGGCCATTTGTGGTCCGATTTGGGTGTTCTTGGTATGGTTAGACTCGTGTTGAGATAAGGAATCCGAAAATGTAACTTTCATAATTTTTCGAGAAGCGTACCGAAAGTCGGGTTTTGGCAACTTTGTGGTTTTGGTGTAATTCGATTGTTTTGATAGGGTAATGCCCAATTGGCCTATTTTAATGTGATTCTATTGATTTTTATCAGATACTACACCTGTGGAGGCCGACATTCGCGGCAAGAGAGTTGTCTCTTAGTGGTTTTATACCGGAGTCGAGGTAAGTGGCTTGTCTAACCTCGTGTGGGGGTACCTTTACCCCTAAGATATTATGTGATAGTTTAAATGCCTTGTGCGCGAGGTGACGGGCGTGTACATGCGCTGGTTGTTGTAACTCACTTTACTTGAAATGTTCAATTCGTGATATTCCTGTTCTTAATTTATTAAATTGTGACATTTACCTGGTATTCGTTAGGGAAGCATGATTAGGAAGGATTTATCTGTCTAATTGCCTAATTGTCCTACTTGAACTTCTTGATAATTGTTGGCACTAGTCCTCGGTGAAGTTGTAGTTAAGCATATTATGTTTTCTGTGAGTGTTTTCTTTATTTGTTTTGTTTGTGGACTGCAGGTTCAATTCCCGGAGATCCCAGGGCTGTGGGTTCAATTCCCAAAGACCCGGATTGTTATAGTTTGTGGACTGCGGGTTCAATTCCCGGAGATCCAAGGGCTGTGGGTTCGATTCCCGGAGACCGAAGTTTATTGATATATTATTGGTAGGGATTGCGGGTTTGATTCCCGAGATCCTGAGTTATTTGTAGGGACTGCGGGTTCGATTCCCGAGATCCTGAGTTATTGGTAGGGACTGCGGGTTCGATTCCCGGAGATCCTGAGTTATTGAGATATTATTGAGACATGGGCTGCGGGTTCGATTCCCGGAGACCCAGGGGTACTGTTAATGGGACTGTGGGTTCAATTCCCACAGGTCCTGGACTTATTAATTGAGTTTGATACTTGTTGTTAGTTAATTGTAGACGGTTGCAGTAATCATTTTATTGTTGTTATTTCGGAATTATTATCGTTAAACTGCTTATTATTGTTATTATCATTTTTGTAATTGTTTCTCAGTAGGGCCCTGACCTTCCTCGTCACTACTCCATCGAGGTTAGGCTTGGCACTTACCGAGTACCGCCGTGGTGTACTCATGCTACTTTTCTGCACACTTTTGTTGTGCAGATCCAGGTACATCAGAGCAGGCTCGTGCTAGGTGATTCCGCAGCTTTCTGGGAGACCTCGAGGTATGATCTGCTACGTCCGCAGATCCGGAGGCCTTCCTTCTATTCTATTAGTACTAGTAGATATCTTTCCTTCACTTCGTTGTTAGATACTTTTTATACATAGAGCCTTAGTTGTATATTCTCTTTTAGTTTGTGTTGCCCGTGGGATTCCGTGTCTTGGTGGTATTTTTACACAGTGTGTTGGACGAGTGTATGTGCCAAGCGGCACATATTACATTCCTATTTATATTATCTTCCGCTATTTCTTGTTTAAAGTTCATAAACGTGTAATTTCCGCAATGTGTTAGGCTTACCTAGTCGTGGGGACTGGGTGCCGTCATGACATGTTCACGATTGGTGAACTAGGGTCGTGACAAGTTGGTATCAGAGCTCTAGGTTCGTAGGAGTCACGGGACACAGGACCGGTTACTTAGATTCTCGCTGATCGATACGGAGACGTCTGTATTTATCTACGAGGGGCTATGTAACTATTTAGGAAACTCTTCAATTCTTTGAATTCCTTATCGTGCGCCATTTATTCAGTTGGAGCCTATGTCATATGTTCTTTTGCACCCACTCGTGTGTTGAAATTGCGCACTCGGTATCAATTATGCGCCGACGGTTCGTGATGCTGCAGAGGGATTTCAAGGGAGTCAAGAATTTACTCAACCATTGTTACCGCGTGTCATCCATATCGATAATGCTATAGAATTGAGAGATATTCAATTGTGCACATGGGGATGCATTAGATTCTGACATTCGGTTGATAAGTACGGTCTTGAGAAGGTTTACTTAACTGCCAAATCGTCACAGTAATAGTAGAATCACAAGGTGGATGTAGATCTAAAGATAGTTGGTGGAAATAAAGACTATATGGTTCATATGAGATATATTTAGTGAAGGATTCATCCAGCAGAGATACTGGGGAAAATGAGTTTAACTGTTTTAAGAAGGACATGTACCAAACGAATGCCTTTGGCTTGTTTTATGATGAAGACGTACGAATGTTAAGGGCTAGTATCATGGATTAGCAAGATGTATCTTAAGGCTTCGTGTCAAATGAAACGATTTCACTATCAACGATGTAATTATGGGTCATGTGTCGTATCAGGATTTGGCCTGCGATGTATTTAGGTGCTATTCAAAAAGTTCTTGAAAACTTGCGGATGGGCAAGAGTTGAGGCTCGTATGGTATAATGTTGGGACTTTAGATGTTCCCGTGTCCCTAATAAACTCTGCATTTTATTATCAACAGGGAAATATTTGACAAAGGCTACATGGTGCTTCGTAGGCGTGTGAGAATCATAGTATGTTTTAAGATGTTGTTGGTAGAGAATGCTCGGTGCATGTAGCGAGAAGATGTTTGGTTGTATTGGGATGAGGTCATACCCTATGATGTTAGAGTGCTAATAGAGCACATGTGGTTATATTCGTTGGATCAAGTGAGTTGCAATTGAATAATAGTAAATGACTCGAGAGAATGGTTCTAATGTGTTCGAGAGTCGTGTAATAGTGGCTTTGGGCTAAGTGGGAGAGTCGCACCGCTTAAGATTGGGTTGCATGGTTAATTACCTGTGTGAATTCTGGATATTAGCGTATTAATGGGTTATTGCAGCTACGGAAAAAGACCATGAGTGGTAATTTGAGTATATGAATTGTTGAATGCATGTTATGGTTAGCCTTATTGGCTCATGTTCAAACTTGAGGAAAGATTCATGATTTATGCCTCGTATAGGTGCGGTCTTCGAGGGAAGTGATTCCGCTGGGTGCTTTATCGAGAGGGTATTCATATGTTATAAAGAAATTCAGTAGAGTTGGTTGCGTACTGGGGCAAGTTAGGGCCGGATGGTTCTCAATAGCGGTCCTAGTGAATTCAAGAGGTAAAGTGTGGTGTTTGATAATTTTGAGTCTATAAGTACAGTTGAGGCTCAAGCCTTTAAAGCAACTTAGGAAGAAAAGTAAAAAAACAATCTAAGATGTTTTGACTTGTTGTGTAGCATTTGAGAGGCGTGAAATGGTCGTCATTCTTGAGATAGCATGGCCTCATGATTTCAGGTCATTCGGGGTGAGTGTGGTTGAAATAAGTTAGGTATTGAAGGGAGATATTTACATTATAAGGCAATCCAGGATAAACTGGAAGAAAGTAGATTGATTAGCCAAAGTTGAGTTGGCATATTGGTGTCAATGATCGGTTCATGTAACGTGATCGAATTATGCATGTGATTTGTGGCGGTGCATTTGAGGCTCGTCGGCCGCAGTGTTTGATGGTATTCAGAAGTATTCTTCTGTTAGGGCCTGTTATGAGTAGGCAGATCTCGGGAAGGGTTATGGTGGCTTGGACCACTACTTAGATATTAGCATATTTGATGGTTATGAGAATTCGCCGTATGTTGTTATAGTTCTCCTGCAGTGAGCTTAATGGAAAGTCTTATGTGATGACGTATGAGCCTATCGTCGGTTCTAGAGCTATGATGGAAATTATGTCTATCGTATATCGGCACGTGATGTGCAATGAGTAGTATGAAATTTGAAGTAAGGACCAAGGTCACAGTTTGGTCAATGAATGTGATATAAAGAGCTCGGATGAGCAGGAAAGGAGTTTCAGTGTTTTGAGTAAGATGGGTATTAACATCGGTATCATTTGAGATCGGTGTTCTGTGAGAAAGGCTTGCATCCCGGTTAGGGACTCCTGATCGCTTTTCAGTGTTAGTGTAGCCGGTGGGTTGAATGTGCAGGCCCGTTTAATTATTCGGAAGATGGTAGGAGCTTTCCCCACAAGAAGATTGTATAGCTGTGACATGTAGTCACTTGATTGGTTAGAAATTTAAACCAGTATGAGGATTTTGGTGATATCATCCGTTTGAGAATTTATGCCCGGAAGGAACTGGGTTATAGACCTATGAAATACTATTGACTTAGCTTGGCACGACCAGGATAGACTTAAGGTCGGTGGATAGATTCAAATGTGGAAGTGAGCCTTGCGTCAGGCCGGTTATGTTTCTTCCAGCAATGCGCCCTTTATGGGGGGATAGTCGCGGTCTTATTTCGCGGTTAGTTAATTCATGTAAAGATATATTGCGCCATATAAGTGTGTGACGGCTTGGTAAGTTCCTCATGTGTTGGGGTTTCGCTCAGCGGTGATGTTATATGAGCATGAGGGCTCTTGAGACTCAGATCTTATATCGCACCTCGGTTGTGCTTGAGTTCATAGCCTATAGCGCTATATGTTTTCATTGAGTCTGATATCATGCACCTTAGTGTGCTTATGATCGATATTCAGTATTTTGATGTGACAAGCTATTCAGCTCGACATATGACTCCTTGTGTAAGTTTATATTGTTGGGATCGGGTGGCTCACCGCCATGGTTATATTGTTGGGATTGGGTGGCACGCCGCCATGGTTATATTGTTAGGATCGGGTGGCACGCCGCCATGGGTATACTGTTGGGATCGGGTTGCATGCCGCAACAGTGTGATATTTATTTTAGTGTCCATAATTGCTCTTAGTGTTCTGTTTCCTATTTTTCTGAGTAAGTCCATGTTAGTGTGAGAGTTGAATAGTTCTCTCTAGTGTTCTCCTTCCTTTTGTATCACGTATGAATTAGTGGATTACTAGCACATTGTGTCATCTTGTGGGACTTTTGATTATGTCTGATGTGGCTTATCGCCTGATCAGTTCGTACTGGGTGAGATGAGATTATGAGATTTGGGATCAGTTCAAACTGATTATATGAGGTATATTATAGAGGAAAAGATCATCCTCTGGTTTAGGATAAGGTAATGGATCTTGTCAGGAGCATAAACCTAATGAATTGTTGATCCAGTAGTTGGTTATGGATATCGACACATCTCTTCCGTCGTGTCAGTATTGAAAAAAGTTAGAGCGAGACCTATGTAGATCGTGAGGTGCAATGAGAGCATCTGTTTCGTTGAATTTTTGGCTAATTTGATCATAAAATATTATCGTGGTCCTGTGGATTTTGTTTTGCAAGGTAAGGATCCAGCAAGATTATGCAGTCATGTTTGAGGACGGCGTTTGAGGAATATTGAGTGATCTCTTGATGAAAACAAGCCTGACACAGAATTCCGGATGTTGGAATTAGGCTCTAAGACTTAATTGTTTGAACAAGAGGGAATATCTTCAGATTATATCAGGCTAATGTGCTCAGCTGAGTCCTATATTTATTGGCCCTTTTGAGATTTTGAGGCGTATTGGGGAGGTTGCTTATGAGTTGGCCTTACCTCCCAGTCTAGCTGGAGTTCACCCCGTATTTCATGTCTCCATGCTCCGGAGATACCATGGTGACCCGTCGCATGTGTTAGATTTCACTTCGGTTCAGCTAGACAAGGATCTGTCTTATGTTGAGGAGCCAGTAGCCATTCTAGACAGGCAGGTCAGAAAGCTAAGGTCAAAGAACATAGATTCGGTAAAGGTTCAGTGGCGGGGCCAGCCGGTCGAGGAGGTGACTTGGGAGACTGAGCAGGATATGCGCAACCAGTACCCTCATCTCTTCACCACTCCAAGTATGTTTTCTATGCTCGTTCGAGGACGAACGATTCTTTTAAGTGTGGGAAGATGTAACGACCCGACCGGTCGTTTTAGAAAATTTCGTCCAAATCCCCAATTTAACTGTTCCCCTAAGTTCATTCCTGCTATGGTGATTTGCCGGGAGAGTCGGTTCTGAAATTTGGAGCGTTTTGGGACACTTAGTCCCTAAATAGAAGCCTTATAATTGAAAAATGGCCCGTAGCCGAACAATGTTAAGACGACCTCGGAACGGAAATCCGATAGTTCCATTAGCTCCGTTAGGTGATTTCGGGGTTGGGAGCGCATTCGGAATGTATTTTGAAGGTCCGTAGCTCAATTAGGCTTGAAATGCCGAAGTTTGAAATTTTGGCGAATCCGAACGATAGGTGAGATTTTGATCCGGGGTCGGAATGGAATTCCGACAATTTCTGTAGCTTCGTTATGTGATTTTGGATATGTCCGCAAATTTTCAGGGTCATTTGGACGTCGTTTGATCGAGTTTTGGATCGAATGTTAGTTTTGAAAATTTTGAAGAAACTTAGGCTTGAATCCGTGTGTAATTGGTGATTTTGATGTTTAGGATGGTGTTTTTATGATTGGAACAAGTTCATATCATGTTTTGGAGTATGTTCGTGGTTTTCGTTGGGGTCCCGGGGGCCTCGGGATGATTTCGGATGCCCAACGGGTCATTTTTGGAAGTTTTTGGACTGCTGTTCTGGTATCTGGTATTGTTCTTCGCGTTCGCGAGGGTCCTATCGCGTCCGCGAAGAAGAATTTGGCCTCTAAGACATTGTTCTTCGCGTTCGCGATGAAGGTATCACGTTCGCGAAGAAGGATTTTCCATCAGAGACTTTGTTCTTCGCGTTCGCGTACAGTGCCTCGCGTTCACGAAGAAGGATTTTCTGTCGCACAGGTCCTACTTCGGAAGCTCATATCTTTTTATCTACAAGGAATTTTGAGGTGAGTCAAAAACGAAAGTTGTAGCTCTTTGAAGCTACGTTTCTGAAACATATTATAATAGTCATTTGGAGTTGTGTGTAAAAAGTTATGACCATTGCAATAGAGGCTGTCCGAGCAAGGTTGGAAAAATGTAATTTGGGAGTTTGTTCTTCGCGAACGCGAGAGAAGGACCGCGAACGCGAAGAACAAATACCTGGGCAGCAGAATAAAGTTCAAACTTCGTCCCATTTGCCATTTTTGACGATTTGGAGCTCGGGTAAAGCGATTTTTCGGGAGATTTTTGGAGAAATCAAAAGGGTAAGTACTCTTAACTCAATTTTGGTTGTATAACTCGAATCTATTGCAAGTTTTAGTCTTTAATTTGAGAACTTTTGTTAAAAAGGGCAGAAAACCCTCTTGGATAGAATCAAGGATTTGATGGGCCATTTTTGGTCCGATTTAGGTGTTCTTGGTATGGTTAGACTCGTGTTGAGATAAGGAATCCGAAAATGTAACTTTCATAATTTTTCGAGAAGCGTACCGAAAGTCGGGTTTTGGCAACTTTGTGGTTTTGGTGTAATTCAATTGTTTTGATTGGGTAATGCCCAATTGGCCTATTTTGATGTGATTCCATTGATATTTATCAGATACCACACCTGTGGAGGCCGACATTCGCGGCAAGAGAGTTGTCTCTTAGCGGTTTTGTACCGGAGTCGAGGTAAGTGGCTTGTCTAACCTCGTGTGGGGGAACCTTTACCCCTAAGATATTATGTGATAGTTTAAATGCCTTGTACGCGAGGTGACGGGCGTGTACATGCGCTGGTTGTTGTAACTCACTTTACTTGAAATGTTCAATTCGTGATATTCTTGTTCTTAATTTATTAAATTGTGACATTTACCTGGTATTCGTTAGGGAAGCATGATTAGGAAGGATTTATCTGTCTAATTGCCTAATTGTCCTACTTGAACTTCTTGATAATTGTTGGCACTAGTCCTCGGTGAAGTTGTAGTTAAGCATATTATGTTTTCTGTGAGCGTTTTCTTTATTTGTTGTGTTTGTGGACTGCGGGTTCAATTCCTGGAGATCCCAGGGTTGTGGGTTCGATTCCCAGAGACCCGGATTGCTATTGTTTGTGGACTGCGGGTTCAATTCCCGGAGATCCAAGGGCTGCGAGTTCGATTCCCGGAGACCGAAGTTTATTGATATATTATTGGTAGGGATTGCGGGTTTGATTACCGAGATCCTGAGTTATTTGTAGGGACTACGGGTTCGATTCCCGAGATCCTGAGTTATTTGTAGGGACTGCGGGTTCGATTCCCGGAGACCCACGGGTACTGTTAATGGGACTGTGGGTTCAATTCCCACAGGTCCTGGACTTATTAATTGAGTTTGATACTTGTTGTTAGGTAATTGTAGACGGTTGCAGTAATCATTTTATTATTGTTATTTCGGAATTATTATCGTTAAACTGCTTATTTTTGTTATTATCATTTTTGTAACTATTTTCTCTCAGTAGGGCCCTGACCTTCCTCATCACTACTCCATCGAGGTTAGGCTTGGCACTTACTGAGTATCGCCATGGTGTACTCATGCTACTCTTCCGCACACTTTTGTTGTGCGGATCCAGGTACATCAGGACATGCCCATACTAGGTAATTCAGCAGCGTTTTGGGAGACCTCGAGGTATGATCTGCTATGTCCGCGGATGCGGAGGCCTTCCTTCTATTCTATTAGTACTAGTAGATATCTTTCCTTCACTTCGTTGTTAGATATTTTTTATACATAGAGCCTCAGTTGTATATTCTCTTTTAGTCTGTGCTGCCCGTGGGATTCCGGGTCGTGGTGGTATTTTTACACAGTGTGTTGGACGAGTGTATGTGCCAAGCGGAACAGATTACATTCCTATTTATATTATCTTCCGCTATTTCTTGTTTAGAGTTCATAAACGTGGAATTTCCGCAATGTGTTAGGCTTACCTAGTCGTGGGGACTGGGTGCCATCATGACATGTTCACGATTGGTGAACTAGGGTCGTGACAATAACGATAAGGGATTCCATCAATAAGGGAAATCAATACCTTAGTCCTTCTCATAATATTCTTTTTAATATACATTCAATTCTTTCTTTCAAGCATTCTTAATTATTGGAAAGTAGATATTCGAAATTCACACAAATATATTCTAAATTTTGGGAACTTGATTCGGAAGTACTCTTGGGTTGTAAAAGTTGTGATTGATAGGTTAATTCTCTGTGGGATCGATCTTGGACTTATTAGACCAAGTTATATTGACTACGACCGTTGCTTGGACGTGAATCAGTGAACTATGTGCTAAAATGCCCAGACTTCAAGTCAAGTTTGAATTGATATTTTGATGACCAAATTTTGTGAGAAAACGTGTTATGGTTGATTCTTCCAAAATGTTCTTACGTGTATCAAAGGTATTTGATTGATTGCGTCTAGTTGTTGGTAATGTATAAAGATGTTTTGAAGTGAAGTAAGTGACTGTGTAAATATGGTAAGATTGAACTTTGGATTCTTGTTGTGATTGGAATTTCTACCCTATAGTTGTGAAAGTTGCATTCCAATATGATCAATACGTTATTGTTGATAACTTAAAAAGGGTGAAAGGAATATGAATCATGTATTGAGATAATGGGACCTTAAATTGAGACTGAGTTACATATCATATGCCAAACTATGTGAAATCCTCTATGTGTATAAATGTTTATACTAATGAAATGAATTTGGGAAGTAGACTGTGGCCAATGTGCCGAGAACTTGAATTGTAATTGTATAATGTCATGATTAAAAAAAAAATAGAAGGATTCAAGAATAATTGATATAATTATTTGCTTATGCCTTTGATGTGTGTTTTTATTTCGGGTTTTGTGTACTCCCCTCCATTGATTTTGAAGAGCCCCCGATGTTTAAAGTTCCATTATCAACAAAAACGAGGTGTATGATCTCTGAGATATTTTATATGCCGAGGATTCATGGATCCTCTCATGTGTACTTAACATCTTGAATTGAATGGCTTGATGTTGAAATTGATATTGATGTGAAATATGTGGAATGATGTGAAACGTGGGAAATAAGAGACTGAGTTATGAAATATGTCCTAGTGTCAAGTATGTTGTAACGATTGTGGCCTCATGTGCTGATTAATTGATATATGAACCCTATGGACGAGCTATGAAACGCATAGGGGTATAATATAAAATGTGGAACCTATGGACGGGCTATTAAACGCATAGGTGTATAATATAATATAATGACCCTATGGACGGGCTATGAAATACATAAGGGTATAATATAAAATTTGGAATCTATGGACGGGCTATGAAATACATAGGTGTATAATATTATATGATGACCCTATGGATGGGCTATGAAATGCATAGGGGTATAATATAAAATGTGGAACCTATGGACGAGCTATGAAACGCATAGGTGTATAATATAATATGATGACCCTATGGACGGGCTATGAAACGCATAGGTGTATAATATGATATGTGGAACCTATGGACGGGCTATGAAACGCATAGGTGTATAATATGATATCTGAACCCTATGACGGGCTATGGAATGCAGCCTAGAGGTATGGAAATTATGTGAAAACTATGTGATCCATTTTATTTGGAAATGTGGTTATTGTTTCAAATTTTTGTTAAACCCTTATGATTTCCTTGTCCTTGCATAGATATGTTCTTAAAAAAATCTAAATTACAAAACAGTTCATGCACATGCATGCTCTTTGAATGAGACATATTATCTACAATGTCTCCCTATCATAATTCTATTGTTTACAACTTCCTATGGAATTGAGCTCTATAATTATGTTCCAGAATTGAGTTATAGCACTATTGATACTTCGCACTTTCTTTTCCTAAATTCTCAACAAAGGACTATTCCCAATGAATTTCTTATAGAAACTTTTTATTTAAATGAACAACATCTGCTCACTTGTGCCTATACATGCACCATCATAAAGTTTGTACATGTGGTGTCAAGTTCCATGCAATGTATCCAAGATTTGTGATCCTTCTCGAGTCACTCTTTTACTTAGTTGTGTGTGCCTTATATGGCTTGATCAACCAATATGTGAGTCCATATCAATCGAAATGGTCACTGTGTGCATAAAGACTCTCTGAGAAATTGAGATCCTCACATCCCCATCATAGATATCTTGTGTTGCTATGGTTTTCGTGCCCACATAGGACATCTCGCAGTAAGTAGCTCACTCTGTCCTAGTATTGTGGTTGCTTGTCACATGGTCATGTATTGCAGTGGGGAGTTAATATAGTAGAAGTGTGTCGAACTTATAACCAATGATTATTTTCTCTTTATGTCTCCACAATGCATTAAATTTATTCCTTATTTAGTGTTCATTGGGCTAGTTCCCTACATTTGTACAACAACCATAAGAGAACATTCCCTTCTATGTATCACTATGACACTTCCTTTTTCAAGTCAAAACCTATGGAGATCTCATCATGAACATCTGCAAACCTTCAGTGATTATTGTGCACTGTCTCATTGAGTTTGGTTTTCTTTACACCTTCAATTTCTAGAATCATAGTCTATGTCGTTGTCATGTGCGGAGAGTTTTACTACCCTTGGTATCTCACCTTCTTGGTTGGATACAAGTGTTATTTGCCTTCTCCCTGGAGCATCGTGTTAACTATTAGAACTATCTAACCAATTCATGATTTTGTCCCAATATCAAGATTTCATAGTTATTGAGTTTCACTTGTGAAAGGTTGAGAATAGATGACTTTGGATTTTGGTACATACCATGAACATGTTGATTTGAATGACAAATGGTCGTAATATTTTGTTCCCTCATATATGATCAATTACCAATAAGTGTTAAGCTGTCTAAAATATGGTAATCTCATAAGCGTTCAATTCTTTTAATCCTTATAGGCTTGGGCATAGATTATGTGCGCCAAATAGTGTTAAGAGTGTAACTCAACTTTGTATATTTTGAATCGCATATCACATTCAAGGTGCTAGAGTATTCTTATTCGGTGTCGACGAATTTTCCCTACACTCTAGAAAATGAGTGGTACATGTACTTGAGTATTCCTCCTTAATGATTCCTATTTCCCATGTACTACTTACTCCTATGCCTCATTTGTGTATTAATTGAGGTAGTCATAGTGATTAACCATGTCAGTATTATTAGTAGTAACATTTTGTGTTTCTTAGTATACGTCCTCATAAA
Source organism: Nicotiana noctiflora (assembly GCA_032618575.1). NCBI lineage: Eukaryota > Viridiplantae > Streptophyta > Magnoliopsida > Solanales > Solanaceae > Nicotiana > Nicotiana noctiflora. Next base: position 350,640 of record JASVEL010000541.1, on the reverse strand, counting down.
GTACTCTACTCAGTGCATTAATGGATTCCTAAAGAACTCCAGCCAGATTTTGAACTCCGTTGTTCCTCGTTGTATTAGATTCATTGGGTATTTTAAGTTTAGACAAATCAAAGATAAAGCTTCATAGTGTGATCACATATTTATTGGACAGATAATGTTATGGTTAGTTAATGGGATCACATCTTAGGGTAACTATTAAGGGTCATCAAGGGTTTAGTGTGAGTGTTCCTCAAAAAATGTTATGTGAGTTGATAATAAAGGTAACATGACTGTATTACACATTAGGTTGCAATAGGTGTATGATATTCCCCATAACTGCTGCTCATGTACTTTGTGTTTCCATATGCTTATGTCTAAGAAGATAGTGATGAACAAAAAAATGTGGGTATAAATTGACTAGATTGAACTATATGATCATGGTAATATCCTATATGATACACTACAAGCAAGACTAATGATGTCTTGACTTCATATGTACTGTTGATTAAAATGAAATTATATTCTTGTTGATGAACACATTTGCGATTACAATAATGGCTGGTAAGGATTATTATGAACACATGATTGTTTTTTTAATATGAACTAACATCCTTGATGGTATGATGCCAAGTTATGGAATTGTGGGTTATTATTGTTATCATGAACTGCAATATCCAGTGGAGTGTAAATTGTATAGTGGAAGTTATCAAAAGGTAAATTCAAGTGATAGTTATCTCATGCAAGATGTTTATCTGTCATACTTGTTATGTATGTTTGGGAGTTGATATTGTTTTTGAGAAGGTGTCATGACAATGCTTGTAAGTCGATAATGTCGTTTGGAAGGATAAATGTGTCGTGGAAGGAAAGTATTTTCGTTTGATTGAATAGCAGTTAGTTTTGACTTGGAATGTACCATATAGGTATTTTGATATAAAACCGTGCAGTCCATGTTCTGGTATCCATATGTTAATGTAGTGCTTGTAATACTGGGATTAGGATTGTGGATATATACATTGCGGTGCTATGTACAGTTGTGGATGTGCTGTTAAGACGAATTTGGTTATTCTCTGGCAGGTGGATAGGCCTAGTTACAAAGGAGACTCTACCGAAATTTCTAAAAAATTTTGGAGTTAGTGAAAATTAAGAGACTTGAGGTAGATTAGAAAAGAGATGTGCGATGTTAAAGTGTTTGGAGAAGAATATACTCCTCATTTGAGGACGAATGATCCTAAGGGGGGAGAATGTAAGGCCCCGAAAAAATTTTCTATGTAATTTAGGAATTCGCAGTGTCACACAGGCTTATTATAATATTTTTTTATACTATTAATACGGTGGACATCAATTATACATGGTAAATATGAGTATAAGTCCTATGGTAAGTTATGTGAGGTCAATATGGAAGCCTAGGTGTACGCCAAATGGGAAAATTTTTGAAATAGGCCAAAATTCCAAATGGATTCGCACAAGGCTCCACTTAAAAGGAGCATATATAATTATGTATACGGTTTTATGAGGTGAATAGCATATAAAATGAAAGCACTTTGAGTCTAGTCTTCAACACTTCAAACCGTTCGTCATTTGGACATTCCTACACAAAGTTATGATCAAATTACCAAAGGCTGGAAAATGCGATCCCGTGTCAGATCAATTATGCGATCCGCATTTTTACTCTGCGGTCCGCATTTTCATTCTGCGGTCCGCGTTTTGACCGCAGATTTAACTAGTGTAGCTCATGTTTGGCCACCGATTTTGCGGTGCATTTTGTTTCCTGCATGTCCATTCTGCGGTGCATTCTGCTATAGCAGAATTGACATCGCTGAGTTATTTCTTTTATTTTCATAACCCGACCCTATTTTGATATATAACCTTTAGAGCTTTGTTTGGGGTTGTTTCCTACTGAATTCAGAGAGAGGTGGGAGTATTTTAGAGAGAGAAGGAGGAACCTAACAACAAAACCATCCAAATCTCGCATCAACCTTCAAGAATTGAAGAACCCAATCACAAGATCTTCATCTAAGAGGTAATATTCTATACCCTAGGTTTTAATTTCGAGTTTAGTGTATAAGATGTGTTATTGAGGTATGATTCTTGGGTTTATTAGTATTGTGTATACATGAACTTAGGTTTATGGGAAGATTGTTTAACTTAAATTAGTGAAGATTGGGTTAGGAAATGAAGGAAATCTTGAAAAGGGAATTTGAAATCAAGATGCTCAACTAGTGTTTGATAAAATGCTCAAATGGGCTAGTTTCATGAATAGCTTTCTAATATGTGTTTAATTTTGTTATGTATCATTGTAGATTGGAATTGCTAGAGTTTTTGGAATGTTGTAGTAACTTAAGGAAAGCTCAATCGAGGTGTGTATGGCTAACTTTGATCTTTGCGAAATTGCCTTGTTCGGTGTACAAAATGTTTGGTATGTGATAGCTATGTGGATTGTTATGAAATTCTTACGATTGGGTTGTTGGGTATTTGATTGGTTTTTATTACTGTTATGTGGTATTAATTGAGAAATGAAGGATAAAAAGGGAAATCGTAAATGATGAAATTGGTAACAATGGCGGTAATGACATATTTGGCTTCTTGTGGGAAATTAATGAAATGACTTTGAATTGCTTTTGAAATGTTGAACATAATGGGATTCGTACTTTTGGCTATGGAAAAACTTGTAACATTGTTGTGGTAGTGGCTTGAAAAGTATGTGGATACATGAACGAATGTGTAAGTTGCTTATTGCCCTTGTTTGTGATCTTTGTGAAGTGTTTTTGGTTGTTGTTGTGATTGTTGTGATTTGAAACTGTACGGTGGGATCGGGTTGCCTGCCACAAAACAAAGTAATAAGGTGTGGGTTTGGGTGATAAGGGTGGTTGAGATAATAAGGGTTGAAAACGATCGAAATCGCCATTGAAATTGATATGAATAGAATTGTGAAATCATTGATGTAAAATTGTGAAAGGAGACAGCAGGAGAGTTTGTAACCTGTGGGGCACTGATTGTCCCTTTGTTTGACTTGATTTTTTTTTTCGTGTGTGTTTTGTTTTTGCTTTCGTTGTTGTTTTCTACTTGTATATGGGTTGAGGACCACTTGAAACAAAGTTAAGTGTTGAAAATTTGTTTCACTTGTCTTGTTATTCCTTTACGTATTTGTTTGTTGTTTATATTACCGTGACTTACTTGTCTATGGCTTGAGTTTACTTGGGACAAAGTTTGTTCATACATACCAGTACAATTCAAATGTACTGACGTCCCTTTTGTCGGGGGCGCTATATCCGTGTTATGATTGTAGGTGGATCCATTGCAGGTACTCCAGTCCACCGACCGTAGCTCCTCATCACTTCCCGTCAGCTGATTTGGTGAGCCCCTTTCGATTCGGGGCCCTATGTGTCTCACCCCACTTTCTGTTTTGGGATTTTATTTGTTGTGTATAAGGTATACCCGGAGCCTTGTTTAAGGCATTTCTATTTTATTCTTAAATTGTATTTAGAGGCTCCGTATATAGGTCGTGGGTATTGTTGGGCATGGTAATTTAAAAGATAAATATTGATGTGTGGCAATGTTATATAAAAATTGGAATACCTTTATTATGGTGAATGAAGTTTCAAATGGAAATTATTATTGTTGTGTTTGTAAAAATTCAGTTAATGGAGTTCAAATCCTATGAATGGCTTGGTTATTAGGTAATGAGAATGAGGGGTAACACATGGCATAGGAAAGGCACCAGGTCCACTTGACTGGGGATACTCGGTCGAGTGTCGGTCATGTCCCTCGAATTTGGGGCGTGACAGTTATGCATGATTTAACTATTATAACGTAAGTAGAAAAAAGTTTTTGTTTAAATGAACCAGCGATTGCAACGTGGTTCAAAGCATTACAACCTTTCTCGCTCTAGAACTTTGAGGGCCCTCCTCAAAATTCTGCCCCAGTTTACTAGGTTGGCACTTCTGATGGTTGCGCTGAATGATTGAAAATCAACTTCAAAATTTTGAGGGTCTTGACCCAGTTTACTGAGGTAACATCCTTGGTGATGAGCGGTTGAAGACCAACTTCAGAATATTGAGGGTCCTCCTCAAAATTCTGCCCCAGTTCCAATAATAGGGGGAAATGAACTTTTTATTAAATTGTGACCGAACCCATAGGACTTCCTACATATCCCCTCTTAAACGGGAATTAGGTCAGGTGTAGTATTGATTACATCATAAAGGGGGTCATAAGCGGTTTATCATTATATCATTTTACTTCATCTGAATTGATTGCCTTTGGCTAGACCTCTCCGTCCAATTCTGCAAGAATAAGGGCTCTTCCAGTTAGAACCCGGTGAACCATGTACGAACCTTGCCAGTTGGGAGAGAGCTCCCCCTTGGCTTCATCTTGATATGGGAATATCTTCTTCAACACCAGCTACCCCGGTGTAAACTTCTTTGCCTTAACTATCTTGTTAAAGGCTCTGTACATTCTGTTCTGATACAACTGACCATGGCAAACTGCGTTTATCCTTTTCCCATTTATAAGGTCTAACTGTTCGTAGCGACCTTTTAACCATTCTGTATCGTCCAACTCTACTTCTTGTATGATCCTCAAGGAGGAAATTTCTACCTCGGCTAGAATGACTGCCTCTGTACCATAAATCATCATTTAGGGAGTTGCCCGGTTGATATGCAGACCGTGGTGCGGTATCCCTGCAAAGAAAATGCTAACTTCTCATTCCATTGTTTGTGACTTTCGACCATCTTCCTTATTATCTTCTTGATATTCCTGTTGGCCGCCTCTACAGCTCCATTCATCTAAGGTCTATAGACTGTAGATTTCTTGTGTTTGATCCTGAACGTCTCACATATTGTTTTCATAAGATTGCTATTAAGATTGGAACCATTGTCTGTGATCATTGATTCTGGAATCCTGAATCAGCAAATAGTATGAAGACAGATGAAATCTACCACAAATTTCTTAGTCACTACCTTCTATGATGCTGCTTCAACCCATTTAGTAAACTAATCAATCACCACTAGGATAAAACTGTGCCCGTTTGATGTAGCAAGCTCGATAGGTCCAATAACATCCATTCCATAGGCGGGAAATGGCCACAGTGAGCTAGTTGCAGTAAGCTCATTTGGTGGCACCTTTATCTGGACCGCATGTATCTGATAGCGATGACATTTGCGAACATATTGGATACAGTCTGTTTCCATAGTCATCCAAAAATACCCTACCTGGAGTATCTTATATTGCTAAGACAAAACCATTCATGTGCAACACGCAGGTTCGTGCGTGCACTTCGTCCAATAATCTGGATGCTTTTTTTGTTTCGACACACCTTAGTAAACCCTATTTGGGAGTTCTCCTGTACAAGATTCCCCCACTATGAGAGAAATTGTTGGATAATATCCGAAGTGTGCGTTTCTGAGTGGCGTTGGCAAGTTCTGGATTCTCTTATTATCAAGTACTCCTTGATGTCATGGAACCATGGATTTTCCTCCACTTCTTCCTCAACGTGAGCACAATAAGCTGGCTTATCATAAATCCTTACTGGTATGGGATCAATAAAATTTGTATCTGGATGCTGGATCATGGATGACAAAGTAACCAATGGGTCAGCGAACTTGTTCTAGACCCTGGGGACATGCTGAAATTCTGTATTTGTGAAACGTTTTCTTAACTCATGCATGTGGTGCAAGTAGGGAAGTATCTTGGAGTTTTTGGTTGCCCATTTTTTTTGAACATGATGTATGAGCAGGTTTGAGTCCCCGATCACTAGTAACTCTTGAATGTTCATGTGAACAGCCATCTTGAGTCCCGGGATGCAGGCTTCATATTCAGCCATGTTGTTTGCGCAATGGAACCTGAGCTTGGCAGATACCGGGTAATGCTGGCCAATTTCTGATACTAGGACTGCCCATATTCCACCTCTTGTAAAATTGGCGGCCTCTTTGAAAACAACCTCCAACTATTGTAGGATTCCGCAATATCTTCCCCTACAAAGGACACTTCTTCATCAGGAAAATACATTTTCTGGGTTCGTATTCTCCGCCTATAGGATTCTCGGCGAGCTGATCTGCAATGGATTGACCCTTGATTACTTTCTGAGTCATCTAAATGATGTCGAATTCACTAAACAAGATTTTCCACTTGGCAATCTTGCCAATGGGCATGGGCTTCTGAAAAATGTACTTCAAGGGGTCAATCCCGGATATGAGATAAGTGGTGTAGGCACAAAATAAATATTGATACCCAATGTTCCCTAAGTATTTAATATACCCAAAATAATTTAAAAATAACATATATATGCATATATAAGAACACCCAAGAGTTTTGGTATTTTACCAAATTTTTTAAATGATTTTTAAATAAATTTATTGCCTATTTTTATACCATAAATCGAATAATTATTCCCAAATCTATCATTTTGGCATATAGATTATTTTTATTCTAAAATTTACACCAAAATATGACTACCATGATTTTTGTATATTTTTACAAATTCACTTAGTATTTTTAAAACTAAGTTGCACATAATTGCAATATTTGCCCCTTTAAAGATTTAATTGCAATTATATTTATAAAATTGACTCCTATATTTTTAATTCGATAATTATGTATTATTAGTCATTTTACTATGTTTGATTTACTTCTAGAAATTATTTTCCTATGTTTATAAATTAAACAAGGGAAAAGTGGTTATTTAAAAGCTAGCCCTTTTTTGCATTTCAATTTTAACCGAAATTGAGCCCAATCTCTGCCCCAAACCTGAGCCCAATTCCCTAACCTAATTTAACCCAGTTACCCAACCTAATACTCATTTAACCGACCAAACCCATAGTCCTTTAATCCTGGCCGTTGATCATTTAGATCTGCGGCCACCGTTCCCCCTTTCCTTTTTTAATTCCAAACTACCCCCAAACCCTCCCTATTCTCTTAAAGATCGCCACCTCTAATCCCTCATCTCTCACAAACACTCTCACCCACCTGAAACCCTAATAGCCACATACCCCTATTCGACCTCAAGTCACCGGGATCCATGGTTAACCTAACCATGGACGACCTCTACCCATCATCTACTGCTCCCACACGCTTTCTCACTGAAGATTTGAGTCTGACCTCAATGGTCTTCATCTAGACACTGGTCGATTCGAGTTCTTTGGCCTGTCTCTGACCTTACTCCAGCCAGCCATGGTTGTTCAAGCTTGGACTTGACATCTCTTGCTTAGATCGTGATTTTCCAAGCCTTTCTAGCTATTTAGGCTTTCTTCCGAAACCCTAAGCCTTTGAGGTTCTTCCAATTCTTTTAGATCCATTGTAGATATATATTCCCTTTGGGTTTCTTAGCACTTTTCCAAGATTTTCTTCAAAGCCCCTATTTTCAAAACCTTTATTGTTTTTGATTTAGGGTTTCGTTAAATTATTTTAGAAGCCTTTCCTCATTTCTTAACATGTCTATAATGGGTTCACCTACCGTATTTGTTATTTTTGTGCTTTTATTGTGTTTTATATGTATCCCTTTTTTACAGTATCTCTGTGTCATTTATGGAATGAGCATGTCAAAAATCATAGTTTCTTTTGAGGTTTCCGAATGCCTTCATCATAATGTTTGCTTGATTATTTGTCTTTGGCCTCTACAATCGACTAATGGAAAAAGCCCTAAATTTGGGGTTCATGCGAGACCTGAGTTTATTTGCTACATGATATGTTTGTTTATCATCTCTAAATGTGTTTGATTTCAAAGCCCTAATTCTTTGGACCTGTTTGAGCTTCTGAAAACTACTTTAACTAGAATCAAAGTCATTCTTGTTTAACTGTTGTTCCTTATGAGATTTTGGTGTTAACTATGATCCCAGAAGGGTCATTAACTTCACTCTCTAGCATGTTTTTGATTCTCTTTTGATTATCATGCTTCATTAACACTACTATTTCCCTTTGCCATGATTTAACCTCATATGCCTGATGTTGTGCACTCTTTATATACGCTAGTTGTCCTACTAAAAAATAACATTCAATCTTAAACTAATTTCAAGCTTCCTTATGTAAGGTTTATTGATTATTTCCTTGACAGATTTGAGAACTTTCTTTAGCCTCTCGACTCCTCTATTTCTGGTTGAGTACATTATTGATTTTTTAATACTTGGTTCCCTGATTTACTATGTGTCAATTGATTTTACCGTGTCGTTGCCTTATTTAAGGCGACCGTGTGTTTAAAGGTTCTTTCCTTAATTAAGAGCCATATGTATTTACCATTTATTTGTATACTATGCACAATATACTTACTTGAACTCCTTCCTTAAATAACATTTGCAATTTACCGCTCAAATTTGAATTCGTCAATTAAAGGGGTTTTCTACTGCTAATTGGTTCTAATTGGTGCATGGTTATTTTCTTACCTTGTTCCCATCCTGATTTCAAACTACAAATACTCCATTCTCTTCTTTTTGAACACACGAACACAGAACACAATCTTAGTTCACAAGTCATTCTCACTTAAAACTCTCTCTCTTTTTGATATTTGTGCTGATGTGCACTTTGTTTACTCTACTTTCTTCTGCACTCTTTTGCTTCTCTACTGGTATGTCCCAATTAGATTACATACCTCAACAACAATGTGTTTAATTCTGCCTACTTCTTTTGGTTGACATTTGTTTCTAGCATATTGTCACATTATTTCCCCTTTCCTTTATAGTTCAGTATTTAAATTATGTAGGCAATCCGTTGCTTATCATGAATTTGATACTTTTTGAATCTTAAACCCCATACCCCTTTATATGCGAGTTCTGGTTCAGGGCGTGACAACACTCTAATATTGTTGTCCATGATTCTGGATTGGATTCTTTGAATCGGAAACTCAACCGGTTCCCATTTCCCTTTCCCTATTTATGTGTTTTTGAGTTGTAGACTTGGGTCTGGCAGCATCCTAATCACTGTCCAGACCCTGGTCTGACCTTCAAGGATCTGCTCTTAATGTGTTTGACCAACAGGTGATCAGGGGTGTGCCATCCTACTTTGTGGCTAGGTATGACCACCACCTTTCATGGCTCTCCAATTCCCCTTTAACTTTGCACTTACTCTTAGCTATTAAGTTTTGCCCCTCTCTGGCAAGCCATGCTTTGGGACCCCTGGAGCTCCCTCTAAACTTGGATGCTTGAGAGTTGGCTCTTCCACACTGCACTATTTCTATTCTAATGGTATCTTGGGTGTAAGCAATGCTTGGAATCCCTAATATTCCTTGGAACTTTGAAACACACTGGATAAAGAGAAAGCTTTGGAAATATGGATCTAGGAAGTGGCTCAATCACATATTATTAGACATTAATGTTGAATTAGGCTTCTCGGATCTAGCTGTTAGCTCTTGATGTACTTTTAATTTCCAGTTTAATCTATTGGGGTATAATAACTTGTATGAAACTCGGGGATTATAGTAAAAGGGTGTGGGAGGGGTCTTTACTTTTCTTGCATCCAAAGGGCAGAAATCATGACTTAGCCCTTTTTTAAAAAAAAAACTGGAAATCCTGCCTATAGGGCCTTTAAATATTGATCAGTCACATAGAGATCACATCTATAGTGTTTAACGCTCAAGTTCACCAAAATCACCTAGAAATCATATCTATAGGATTTAACTTTCATCTTCTATAATTACACATATAGATATCATGTCTATAGGTGGGCATTTTGAATATACAAATGTCATTAGCCAACCGTTATAGGCTTAATAACAAAGCTGCATATAGACAAGATTCCTATTATTGTCATCAAAGGGTATTAAAATCAGCAAGCATATATAAAGCATGCCAACAAGAAATCTTGTCTTTAATAGCGTCACTCACTTCTAAAATAGAACCAATTGTTGAAACTCGCATCTATCTCTATTAAAACTGGTAATTTTATACTTCTTTTCTGAAACCCGCTAAAATTGGCTAACCCCCCCCCCCTTCAATAATTAATCTACACCTTGTTGAACCCTTCAATCAATTTGCATTTTAAAAAATAACTGGTCATCCTTTTCTAAAAACGTTTTGCATCTTTTCTTTTGTCAAACTGATAACACTTTTTCGGAAAATCAACTTGCATCTTTTTTTGAACTTCTTGGTAATTCTTTCACATCTTTCCTAAAACTAATAGATCCTTCGCCTAGTTTACTTCAACACATAGATAGAGGGTTAGATAATTAATAAATTGGGTAAGTACCTGACAACTATATCTAAGTGGCCTAGCGGACTATCTATCTAAGTATATGTGTCGAACCAGTCCGCTCGCTGCTTAATATTAATCTAAGACCAAATCAGTATTTGTAAAGGCATGCTATACTAAATCATTGTTTTATTTATGGGGTTAATTTGAGCCTTGTATGATTGTTTGTTCTCCCCTCTTACTTGCTACTTGTTTTGAATGTCGATTAGAATATTGTCCTTAAACTCCATAAAGGCCCCATCCCTATCTTTTCCTTTTAGGATTAGAAGTCCTAATACCCCGGGACTGATAGTATGGGATGGGTGATAGCATGCAATAGGCAAACGATACCGTTCTGCGCTCCGATACCTTAACGAGGTGGGACGGGTAGACATGGAGATGATTATTACACAATAACACTATGTGTACAATCAGGTGTCAGTGTTATGTGAATGATTCATGTAATGTATAAACCTCGGACCCCTCCCTCTTTATTAGTAGTTATTTTCAGATTTTTCAAAGATGTCCAAATGTTTTCCAACTACTATCTTTATCTCCTTAAGTTATTTGCAAAAATTTATTTGATCTCTCCCCTTGTTGTGTAACTCTTTTTAAAATCAAAATTGTTATCTTCCAAATTTCAGCACTTTTAAATCCTTTTCACATTCTTATTTGCAATTGTTTCCATATTTGCAGTGCTTGCTTGATTATTTGTTTGCTTTAATTTAAATTCACAATTGTAGCATGGCCGGGAACCACACTAGTGGATCTTGAGGGGTGCCTAACACCTTCCCCTCGAGATAATTTCATGTCCTCACCCAACTCTGGTTTTTCATCTTTAATTTTCTAAAAATGTGTCCTAATGCACTATAATCATTAGGGGGCGACTCTCTAAAATCCAAAACCCAATTCCCAAACGGGAATAGAGTTGTCTTCCCATAATGTTGTAAACTCGATTCCGCGAGGGAAAAAGAGGGCGTCGATAGCATGGCAACTCTGCTGGGGATTTCTTTAGTCTTTTACCATTGTATGCTATACGTGACTTTATTGCCTTCTTATATTACTTTTGTTAAATGACTTTATTAGAAGATGACTTGTTTCTTTTGTTTCTTTTTCTTTAATTACTTTCATTTACTGCTTTTCAATCAATGCTATTGTAATATCTGAGCAATCATTGTAAACTATATTGTATGAACGTGAAAATACATGACAATGTGTTTCATCCTTGTAAATTGTACCTTCAACATCATATTCCACTCATGCCAAACAAATACCTTAGCAACTCTTAAAATGAGTAGTTGCGCACTTCCAATACTATCACCCACTAAATTTGGCAAAGACATATTTGCGGTAAAACTACTCGATCAGCGGTGCAGTCGACTGTTCTGTGCCTTTCCCTCTTGAGCTGTCCAATCAAGGGTACATGTCTAATACCTCAAAAACCTTACTATGTTTCAATTGTAGATGCATCATGGTTAAACCTAGCCAAGTCAGTTATGTTTTCCACATAACGACTCACCAATATAGCCTTGTCCAAAGTCCGCCGGGTTTCCTTGAAACCCAAACGGATGCCTCCACGTTCTGGGCATTTATTTGGAGAACTTAAGTGCCTGCTATACTAATTATTTATTTAAATAGTTGAGTCTCGTAGGGATAAAGGCCTAACACTCTGTTTTGCACAAAATGAGGCACGCGATATACAGATTTGGCATTGTAAGAAACTTTCATCCAAGGCTGCTGAATTGATGGAACAAACTACATTATAGTGATCAAACACTCGTCAGCAAATACTTAGGAAATCTACCTTCTCTCCTCAAGATTCAGCCTAATAGCAAAATCATATATGTTGCAGATTGTTCTGGGATAGTGACAAATCTGTGTTCTGCTTTGGTGATCTTGAAATGACTCATTTACTTGAAGAGATATGGAGTTTAGCTGGAATACCTTGTGAGAATCCGGGTTTTCTCATGCCCGAGAATCGCAAAGACAGTGGCTTTTTTTAAGATAATAGGATTGAAAAAGAATCCAATCTAACGTAATTGAAAGACTCTTATATCCCATTTGACTATCTATACGAGAGGTATGACATAACAAGTCATACCGCACATTTTCAGAAGAATTTGCTATCACCTCATTGGGGCATGTCCATATAAGGGTTTTTGTCTTCATGCTATTTTTTTGGGATGATCGTGTTCCATATGAAGAAGGCTAGGATCGACACCAAACTAGCAATGGTACCAAGACTTTGATGGAAGGGATTGGTTTGAAATATTTTAGCATAGTACCCATGATCATCCCGGAGATATACCATGCCTTGAGCAACTGTCAATAAGAAGGCAGTCATTTTGACGGTTGTAATTTGTTGCTTCAGCTATGGCTCATAGAGCACCTCCAAAAAGGGGAATACCGACAAGAGATCTTACGCAGGGATTGGGATGATCATATCGCCTTCCACTAGCCACGGCGTATGAATTACATGCCTAAAATGTTCGCTCAGCCAGAGGACGCCAAATGGTGGGTGGAATTATTTGAGAATCTGAAAGAGGACTATGTACAGTGGATGTTTGAATGGTTCCCCATAGATGAGTTCATTATTCGATTCCGAGATGCACCATTTCTCATATTGATTGGTTTGAGAGGAACTTATCCTTACATTCCTTTCCAAGCCATGAGGCAAGCTGGAAGAAAATAAATCATACCCAGGGTCGCTAAGACAAGTCACCTCAGGGCCGATTTCGAGGATTACGATAGCCCTCACACGTGCCAAGTTCAGCATTTATGGCATTGCAAAATCATTTTGGGGAAAGAATTGAGCTAGACAGGTATCATGCTGGCTGTGTGCCGCACTATTCGGGTTGGTTAGAAGACAATGGCATGGTTCAGCTATGATTCATTCGAGGTCACAGAATTATTGACGAGCACGCTGAAGCACGAGTTAAGTACAATCAACTACGAAAGAGAATTCGAAAGTGTAAAAGTGAGCATCAGGTAATACAAGAAGCCCATCAGAAATTGATTGAGGAATGGAAAGAAATGGCTGTCAGCGCCAACAACCGGCTAGGGTATTTGGAGCGGGGTCTAGTAGAGCTGGAAGGAAAGTTCATCAAAAGGATTAAAGATTGTCGAAACGCTAAAGGTAATGCCGGCGGACATCTGGCTCGAGCCTACTTACTGCTAGGACTACGTGAGTTGGTGGAGCTGTTCGAGAGAGACAAAGATTCCAAATCTGGGGAAGGTCTTTCTAGGACAATGTAATAAGGCCAATGTCCAATAGTGATATTTTAATTCTATTATTTAGAGTCGTTTTGGATTTTATCTTATTTTTATCAATAAAATGAGGCATTTAGCATTATAAGTTCTCCAAAAACAATTTGTCATTAGGCATACCTCGGGCACAACGAGGCACCAAAAATAGGACACAATTTATATTCGTGCACAATGTGTTTAATTACTACAACATTTTTCCTCAAAAACCACACTAACTTGTTACTTTTTTTTGTTTTCCTTTTTTTATTATTCCCCTCCTCAAAGGCTAGTTCTTGTATTCTGGCACCATCGGCATATTCCACCAGATCCAAGGGCCCTCCACCTCCTCCTCCTCCGAGTCCTGTCCGGAACAAGAATAAAGGAAAAATGGAAAACACAAGTTTTAGAAAGGAGATTGAAAGGGAGGAAACTTCTCCGGGTACCCCAATTGCTAAGGGAACTGCTACTCATCTTGAACAAAAAATGCTGAAATTCCAGGAATAATTGGACCAAGTTCAGAACATGGCAAGCCTATCATTCTCTCTTGCTGCTCCTGATGTCAACACCAAGAACCCTGCATCTCCACAAAACAGCCTGCAACTACACATACAGCTGATAATAGGCGAAAACTAAGTAGTTTAGCCATTACTTATGTGTCCATTTAATTATGATCCAATAACATAATTTATGAATTTGATAAGATACAAGCTATTAATTTGTGATTTGTACAATGTGCAGAAAAAGGAGCTTATATCTACAATTGGAAATGTTATGGCACAATTTTGGAGCAAAAACAATCCTTCGGAGTTGAGTCTATACGATCAAGAAACAAGCTTTAATGAGAAATTCTACCAGGTGCGCGAAGTGACCATTTTGCGCAGATGAAGAATTAATTGGACTACAGATGCGCGAAGTGTCCACTTCGCGCACCACTTCGCGTAGAATAGTCCGGTTAAAATAATTTTTCTAAGGTTGAAAATGAAGAGACACACAATTCCACTCAAAGTTAATTAATGCAATCTTATATCATGGAGAAGATCAGATTTTAGGCATTATTGGAGTAGAGTGGAAATATACTATTCATTTTAGAGAGAGTTTTGAGAGAAAAATCATTGAGAGTATTCTTGAAGCAAAGGAAGGAGTTGAAGATCAAGCTTTGAAGAGCAACAAATTAAAGAGTTCATCTAAACCTTCATCTTGTATTTTTCTTTGTAGTATTTTAGACATCAATATTATTGATTTTAGTATGAACATGAGTAGCTAAACTCTCTAGTATTCTAGAGTCATGGATGTTAGTTGATCTTGTTATTTGAAGCTTAGATTTCTTTTATTGAAGTTATTGATAAGGGCCGTTTATTTGATTTTGATCTTAATTATTTTACTGCGTAGCTTACAGTGAAATATTATTTACAAACTTTGAATTAAACTTGACAAAGGAAATTCTTGGTTGCATATAAAATCAAATAGAACAAGATTTGAATCTCGGGCATCGAGTGAAGGATTTGCAATTAAGATTGATATATACTTAATTGCCTTGTTTGGTAAAATAATAAGAGTTTGAAATGCATTCTTGTTAATATTAATATCATAGAAATATAGATATTGATTTAACTTGGATAGATTCATAAGAACTCGAAAGATTCTTATGAATATTATTAACGTTATAATCAATAATCCAGATAATTAAATAAATCGATTCTAAGTAGAAAAATAGAATGATTACTAGCAACTCCATGGCCCTGGAATATATTTGTCTATATTATTATAAAAATATTGTGAATTGGGTTTAGTAATTTCATCTTGAATAATTGTGACATTATAAATTGAATTATAAAGTAGTTCCTATATACTTTCGAATTATATAGCATAAATCAAGAATTAGTTAATTTAATATCAGTCAATATGCTAATAAAAATTCTTCGTGGGAACGATACTTTACTTATTACGGTACTACTTGTCGATCACGTACACTTGTGTGAGTGTTTTGCTCGCAACAATTTTTTGGCGCCGTTGCCGGGGAATTTGAAATTAGCTTATTGACTGTTTTACTATTTTGTAGTTTTTAATAGAAAATACAAAAAGAAATTTTCATCTATTTGTTTGTGTTATACGGGTTCTTCTCTTGAATGCGGAGGAGCAGAAGCACAAACAATCTCTTCCCATTTGATCCTGAAATTGAAAGAACAATTCATAGAACAAGGAGAGAGTGGGAAGCTTAATATAAAACAAAAGGAGAGTTGAACACTCAAATTCAACCACAACCAACAGTGATGGCAGGAAATGAGGAACGAGCGGTGATTGAAGGCACAAGACCTAGTTTGGCTAATATGACTCAGGCTATTGTGAAGCCTAGTATTACTGGGCACTTTGAGTTGAAACAATATATGGTGCAGCTGATTCAGTCTACAGGGCAATTTGTGGGTCTACCTCATGAAGATCCACAAAGACATATTCAGAATTTTTTGGAAATTACGGATACTTACAATTATCCAAATGTTTCCAAGGATTATGTAAGGCTGACACTTTTTCCATTTTCTTTGCTTGGGGAAGCTAAAAAGTGGTTAAATAAGGAACCATCAAATTCAATCCGCACATGGGATGATCTAGCAAGGAAGTTCTTAATCAAGTTCTTTCCTACTAAAAAGACCAAGATGTTGAGGAGTCAAATTCTTGGGTTTGAACAACGCTTTGGCGAGACACTTCGTCAAGCATGGGAAAGGTACAAGAAGCTACTCAGGGACTGCCCTCATCATTGTCAAACAGACGAGGTGTTAGGTCATACGTTTGTTGATGCATTAGATGAAGCTTCAAAAATGAATCTTGATTCCGCTTGTGGAGGAAGTTGCATGACAAAATCTTACACGGAAATCCAACTCTTGCTAAATACATTCACTTCGAATGATAATAACTGGCAGGGTGATGGAGATTCCAGAAAGGCAATGAAACAAAAATCAGCAGGGTTGCTTGAGCTGGATGATGTATCGGCAATGAGAGCTGAAATTGCAAGGCTATCCAACCAGATGACAAGGATGACAATGCAACAACCTCAACCCATGCAACAGGTACAACAAATGGCTATTTGCTGTGAAATGTGTGGTGATAGCCATACAAGTGATATGTGCCCTATGAATCCAAAATCTATTTATTATGTGGGACAACAAAACAGAGGCCCAGCAAATCAGCACGCACAGTATGGAAATTCCTACAATCCAAATTGGAGGAATCATCGTAACTTCTCATGGGGGGGAAATCAGCAAAATCCAAATCAGTACAGACCGCAAGGGGGTTTTAATCAACCTCAGAGACCACCTCAGCAGGTGGAAGAAAGCACAAATGATTTGCTGAAAAAGTTGTTGATCGACAATCAGCAGCTCAGAACTGATGTTAGGAATCTAGAAAGGCAGATGGGGCAGATAGCAACGAACTAGAACACTAGACCTACAGGAGCTCTCCCTAGTGACCCGGAAAAGAATCCACAGGTAAGTCCTATAACACTTAGAAGCGGGAAAGAACTTGAGGAAATCTCAAAGAAAAAGAAAGAGAAATTTGTGTCTGAGGGAGAATTGATCCCTAAATTGATAAATGATCCAAAGAAGACTACTGAAAGTCTTGAACCAGTGGAAATCCCAAGGCCACCCCCACCTTTTCCCCAAAGACTACAAAAGAAGAATGATGATCGAATGTTCAGTAAATTTTTGTCCATGTTGAGCCAGGTTCAATTAAACATTCCACTTGTTGATGTACTTCAAGAAATCCCTAAATATGCTAAGTACATCAAAGATATAGTGGCTCATAAAAGAAGATTGACTGAATATGAAACAGTCGCACTTACTGAAGAGTGCACTGCCAGGGTACAAAAAAGCTTCCACAAAAGCTTAAATATCCCGGTAGTTTTACAATTCCTGTGCGTATTGGTGATATCGATGTAGGCCGGGCTCTTTGTGATTTGGGGGCGAGCATAAATTTAATGCCCTTGTCATTGTTCAAAAAATTGGGTCTTGGAGCTCCTAGACCAACCACTGTGATGTTACAGTTAGCAGACAGGTCCATAGCACACCCTGAAGGGGTGATAGAAGATGTATTGCTGCAGATTGGAAAATTCATCTTTCCTACTGATTTCATTATTCTTGATTATGAAGCAGATGAATTGGTGCCAATCATTCTAGGGCGACCTCTGTTAGCTACTGGTGATGCGATCATTAAAGTGAAAGAAGGGAAGATGATTCTAAGGGTTGATGATGAGGAAGCGGTGTTTAACGTATACAAAGCAATGCAACTTCCTTGTCAATATGAGGAACTTTCTATGATATCAGTGACTGAGAATGATGAACAAAATCGTGATTCAAGTGTGTATCTCAATGATTCATTAGAGAAAGCACTTACAATATTTGATAATTTGGCAACCGATGAAGAGGTTGAAGAGATGATGTACATCCTTGATACATCTTGTGCATACTTGCAAGGAAAGAGGTGATCAAATGGCTTGATGCAGGTATTGTATTTCCTATCTCTGACAGCAAATGGGTAAGTCCAGTTCAATGTGTTCCTAAGAAGGGAGGTATAACTGTGATAGTTAATGGTAATAACGATTTAATACCAACAAGAACTGTCATAGGGTGGAGAATTTGTATTGATAACAGAAAACTGAATAATGCCACCAGGAAGGACCACTTTCCTCAACCTTTCATGGATCAAATGCTTGATTGATTGGCCGTCTAGGAGTATTACTGCTTCCTGGATGGTTACTCTGGGTACAATCAAATTACTATAGCCCTAGAGGACCAAGAGAAGACCACTTTTACGTGTCCTTATGGCACGTATGCGTTCAAAAGAATGCCCTTTGGTCTTTGCAATGCACCTGCGACATTTCAAAGGTGTATGATGACCATATTCACTGATATGGTCGAGAGGTTTGTAGAAGTATTTATGGATGATTTCTCTATTTTCGGATGCTAAATAACTAACCTCGATAAAGTGCTAGCCAGATGTGAAGAGACCAACTTGGTCCTAAACTGCGAAAAATGTCATTTCATGGTAAGAGAAGGTATTGTCCTAGGACACAAAGTGTCAAAGAACGGATTGCAAGTAGACAAGGCAAAAGTGGAAGCAATTGAAAATTGCCCCCACCTATATCTGTTAAGGGCATACGCAATTTTCTAGGCCATGCAGGATTTTATCGAAGATTAATTAAAGATTTTTCAAAAGTTTCATCTCCTCTTTGCAGGCTCCTTGAGAAAGATACACCATTCAAGTTTGATGATGCTTGTCTGAAAGCATTTGAAGAGCTTAAAAGAAGATTGGTCACTGCACCAATCATTGTTGCTCCAGATTGGGAATTGCCTTTCAAATTAATGTGTGATGCAAGTGACATAGCCATTGGTGTTGTATTGGGACAGAGGAAGGAGAAAATTTTTTATTCCATTCATTATGCGAGCAGAACTCTCAATCCCGCTCAAATGAATTACACTGTCACAGAGAAAGAATTACTTGTAGTAGTATGGGCATTTGTCAAGTTTAGATCCTACCTAGTAGGAACTAAAGTCATAGTCTATACTGACCACTCGCCTATCAAGTATATATTTGCAAAGAAAGATGCAAAGCCAAGACTAATCCGATGGGTTCTTCTTTTGCAGGAATTTGACCTGGAGATACGAGATAGAAAAGGTACTGAGAATCAAGTGGCAGATCATTTGTCCAGATTGGAAAACAGAAGTCATGTGATTGAAGGAGACTCAATAAAAGAAACGTTCCCAGATGAACATCTGTTAGCCATCACATCTAATGAAGCTCCATGGTATGTTGACTTTGTAAATTATATTGCAAGTGGAGTGATGCCATCAGAAATCACAGCGGATC
Organism: Nicotiana noctiflora; assembly: GCA_032618575.1. Classification (NCBI taxonomy): domain Eukaryota; kingdom Viridiplantae; phylum Streptophyta; class Magnoliopsida; order Solanales; family Solanaceae; genus Nicotiana; species Nicotiana noctiflora. Next base: position 331,410 of record JASVEL010000541.1, on the reverse strand, counting down.
AACGGAGAAAATTCTTCCATGATGTGAAATCATATATGTGGGACAAGCCCTTTCTCTACAAACAATATGCTGACCAATTGGTAAGAAGGTGTGTACCTGAAGAAGAAATGAATGCCATCTTGCATGACTGTCATTCTTCTTCATGTGGAGGTCATCATGGTAGAGATAGAACAGCACAAAAGGTTCTCCAATCAGGTTTTTACTGGCCATTATTATTTAAAGATGCTCATGCGTTTGTTAAAACTTGTGACAGGTGTCAAAGAACAGGTACAATCACAAAGAGAAATGAGATGCCTTTGCAGAATATTTTGGTGGTGGAATTGTTTGATGTATGGGGAATTGATTTCATGGGACCATTTCCAGGTTCTAATGGTCATAGATACATTCTGGTTGTAGTAGACTATGTGTCTAAGTGGGTTGAAGCCATTTCTCTTCCTAAGTATGATGCAAAAGTTGTGGTAAGTTTTGTTAAGAAACACATTTTCACACGCTTTGGAACTCCAAGGATGTTGATAAGTGACAGGAGGAACACACTTTTGCAACAAACTGTTTAAAAATGTTTTATCAAAATATGGGATAAAACACAAAGTTGCTACTGCGTACCACCCTCAAACGAGTGGTCAAGTTGAAGTATCTAATCGAGAGATAAAATTTTTTTTGGAGAAAACAGTTAATGCAAACAGGAAGGATTGGTCTGTTAAATTAGAAGATGCTTTGTGGGCCTACTGAACTGCATACAAGACTCCAATAGGTACTTCTCCATACATGTTAGTTTATGGAAAGGCATGTCATTTGCCTGTTGAACTTGAACACAAAGCTTATTGGGCAATCAAAAAGTTAAATGTGGATATGGATTTAGCTGGTGAAAAAAGGCTGCTACAACTCAACGAACTTGATGAGTTTAGGTTGAATGTTTATAAAAATGCCAAGTTGTATAAAGAAAGGACCAAGAGATGGCATGATAAGCATATCCAACATCGTGAGTTTGAGCCGGGGCAACAAGTTTTGTTATTCAATTCTAGGTTGAAACTCTTTCCGAGAAAGCTCAAATCCTGTTGGTCAGGACCTTTTGTGGTGGTAAGTGTGAGTCCCTATGGAGCAATAGAATTAAGGGACCAAAAGTCAAGTGAAACTTTTCTGGTGAATGGACAAAGAGTGAAACATTATTGGGGTGGTGACGTTAATCATCACAAGACCTCGATTAAACTAAATGATGTTTGATGAATTGTGAAGTCGTGCCGCGACAGTAAATCAGGCGCTTATTGGGACGCAACCCAATAATAGCGATATTTGTCATAATTTTTTTGTGTGTGTTATTTACTTCATTTTTTAGTTTGTTTGGGTGTTAATTGTGTGTTGATAGTTGTAGGACAACAAGGAGGGATGCTAAGGTATGACTTCATTGTTTGTTTGTTAAAAAAAAAAAAAAAATTCCCCAGTTGCGCGAAGTCCTGCGCGAAGTCATCACTTCGCGCACACTTCGCGAACCTGAAGCAGAATGTTCGAAAAACTGCGCGAAGTCGTGCGCGAAGTGACCACTTCGCGCAACACTTCGCGCACCTGAGACGGGGTGTGTATTTACTTAGTTTATTTTTGTTCTAACCGATATTAAACTTATCTCTTCCATTTTTTCTCTCAAAATACCCTAAAATCTCCTCTCTTCTCCAAACCCTAACCTCAAATACCATAATTCTTCTTCCTAATTGCTCTAAAACTCTTCAACAACTATTAAAAGCTCTTCATCCTTTGTCAAAATTCATCCTAATCCCATCAAGGTAGGAACCCTAGACTTTTAATTTCTTTATTTTTTTTAATTTCATTTTTTTTATAACTACTCATGACTTTAATTTGTCACGATAGTTGATATATATGTTAGAAATTATAGGTTGTATAATGTTTTTGTAGTATTTATGTTGTTTATGATAAATTAGAAGTTCTTGTTCAAACTTAGAATATTTGAGCAATGTTAATAGAATTTAGCATAGTTTGATATACTTGCGGGGTTAAATTTGTGTATAAATGGGATGGGTAGGACATGAATTGGTTATAGCTGAATTTTGGTTGGGAAATCCCTAACCAAAGCATTAACAATACGGATGAAATAGGCTTGCCCATAATGTGTTTGAGGAAAGTCCTCAAAGAAGTTTGATAGAGCAATTGTACTCAATTTTGCGCGTGAATTCTGAATAACCGCATTGAAACACATTATCTATTCATCTTAGAGTAATGTGTCATTGTCTTGTAGGAATTATGGCACCAAAAAGACGATTAACTTCAGGAGCATCTTCCAGCTGATCAAGAGCAAATCTGGCAATCAATTATGATTCAAGAAGGTTTACTTCACCCGAAGCTCAAACCTAGTTCAACAACAAAAGAACAAAGAAACCAATTCCAGAAAGGGGCATTGATGCTAAAAATCTTCAAGAAATTTGGCCTAACATGTACCAAAAGTTGGTTGAACGGGGGCTTCAAGTCTTTATCAATGAGCCTGAGACTGCAAATGAAACAATAGTTCGCGAATTCTATGCGAATGTACCTGAACATCAAAATAACTTTGTGACTATGCGCAGAAGACATGTCAATGCCTCAAGTGATGCAATTAGAGCAAGTTACAATTTACCTGATGTTGTGCCAGAGAATCAAGATTTCTATGAGTATGGAAAATGTCCAAATAATGCAAAATGGGAAAGATTCTTTTCAAAGATTTGCATCCCGGGAGTTGATATAGAATGGTTAGAGAGTGGTGAAAAAATTCGTTCATCATCTCTAACTCAAGAAGCAAAAACCTGGCTTTATGTGATCAATAGCAGGCTACTTCCTTCTAAGAACATAACTGAAGTTAGCGGTCCCAGAGCTGCACTGATATGGTGTCTTGTAGAGAATTTGGCTTTTGATGTGGCAAAAATTATTCATGAAGAAATGTTTATTAGAAGCCCAAATCGTAAGTTTGGCTTTTTCTTCCCATCACTAGTCACTTTACTTTGCGGCAAGCACAGGTACCAGAGGATCCTGATGTGGATATAGCTGTAAGGAAGGCATTGAATATAAAACCCAAGAGAGGTGGAGCTGAAGAAGATTGCTCAGAAGATGAAGAGAATGATGGAGGAAACCAACCAATGGACACAGACAGAGGTGTCACGACCCAAACCCTGGTCGTGATGGCGCCCAACACAATGCTAGGCAAGCCCAACCATATTATCCCTTAAACCAGCAAATTATAAAGAAATTAAACTTAAACAGTAAATAATCATATCAGGTGATAACCGGAACGTAAAACATACAAACTGCAGTGCCAAACATATCGTGGTGTCACGAGACTGAGCCTCTACAGAATAGCATCCTAATACAACCAAGTCTAGGCAAATAGGAAATCAACAAGATGATAAAGAAGGAGAAAACAAGCTCTGCGGACGCTGGCAGCTACCTCGTAATCTCCGCAAAAGTAGACAAGGATCAGCAGCTACAATATCTCAACTGCTCTCGGGCACTTGTGGATCTACACAGAAAGTGCAGGGGAGTGGGGTGAGTATATTTCAACTCAGTGAGTAACAATAATAAATAATAACTGAAGGTAAGAACTCCTGTGCTATCACTTAGCAGTTCTAAGGCAACCCTCACAGGTACGTCATCACTATAGTAGTACTCTAACCTCCAATCTACGTTTATCTCTACAAGATTCCACACTGAACTAACCCTCACTCGTACCCCTACGGTGTACGGCCATCTCAACATATAAAGACACATACTTATGTCTATAATGTATAAGTATTTAAGTAAATAGTAGGGTATGATTAAGTATAATGCTGCGGCGTGCAGCCCGCTCCAATACATATACCGCTGCGGCGCGCAGCCCGCTCCATTTTACGTCGACGGCGCTCACTGGGGGTGTATACAGACGTCGGAGGGGCTCCCTAGGCCCAAGCACTATAATACTGCGGCGTGCAGCACGATCCACACAAATATTACTGCGGCGTGCAGTCCGATCCAATATATATATATATATGTATATATTTCTATACTGCTGCGGCGTGCAGCCCGATCCCATAATATACACCAGTGCTCACTGAGAATGTGTGCAGACTCAGACTCCGAAGGGGCTCCTACAGCCCAAGCGCAATAATACTGCGGCGTGCAGTCCGTTCCACATGTATATTACATGTATATTACATGCATATTACTGCGGCGTGCAGTCCGATCCAATATATACACTGCTGCGGCGTACAGCCCGATCCCATATAGGTATATGTATATAATACCTCATGATGGGTCCTCGACCCTATCCTAGTCAATATGTGCTTGGCCTCTCAGGCCCAATATAATATATATCACAGGTGGTTCCTTTACCCTGTCTCAGTCAATATACACTTGGCCTTTCACGCGCACTCAGCTAGAACAGGGAATTCCACCCCGGATAATCTCTCTCAATGTACACATCTAGTACGGGCTCATATTATGATATACAGCTAGAGCTACGGCTGAGTGTATGTTTCCAACATGATATAAGGGTCACCTAGCTCTATAGGTTCCCTAATGCTCTACAGATCGGCACAAGGCCCCAAACATGGCTATTAGCCCAATTGTACAGTTATAATCTCATTAACAGTCATACAACACAATATTCTATTAGCCGGGAAGGACCAAGTCCGAACCCTCAATCACAATGTCACTACGCCCGTCAGAGAACGCGTGTCTCATCTCAATATAGCACTGTGAAGTGCTAGTACGGGGTTTCAAACCCTCGGTACATTGTTTACTACTACCACTCACCTCGAACCGGTAGAAGCTTCAATCCGCCTTGCGCTTGCCTCGCAAATCAATCTCCTCGGGTGCCAAATCTGCTCAAAATCATAGAGAATGCGTCAATATATGATAATTTCACGAAATTCATTCGAAATAACCCAAATTATATCAAAACCCACAAGTTGTCAAAACCCGACTTTTGGTGCGCTTCTCGAAAAATCGCGAAAGTCACATATTCGGAACCCTCATCTCAATACGAGTCTAAGCATATCAATTTTACCAAATTCGGACTCCATTAGCCCATTCAAAACCTTGATTTTCTAAAGTCCAAGCCTAGGGCTAAATCGTCCATAAATTACCCCAAATTCCTCCATTTTCATGATATAATTGCATAATATTACCAATATTAATCATAGTTTAAGTCCATAGATGATTACCTGATGATTTCCCTTGAATTTCTCTTCAAAATTGCCCAAATCGCCTCTAAAGCCAAGACCCAAATGTGTGAAATGTTCTGAAATTTTTCTAACTTCTGATACACTTAACTTACAGCGATTCTCGCTTCTGCGGAAGAATTTCCGCTCCTACGCGTCCGTATCCGCGACCAAAGGGTCGCTTCAGCGATTCCAGGCCTAGCCGGCCAATTCCGCTTCTGCGATACACGGACCGCCTCTGCGCGTCTGCTTCTGCGGAGATTCTCTCGCTCCTGCGGGTTCTCCCGCTTCTGCAACTAGGCGTCCGCCTCTGCGGACTCGCCTAAGCGGCTACCCTTCCGCTTCTGCGATCCTTCACCCCATGGCCCTTGGCCGCTTCTGCGGCTCACCTTCCGCTCCAGCGGTGCCGCACCTGCGGGCCCAGCTCCACTTCCGCGATCACAAGAGCTTCGGCGCTCCAATATCCGCTTCTGCGGACTCGCTCCTGCACCCCCATAACTCCGCAGGAGCGGAAACAACAGAAACAGAATCCCAACCTGCAATTTTCCATGATTTTCTTCCGTTTAACCATCCGAAAACACCCCGAGGCCCCCGGGACCCCAACGAAAACCACCGACATACTCCAAGACACGATATGAACTTGTTCCAATCCTCAAAACACGTCTAACAACACCAAAACCCATAATTCACATCAAATTCAAGCCTAAATTCCTTAAAACATTCCGAATTACACATTCTATCAAAAGCCCGACCAAACGACGTCCGAATGACCTGAAATTTTGCAGGCATATCCAAAATCACCTAACGGAGCTACTGCAACTGTCAGAATTCCATTCCGACTCCCGGATCAAAATCTCACCTACCGTTCGGATTTCGCCAAAATTCAACCTTAGCCAATTCAAGCCTATTTTTACACCGGGCCTCCAAATTCAATTCCGATCGCTCCCCTAAGTCACAAATCACCTTCCGGAACTAACCGAATCATCAGAATCCGATTCCGAGCCCTCGAGCTAAATAGTCAACTCCGGGTTGACTTTCCTTATTCAAGTTCCTTCACAAAGGCTATATGCCTCATTTCCAAATCCCAATCACTCCTAACTCACCCGATAGACTCTAACACTAATATAAAATTATAAAACATGTATTTACAACATAACGGGGTGGTAATTCCCGTGACGACGGGCCGGGTCGTCACATTCTCCCCAACTTAAACAAACGCTCGTCCTCGAGCGGGTCAAGAAACATACCCGAAGTCTCAAATAGCTGAGGGTATCTGCTCCGCATCTCCTGTTCAACCTCCCAAGTAGCCTCCTCTACGGGTCGACCTCTCCACTGAACCTTAACCGATGCAATCTCCTTCGACCTCAACTTCCTTACTTGGCGACCCAAAATAGCAATAGGCTCCACATTATAGGATAGATCACCATCAAGCTGAATGGTACTGAAGTCTAATACATGAGACGGATCTCCAATGTACTTCCGGAGCATAGACACATGGAATACTGGATGAACGCTGGATAAGCTGGGTGGCAAGGCTAACTCATATGCCACCTCTCCAACTCTCCCGAGTATCTCAAAAGGACCAATGTACCTGGGACTCAACTTCCTTTTCTTCCCGAACCTCATGACACCCTTCATGGGTGAAACCTTCAGCAATACCCTATCACCAACCATGAAAGACAACCCTCGAACTCTACGGTCTGCATAACTCTTCTGACGAGACTGTGCCATGCGAAGCCTCTCCTGGATCAACTTTGCTCTATCCAAAGCATCCTGAACTAACTCAGTCCCGATCAACCTATCCTCACCGGGCTCAAACCATCCTACGGGAGATCTACACCGTCTGCTATACAATGCCTCGTACGGGGCCATCTGAATACTCGACTGGTAGCTGTTGTTGTAGGCAAACTCAGCAAGTGGTAAGAATTCATCCCACGAACCACCAAAGTCAATCACACATGCCCGCAACATATCCTCCAGGATCTGAATAGTGCGCTCAGACTGCCCGTCTGTCTGGGGGTGAAATGTTGTACTCAACTCAACCCTCGTACCCATCTCTCGCTGAAATGCTCTCCAAAATTGGGAAGTGAACTGAGTGCCTCTGTCAGATATAATAGACACTGGGACCCCATGCAACCTGACAATCTCCCGAATAAAGATCGCTACCAACCGCTCCGATGAGTAAGTAGTAATAACTGGGATGAAATGTGCGGACTTAGTCAGCCGATCAACAATCACCCATACAGAATCAAACTTCCTCGCTGTCCGAGGGAGCCCAGTAACAAAATCCATGGTGATCCTCTCCCATTTCCACTCGGGAATAACCATACGCTGAAGAACACCGCCCGGTCTCTGATGCTCATACTTGACCTGCTGGCAATTGAGGCACTTAGCTACATGCCTAACAATATCCATCTTCGTTCTCCTCCACCAATAGTGCTGTCTCAAGTCTTGGTACATCTTTGCGGCACCTGTGTGAATAGAGTACCGCGAACTGTGTGCCTCCTCAAGTATCAACTCCCGCAAACCATCAACATTGGGCACGCATATACGGCCCTGCATCCTCAGAACACCATCACTGTCGATAGTCACATCTCTAACATCATTATGCTTCACTCTGTCCTTAAGGACAAGCAAAATGTGGGTCATCATACTGTCGCTCCCTGATGCGATCATATAAGGAAGATCGAGAAACAACACAAGCCAACACTCGACTCGGCTCCGAAATATCTAATCTCACTAGCCGATTGGCTAGGGCCTAAACATCATAAGCAAATGGCCTCTCCCCAACTGGGATGAAAGCTAGGCTGCCCATGCTAACCGCCTTCCGACTCAAGGCATCGGCCACCACATTGGCCTTTTCCGGATGATACAAAATAGTGATGTCATAATCTTTAAGCAACTCCAACCACCTCCGCTGTCTCAAATTAAGGTCCTTCTGTTTGAATAAGTGCTGAAGGCTGCGATGATCCGTGAACACCTCACAGGAGACACCATACAAGTAATGCCTCCAAATCTTCAAAGCATGAACTATGGCTGCTAGCTCCAAATCATGAACAGGGTAGTTCTTCTCGTGGGGCTTCAACTGACGAGAAGCATAAGCAATGACCCTACCCTCCTGCATCAACACACAACCAATGCCAACTCCTGAGGCATCACAATACACAGTATAAGGATCTGAAGTTGTCGGTAGAATCAAGACTGGTGCTGTGGTCAGTGCTGTCTTGAGCTTCTGAAAGCTCTCCTCGTACTCCTCGGACCATAAGAAAGGAACACCCTTTTGAGTCAATCTAGTCAAGGGTGAAGCAATAGAAGAGAACCCATGAACGAATCGGCGATAATACCCTGCCAATCCCAGAAAGCTACGGATCTCAGTAACTGAGGTCGGTCTGGGCCAACTCTGCACTGCCTCGACCTTCCTCGGATCTACCCGAATACCATCACAGGACACCACGTGCCCTAAGAATGCCACGGACTCAAGCCAGAACTCACATTTGGAGAATTTAGCATATAGCTTCTCCTCCCTCAATCTCTGCAACACAATACTCAAATGCTGAGCATGCTCCTCCCGACTACGGGAGTAGACTAGAATGTCATCAATGAACACAATCACAAATGAATCCAAATAAGGCCTGAACACACTGTTCATCAGATGCATAAATGTTGCTGGGGCGTTGGTCAGCCCAAAAGACATCACAAGGAACTCATAATGACCATATCGGGTCCGGAAATGCAGTCTTCATAATGTCGGACTCTCTAATCTTCAGTTGATGGTAGCCCGAACGAAGATCAATCTTCGAGAACACCCTAGCTCCCTGGAGCTGATCAAATAAATCATCAATACGAGGCAGAGGATACTTATTCTTCACTGTTACTTTGTTTAGCTGCCTATAGTCAATACACATCCTCATAGATCCGTCCTTCTTCTTAACAAACATGACCGGTGCACCCCACGGCGACACACTCGGCCGAATGAACCCCTTATCTAGGAGTTCCTGGAGCTGCTCCTTCAATTCCTTCAACTCAGCTGGTGCCATCCGATATGGAGGAATAGAAATAGGCTGAGTGCCTGGCACCAAATCGATACCAAAATCAATATCCCTGTCCGGCGGCATGCCCGGCAGGTCTGAGGGAAACACATCAGGAAAGTCTCGCACAATGGGAACAGAATCAATACTGGGAGTCTGGGCCTCGACCTCCCACACAAATGCTAAATAAGAGAGACATCCCTTCCCAACCATTCGTTGGGCCTTGAGGAAAGATATTACCCTGCTAGGTACATACTCAGTCGTGCCTCGCCACTCGATCCTCTGAATGCCCGGCATAGCCAAAGTTACTGTCTTAGCATGACAGTCCAGAATAGCATGACATGGAGATAACCAGTCCATGCCCAATATAACATCAAAATCAATCATGCTGAGAAGCAACAGGTCTACTCGGGTCTCTAGACCTCCAATAGTGACCAAACAGGATCGGTATACGTGGTCCACAACAATGGTATCCCCTACCGGGGTAGATACATGCACTGGCAGCTCAAGACACCCTCGGGTCGTGCCCAAATGAGGAGCAAAATATGTAGACACATAAGAATAAGTAGAACCGGGATCAAACAATACCGAGGCATCTCCGTGGCAGATTGAAATAATACCTGTAATGACAGCATCAGAAGTAACAGCCTCAGATCGGCCCTGAAAAGCATAGCATCTAGCCTGTCCGCCTGATCGGCCTCCCCCTCGAGAGCGACCCCTAGCTGTCTGACCCTCACCCCTAGCTGGCGGGGCGGGTGCTGAAGTAGAAGGACCAGATGACGAGGGCTGCCCTCTCTGCTGATAAGATCTGGAAACAAGACGGGGACACTCCCTACGGTGGTGCCCAAACTCTCCACACTCGTAGCAACTCCCCGACGCTGGGTACTGAGACTGATAAGGACCTCTGGCGCTGGAGTGACCCGCTGATGAACTAGGCCGAGATGAACCCTGAGCGGATGGGGCCTATGAAGAACTCTGAGCTGGCATGGCACTGAGAGATGGCTGGCTCTGGTGCGAACCCTGATAACCCTGTCTAGGTGACCATCTGCGACGATCTGAGCGACCCGACTGCGAAGACCTGAAAGAGCGACCTCGGCTCTGCTGACTCTGGCCTCTGGTCTGTGTGCCACTGGAACTAGCTGCTCCTCGAGGCCTCTTGGCCTCCCTCTCATCCCGCTCCCTGCGACGATCCGTCTCAATGTCGCGAGCAATATCCACAGCATCCTCAAATGTACGACTCAAAACCCTCTCCCGAGTCATCAGGAATACGAATGGGATAAATGAGGCCGTCCACGAAGCGCCCAATCCTCTCTCTGTCGGAATGAACCAACCACGGTGCATATCCGGACAACTCTGTAAACCTGATCTCATACTCTGACACTGACATGTCCCCCTGACAGAGACCCTCAAACTGCCTACGCATCTCCTCTCTTTGAGATCGAGGCACCCATTTCTCCAAGAACATAGTGGAGAACTCCGGCCATGATAGTGGTGCTGCTCCGGCCGGCCTGCGGCGCTCATAAGCCTCCCACCAAGCGAAGGCTGGTCCCTGAAACTGAAAGGTAGTGAAAGATACCCCACTGGACTCCAATATCCCTTCCGTACAAAGCATCCGACGACACTTATCCAGAAAACCTTGGGCGTCCTCGCCCGGAGCACCAGTGAACACTGGAGGAGATAACCTGGTGAACCTCTCGAGACGACGCTGCTCATCGTCTGTCATAGCTGGGACCCTGTCCCCCTGAATCTGATCTGCTGGCTGAACCGGTACCACATGCTGAACTGGAGGAGCCTCTGGTGTCTGTAAGCCCTGCACTGCTGGCTCTGGAGTGCGTACTGCGGGGGTCCGATGACCACCCCCGATCCCCGATGCAGCTGCTGTAGTAGTAACTGAAACCGCCTGTGCTAGGCCAGTGCAGACTGCTAGTATCTGAGCCAGGGTCTCCTGTAGACCCGGAATAACAATGGGCACAGCTGGTGCCTGATCTGGTGCTGCTGGCACCTCTGCAACTGGGGGCTGTGGGTCAGCTAGCACTGCCTCAGCTGCCCTAACTCCGCCACGACCACGACCGCGTCCACGGCCTCTAGCAGGTGGTAGTGATGGTCGTCCTCCACGTCCGGATGATCGAGTTCTCGCCATCTGTGAGAGAATAGAATGTCAAAGTTCAGTTCAAGTCAGAAGTAATCGCACGACAAGAATTCCAAGAATTGAAACTTTTCCTAAATAGGTTTGCAGCCTCCCGAGGATAAGTACAGGGTCCCCGCACCGATCCATGAGACTCTACCAACCGGCTCATGACTCGCGAGACCTGTTAACCTTGCTCTGATACCAACTTGTCACGACCCAAACCCTGGTCGTGATGGCGCCCAACACAATGCTAGGCAAGCCCAACCATATTATCCCTTAAACCAACCAATTATAAAGAAATTAAACTTAAACAATAAATAATCATATCAGGTGATAACCGGAACGTAAAACATACAAACTGCGGTCCCAAACATATCGTGGTGTCACGAGACTGAGCCTCTACAGAATAGCATCCTAATACAACCAAGTCTAGACAAATAGGAAATCAACAAGATGATAAAGAAGGAGAAAACTAGCTCTGCGGACGCTGGCAGCTACCTCGTAATCTCCGCAAAAGTAGACAAGGATCAGCAGCTACAATATCTCAACTGCTCTCGGGCACCTGTGGATCTGCACAGAAAGTGCAGGGGAGTGGGGTGAGTATATTTCAACTCAGTGAGTAACAATAATAAATAATAACTGAATGTAAGAAATCCTGCGCTATCACTTAGCAGTTCTAAGGCAACCCTCACAAGTACGTCATCACTATAGTAGTACTCTAACCTCCAATCTACGTTTATCTCTACAAGATTCCACACTGAACCAACCCTCACTCGTACCTCTACGGTGTACGGCCATCTCAACATATAAAGACACATACTTATGTCTATAATGTATAAGTATTTAAGTAAATATTAGGGTATGATTAAGTATAATGCTGCGGCGTGCAGCCCGCTCCAATACATATACCGCTGCGGCGCGCAGCCCGCTCCATTTTACGTCGACGACGCTCACTGGGGTGTATACACACTTCGGAGGGGCTCCTTTCGCCCAAGCGCTATGATATTGCAGCGTGCAGTCCGATCCAAATATATATATATCATTGTGGTATGCAGTCCGATCCAATATATATAGATATACTGCTACAGTGCGTAGCCCGATCCAATAATATAAAACTATGCTCACTGGGGGTGTGTTCAGACTCGAAGGGGCTCCTACAGCCCAAGCGCAATAATACTGCGACGTGCAGTCCGATCCACATGTATATTACTGTGGCGTGCTGTCTGATCCACATATATCTATTGAATGCTGCAGCGTGCAGCCCGATCTAATATATATGTATAGTGTCGCGGCGTGCAGCCCGATCCAGTATGTATATCAATACCTCATAGCGGGTCCTCGACCCTTTCTTAGTCAATATAGACTTGGCCTCTCAGGCCCACTGAGCTAGAGCAGGGAATCCCACCCCAGGTAGTCTCTATCAAAGTACACATCTAGTACAGTCTCATGATATATGCTATACAGCTAGAGCTACGGCTGAGTGTATGTTTCCAACATGATATAAGGGTCACCTAGCTCTATAGGTTCCCTAATGCTCTACAGATCGGCACAAGGCCCCAAACATGGCTTTCAGCCCTATTGTACAGTTGTAGTATCAGTAACAGTCATGCCACACAGTATTCTATTAACCGGGAAGGACTAAGTCCGAACCCCCTATCGCAATGTCACCACGCCCGTCATAGAACGCGTGCCTCATTTCAATATAGCACTGTGAAGTGCTAGTACGGGGTTTCAAACCCTCGGTACATTGTTTACTACTACCACTCACCTCGAACCGGTAGAAGCTTCAATCCGCCTTGCGCTTGCCTCGCAAATCAATCTCCTCGGGTGCCAAATCTGCTCAAAATCATAGAGAATGCGTCAATATATGATAATTTCACGCAATTCATTCGAAATAACCCAAATTATATCAAAACCCACAAGTTGTCAAAACCCGACTTTTGGTGCGCTTCTCGAAAAATCGCGAAAGTCACATATTCGGAACCCTCATCTCAATACGAGTCTAAGCATATCAATTTTACCAAATTCGGACTCCATTTGCCCATTCAAAACCTTGATTTTCTAAAGTCCAAGCCTAGGGCTAAATCCTCCATAAATTACCCCAAATTCCTCCATTTTCATGATATAATTGCATAATATTACCAATACTAATCATAGTATAAGTCCATAGATGATTACCTGATGATGATTTCCCTTGAATTTCTCTTCAAAATCGCCCAAATCGCCTCTAAAGCCGAGACCCAAATGTGTGAAATGTTCTGAAATTTTTCTAACTTCCGATACACTTAACTTACAGCGATTTTCGCTTCTGCGGAAGAATTTCCGCTCCTACGAGTCCGTATCCGCGACCAAAGGGTCGCTTCAGCGATTCCAGGCCTAGCCGGCCAATTCCGCTTCTGCGATACACGGACCGCCTCTGCGCGTCCGCTTCTACGGAGATTCTCTCGCTCCTGCGGGTTCTCCCACTTCTGCGACTAGGCGTCCGCCTCTGCGGACTCGCCTAAGCGGCTACCCTTCCGCTTCTGCGATCCTTCACCCCGTGGCCCTTGGCCGCTTCTGCGGCTCACCTTCCGCTCCAGCGGTGCCGCACCTGCGGGCCCAGCTCCGCTTTCGCGATCACAAGCGCTTCTGCGCTCCAATATCCGCTTCTGCGGACTCGTCCTGCGCCCATAATTCCGCAGGAGCGGAAACAACAGAAACAAAATCCCAACCTGCAATTTTCCATGATTTTCTTCCGTTTAACCATCCAAAAACACCCCGAGGCCCCCGGGACCCCAACGAAAACCACCGACATACTCCAAGACACGATATGAACTTGTTCCAATCCTCAAAACATGTCTAACAACACCAAAACCCATAATTCACATCAAATTCAAGCCTAAATTCCTTAAAACATTCCGAATTACACATTCTATCAAAAGCCCGACCAAACGACGTCCGAATGACCTGAAATTTTGCAGGCATATCCAAAATCACCTAACGGAGCTACTGCAACTGTCGGAATTCCATTCCGACTCCCGGATCAAAATCTCACCTACCGTTCGGATTTCGCCAAAATTCAACCTTAGCCAATTCAAGCCTATTTTTACACCGGGCCTCGAAATTCAATTCCGATCGCTCCCCTAAGTCACAAATCACCTTACGGAACTAACCAAATCATCAGAATCCGATTCCGAGCCCTCGAGCTAAATAGTCAACTCCGGGTTGACTTTCCTTATTCAAGTTCCTTCACAAAGGCTATATGCCTCATTTCCAAATCCCAATCACTCCTAACTCACCCGATAGACTCTAACACTAATATAAAATTATAAAACATGTATTTACAACATAACGGGGTGGTAATTCACGTGACGACGGGCCGGGTCGTCACAAGAGGAGAGCAAGCCCAACCTCCCAATGCACCAGCAGTTGCACTACCAAGAGCAGCATCATCTTCAGGAACTGCTGGCATGCCGAGCCACAACACATGGGAGCAAGCGATGGGTGAATTGCGACAAACAGTAAGCACGCTAAGCACCCGTGTGGAGGAAATTGCAGACCGACAAGTCAAGTCGGAAAAGAAATTCATGGGATGGCAGCGAGCATTGGTGCGAGCCTGTAATGTCAACCCCGACACAGTGTCAGATCAAGAATAGATCGTCGGGGAAGTATTTTTATCTCTGTGTTTAAAAGTTGTAGTCATGGGGACATGCCTATTCTTAAGTGGGGGTGTGTTTAGCATATTTGGATAGTTTCGGATATTAGAATTTTCTATGTTGATGTTTTTTTGTTTTGAAGTTGATGGATAGTAGATTAATTAAATTTGGTAGTCTTTGTTATTAAAATTTTTTGAAGTTGTTTCTTGTTTATAAAAAAAATATATATATATAAATTTTAGGGTCATTTTTTTGTGAGGAGTTCTGTCCTCTTTTCTTAATTTTGTGATTAGTATGAATATTTCCCCTTGGTTTTTCTTTAGGCCACGGTTCTTTTCCAGGGGTTTCAATTTGAACCGGGTATAGATAGATTTTAGTTTAAATTTTTTATTGCTTTTAGATAAGATTTTATCTTATGGTAATCCATCATGTTAATACAATTGAACATACCAGATCCTAGAGTATAATGCCTAGTTTTACTGGATTTTTAACTGAAAGTGATTTTATTGCATATTTACTACTGAAATGAATATTCACAACAGAGTGTCTTGATGAGTTGATCTTAATGAATCTTATGCCATGTGTGGAGAGATTTTTGATGAGTCCATGTAGTGTAATTGTGTCTAGAACTTGCCTAGTATGTGAATTGAAGCGAAATTTCAGGTGACACTCGGTTTTTAAAAAAATGATGTTAGGTTTTCCTTGATCTTTTTGAACTCAATTTCTCAAATCAAATAAAATATATCCCTAGTTAACCATTTCTAGCCTTAAAACCTTTATTTGGTACCCACATTACAAGCCTATACCATTTTTGTTCTTAATTGATATTTTGAACCCTTTAACCTCTTAAAGCACTTTAATCGTAAAATGAGCGCTAAAAGAAGTACAAAGGAACTATGTGTGGGGTGGTTTGTGAACCGAACCAATGAAAGTGAGAAAGGTGCACTGAAATTTAATTGAAAAAAAAATTCTGTCTAAATATTTGTATATTGTTTTGTTACTGCCAGTGGAGTGTGAATTAAAGCAGTGCATAAAAGAAAAATAGAACACTGCTAGGAGTAAATTGATTTACGCAATTGTTATTATGATTAAAGAATTTGCGCTAAAAATGATTGAGTAATGTGTTAAAGTGCTTAGGAGTGCTAGTCACTAATCCCAAAATAATTCCTACCAGCCCCTTAACCCACATTACAACCAGAAGAAAAAGTCCTAATTGATTTTTGATCGAACAAGCCAGCATTAGTAGAGATTTACATTAAGGGCAAGCTTATGGTACCATTTGCATGCATGTGACTTCTTTTGTGAGTGTGAGTGAAACTTTCTTGTTGTAACTAATTAGGGGACTCTCTTCTACATATTGATATATGTAATGTTGATAAAATTGTGAGGGCATATGATTCGTGACAGATAAACAAGTCTTGATCTTTGTATAGAGTACTTCAAAGAAGCGTGAATATTGTGTAGCACTTGAAAGTTAGTCCAGAAACTAGAATTTTATATTACTAGGTGTGAGATATGATTCTTGTTCTAAGTGTAAAGCATTAAGGTAAAATGGTTGAGTTGATGACTCTTTTATAAGTATAGTGTGATTGCTCGAGAACTAGCAATGAATTAAGTCTGGGGTGTTGATAATAGACGAAAACTAAGTAGTTAGCCATTACTTATGCGTCCATTTAATTATGATCCAATAACATAATTTATGAATTTGATAAGATATAAACTATTAATTTGTGATTTGTACAATGTGCAGAAAAAGAAGCTTATATCTACAATTGGAAATGTTATGGCACAATTTTGGAGCAAAAACAATCCTTCGGAGTTGAGTCTTTACGATCAAGAAACAAGCTTTAATGAGAAATTATCCTAGGTGCGCGAACTGACCATTTCGCGCAGATGAAGAATTAATTGGACTACAGATGCGCGAAGTGTCCACTTCGTGCAGCACTTCGCGCAGAATAGTCCGGTTAAAATAATTTTTCTAAGGTTGAAAATGAAGAGACACACAATTCCATTCAAAGTTAATTTATGCAATCTTATATCATGGAGAAGATCGGATTTTAGGCATTATTGGAGTAGAGTGGAAATATACTATTCATCTTAGAGAGAAGATTTTGAGAGAAAAATCATTGAGAGTATTCTTGAAGCAAAGGAAGGAGTTGAAGATCAAGCTTTGAAGAGCAACAAATTAAAGAGTTCATCTAAACCTTCATCTTGTATTTTTCTCTGTAGTATTTTAGACATCAATATTATTGATTTTAGTATGAACATGAGTAGCTAAACTCTCTAGTATTCTAGGGTCATGGATGTTAGTTGATCGTGTTATTTTAAGCTTAGATTGATTTTATTGAAGTCATTGATATGGGTTGTTTATTTAATTTTGATCTTAATTATTTTACTGCGTAGCTAACAGTGAAATATTATTTACGAACTTTGAATTAAACTTGACAAAGGAAATTCTTTGTTGCATATAAAATCAAATAGAACAAGATTTGAATCTCGGGCATCGAGTGAAGGATTTGCAATTAAGATAGATATATACTTAATTGCCTTGTTTGGTTAAATAATAAGAGTTTGAAATGCATTCTTGTTAATATTAATATCATAGAAATATAGATATTGATTTAACTTGGATAGATTCATAAGAACTCGAAAGATTCTTATGAATATTATTAACGTTATAATCAATAATCCAGATAATTAAATAAATCGATTCTAAGTAGAAAAATAGCATGATTACTAGCAAGTCCATGGCCCTGGAATATGTTCGTCTATATTATTATAAAAATATTGTGAATTGGGTGTAGTAATTTCATCTTGAATAATTGTGACATTATAAATTGAATTATAAAGTAGTTCCTATATACTTTCGAATTATATAACATAAATTAAGATTTAGTTAATTTAATATCAGTCAATAAGCTAATAAAAATTCCTCGTGGGAACGATACTTTACTTATTACAATACTACTTGTCGATCACGTACACTTGCGTGAGTGTTTTGGTCGCAACAACAGCCTACTCACATCCAAACCTGCAACACATGCCACACTCCAAATAACACTCCACTACTCATTCCCGAGCCCCTAAACACCACGAATGACCATCTCCATAACACTCCTATCTTTATGGAAACTGTACCTCACTACACCCAACCGTTCTCAAATGGACCTGAGTCGAATGATAAAGACTCCCTATTCAGGAACATAGTAGCTGAGCTCAAAAAGTTAACTATTCGGGACCAGGGCGTCGAAGGTAGCAAAGGCATTGAGGGGTTGAACATTGAAGACTTATGCATTCAACCAGATGTGGAATTTCTAGAGGGGTACAAACCTTCCAAGTTTGAAATGTTCGATGGAACCGGAGATACCAAAGTCCACCTGATGACCTATTGTGACAAGTTCGTGGGGGTTAGAAGAGACGAGAAAATTCGCATGAAACTCTTCATGAGGAGCATGAAGGGAGATGCACTATCATGGTATATTAGTCAGGACCCTAGGAAATGGACTAGTTAGGTAGGCATGGGATTAGACTTCATGGATAGATTTCGTTTGAATAGGGAGAACACGCCGGTGTGTTCTACATACAGAATTTGAAGAATAAGCCCACCTAAACAGTCAACGTGTATGCTACTCATTGGAGTTCAGAAGCTGCAAAGGTCAGGCCAGCTCTAGAAGAAGACCAAATAAATTGGTTCTTTGTCCGGGCTCAGGATCCCTAATATTACAAAAGGTTGATGTTGATCAAGGGTCAAAAGTTCCCTGATATCATTAAACTCGATGAAAGAATCGAAGAGGGCATCAAGAATGGTATGGTAACAAATCATTAAGCATTGCAAGCCACCAATAAAGCATTACAAATTGGTGGCAGAAGAAAGATGTAAGTGTCGTGATGATCGCACAGGGAGCCAAATCAGCACCAAAATACCACACTTACCCATCACCTCCACTTACATATCAGCCTATCCCAAATTACCAAGCACATGCACCCTTTTATCCATCTCCCGTTTACCAATCCACTCCACCTCTCACATATCAACCCACTTCACCAAAATACTCTCAACCAGCACCTGTTTACCAAGCTTATAACGCTCAACCAACTCACTATCAATCGCCACATACCAGCCAAAATTTCCCAAGGACCATAACAAATTTTGACCAAAAACTCCCAGACAATACACAACCATCGCTAAGCCAATTGACCAACTATATGAGAGACATAAAATTGACGGTTATGTCACTCTTATCCCAGCAAAAGCTCCAGAAAATACCTCCTAGTGGATCAACCCCAACAAGACGTGTGCATATCACACCAGCATGAAAGGGCACACCCTTGATGAGTGCGATCATTGAAAGAAAAGATTCAGACTTTGATTGACAATAAGGTTATCGTAGCAAAGTAGCCCTCTAGTAATGTTCGTAACAACCCCCTGCCTGACTATCACGCCCCTAATCGAGGTTTATGACCGGCACCCGACCGGGTAGCACCAGTCAAGCAGACCTGGGTGCCTTTCCTAACCCACATGGTTCCCCTATATTTTTCATTACCAATCAACCAAAAAAATAAACATTTTATAATTAAAAAACTCTTTTTTCAAAACATACACAACACGCTTAATTACTTAACAAGTTTACAATTTACAATGCCCGACATACATTTACATAAGACCATAATCCCACATTTACTGTATACGGGTCCACTAAGATATAACATGATGATACAATACTTGCCGGTAACAAGGCTCTGGCTATACCTTACACAAAATCAAAATAAGACTCCAAAATAGAAGTGGCATGAGCCACGCAAGGCCCCGAGAGGAAAGGGGCTCACCAAAATGGCCAGTGGAAGATGGAGAGTGCTACTGCTGATGAACTGAAGTACCTGCTACGGATCCACCTACAATAATAACATAAATGTAGCGCCCCCGGTAAAAGGGACGTCGGTACAGTGGAATTGTACTGGTATGTATGAACAAGCTTTGTCCCAAGTAAACTCAAGCCATAGACAAGTAGGTCATTGTAATATAAACAACCAACAAATACATATAGAAATTACGAGGCAAGCCAATCTTGTTTCCAACACTTACTTTGCTTCAAGTAGTCCTCAACCCATATACAAATAGAAATCAAAATGATAGCAACAACCAAACACGCATGGAAAGAAGGATCAAGCCAAACAAAGGGACAATTAGTGCCCCACAAGTTATAAACTCTCCTTTCACAATGCCTCATCAATGATTTCACAATTGTATTCATATCAATTTCTATGGCGATTTTGATCGCTTTCAACCCTTATTACCTCATCCACCCTTATTACCTCGGACACCCTTATCACCCCAACCCACAACTTATTACTTCGTGCTGTGGCGCGCAACCTGATCCCATCGTACAGTTTCAAATCACAATAATCACAACAGTCACAACAATCACAACAAGAACAAGAACACTTCACAAAGATCACAACAAGGACACTAAGAAACTTACAATTATTTCATTTTTCCACAATACTTTTCAAGCCACTACCCCAACAATATTACAAGTATTTCCATATCGGACAGTACCAATCCCATTATGTTCAATAGTTCATAAGCAATTCAAGTTGTTTCATTAATTTCCCACAAGAAGCCAAGTATGCCATTACTATTATTGTCCCCAATTTCACCATGTATGATTTCCTTTTTCAGCATTCGGTTCACATCTCATACCACACAACTCATAATCAAACCAATCAAACACCCAACAACTTAATCACAAGAATTACACATCAATTCATGTCACACCTCCTTTTTCTTTTAAAACGTATACTGTCACGACCCAAACCCTGGTCGTGATGGCGCCCAACACAATGCAAGGCAAGCCCGACCATATTATCCCTTAAACCAGCCAGTTATTAATCAAACTAAACTTAAACAGTAAATGATCACATCAGGTGATAACCGACACGTAAAACATACAAAATACGGTCCCAAACATATCGTGGTGTCACGAGACTGAGCCTCTACAGAATAGAATCCTAATACAATCAAGTCTAGGCAAGTAGGAAATCAACAAGATGATAGAGAAGGAGAAAACAAGCTCTGCGGACGCTGGCAGCTACCTCGTAATCTCCGCAAGAGTCAGCAGCTACAATATCTCAACTGCTCTCGGGCACTTGTGGATCTGCACAGAAAGTGCAGGGGAGTGGGGTGAGTATATTTCAACTCAGTTGTGAGCACGTGATATTTGCACCGGGCAATTAATTCTAAAATTAAAATAAATATATTTTTGAGTGCAAGTCATCACTATAGTAGTACTGTAACCTCCAATCTACGTTTATCTCTACAAGATTCCACTCTGAACCAACCCTCACTCGTACCCCCTATGGTGTACGGCCATCTCAACATATAAAGACACATACCTACGTCTATAATGTATAAGTATTTAAGTAGATAATAGGATATGATTAAGTATAATGCTGCGGCGTGCAGCCCGCTCCAATACATATACCACTGCGGCGCGCAGCCCGCTCCATTTAACATCAACGGCGCTCACTGGGGGTGTATACAGACTTCGGAGGGGCGCCTTAGGCCCAAGCACTATTATACTGCGGCGTGCAGCCCGATCCACACATGTATTACTGCGGCGTGCAGTCTGATCCAATATTTATATGTATATATATTTATACTGCTGCGGCGTGCAGCCCGATCCCATAATATACACCAGTGCTCACTGAGAATGTGTGCAGACTCAGACTCCGAAGGGGCTCCTACAGCCCAAGCGCAATAATACTGCGGCGTGTAGTCCGTCCCACATGTATATTACATGTATATTACATGCATATTACTGTGGCGTGCAGTCCGATCCAATATATATATACTGCTGCGGTGTGCAGCCCGATCCAATATAGGTATATGTATATAATACCTCATAATGGGTCCTCGACCCTATCCTAGTCAATATGTGCTTGGCCTCTCAGGCCCAATATAATATATCACAGTGGGTCCTAGACCCTGTCTCAGTCAATATAGACTTGGCCTTTCAGGCCCACTCAGCTAGAACAGGGAATTCCACCCTAGATAATCTCTCTCAATGTACACATCGAGTACGGGCTCATATTATGCTATACAGCTAGAGCTACGGCTGAGTGTATGTTTCCAACATGATATAAGGGTCACCTAGCTCTATAGGTTCCCTAATGCTCTACAGATCGGCACAAGGCCCCAAACATGGCTATTAGTCCAATTGTACAGTTATAATCTCAATAACAGTCATACAACACAGTATTCTATTAGCCGGGAAGGACTAAGTCCGAACCCCCAATCACAATGTCACCACGCCTGTCATAGAACGCGTGTCTCATCTCAATATAGCACTGTGAAGTGCTAGTACGGGGTTTCAAACCCTCAGTGCATTGTTTACTACTACCACTCACCTCGAAGCGGTAGAAGCTTCAATCCGCCTTGCGCTTGCCTCGCAAATCAATCTCCTCGGGTGCCAAATCTGCTCAAAATCATAGAGAATGCATCAATATATGCTAATTTCACGAAATTCATTCGAAATAACCCAAATCATATCAAAACCCACAAGTTGTCAAAACCCGACTTTTGGTACACTTGTCAAAAAATTATAAAAGTTACATATTCGGAATCCTCATCTCGATACGAGTCTAGGCATATAAAATTTACCAAAATCGGACTCCATTTGCCCACTCAAATTAGTGTTTTTCTTTAATTTAGGCCTAGGGCTCAAACCCACCTTTAATCTTCCATTTACAGGGATTTAACCAAGGATTTCATGTTAAAATGATGTAATTAAGCCACAAAACTTACCTCTGACGAATCCCCGATGAATTACCAGCAATTCCCGTGAGTTTCTCTCTTTAGAACTCAAAAGTGGCGTTTTGGGTTAATGAACCCGTAGCCCCTCTGTTCTGTGATTAAATTCTCTGCCAGACCCATTTGCTCTACGCGATCGCGACTCTACTAACGCGATCGCGATGCTCAAACATTTTGCCCTCACGCGATCGCGATTCTCCTTACGCAATCGCGGTGTACAACCATCCGGCCTCACGCGATCACTTCGCTATTCCTGCGATCGCGTAGCACATTTTTCCCTGGACCCCATTTCTCTTCTACGCGATCGCGTAGATGCTCATGCGATCGCGATGACCACCCGGATAACACTACGCGATCGCGTCCGTGCTCCTGCGATCGCGTTGCTTCTGTTCTTGACCTTACGCGATCGCGTCCCTGTCTCTGCGATCGCGAAGGGTAAAATTCTGCTGCACTTATGACAGCAAACCAGCTCTCTTCTTTGGCCAAGAATGGTCCGTTTGGACCCCGGATTCATCCCGAGACCCCCGGGACCCCAACGAAAACCACCAACATACTCCAAAACATGATACGAACTTGTTCCAATCATAAAAACACCACACTAAACATCAAAATCACCATTTCTACACGAATTCAAGCCTAAGTTTCTTCAAAACTTTCAAAACTAACATTCAATCCAAAACCCGATCAAACGATTTCCGAATGACCTGAAAATTTGCAGACACATCCAAAATCATATAACGAAGCTACAGAAATTGTCGGAATTCCATTCCGACCCCTCGGATCAAAATATCACCTACCATCCGGATTTCGCTAAAATTCAACCTTCGCCAATTCAAGCCTAAAACTACACCGGACCTCCGAATTCAATTCCGATTGTTCTCCTAAGTCATAAATGATCCCCCGGAACTAGTCGAATCATCAGAATCCGGTTCCGAGCATTCTAACTCAATAGTCAAGTCTTGGTTGACTTTCCATATTCAAGTTTTCTTCAAACATGCTATTTGTTTCATTTTCAATCCAAATCACTCCTAACTCACCCGATATACTCTAATACAGTTATAAAAGCATAAGATATGTAATTGCAACGTAACGGGGTGGAAATTCCCGTAACGACAGGCCGGGTCGTTACATTCTCCCTAACTTAAACAAACGCTCGTCCTCGAGCGGGTCAAGAAACGTACCTGAAGTCTCAAATAGCTGAGGGTATCTGCTCCGCATCTCCTGCTCAACCTCCCAAGTAGCCTCTTCTACGGGTCGACCTCTCCACTGAACATTAACTGATGCAATCTCCTTCGACCTCAACTTTCTTACTTGGAGACCCAAAATAGCAATAGGCTCCACGTCATAGGATAGATCACCATCAAGCTGAATGGTACTGAAGTCTAATACATGGGACGGATCTCCGATGTACTTCCGGAGCATAGACACATGGAATACTGGATGTACGCTGGATAAGCTGGGTGGCAAGGCTAACTTATATGCCACCACTCCAACTCTCCTGAGTATCTCAAAAGGACCAATGTACCTGGGACTCAACTTCCCTTTCCTCCCGAACCTCATGACACCCTTCATGGGTGAAACCTTCAACAATACTCTATCACCAACCATGAAAGACAACTCTCGAACCCTACGGTCTGCATAACTCTTCTGGCGAGACTGTGCTGTGCGAAGCCTCTCCTGGATCAACTTTGCTCTATCCGGAGCATCCTGAACTAACTCAGTCCCTATCAATCTATCCTCACCAGGCTCAAACCATCCGACGGGAGATCTACACCATCTGCCATACAATGCCTCGTACGGGGCCATCTGAATACTCGACTGGTAGCTGTTGTTGTAGGCAAACTCGGCAAGTGGTAAGAATTCATCCCACGAACCACCAAAGTCAATCACACATGCTCGCAACATATCCTCCAGGATCTGAATAGTACGCTCAGACTGCCCGTCTGTCTGGGGGTGAAATGCGGTGCTCAACTCAACCCGCGTACCCATCTCTCGCTGAAATGCTCTCCAAAACTGAGAAGTGAACTGAGTGCCTCTATCAGATATAATAGACACTGGGACCCCATGCAACCTGACAATCTCCCGATTAAAGATCGATGCCAACCGCTCCGATGAGTAAGTAGTACTAACTAGGATGAAATGTGCGGACTTAGTCAGCCGATCAACAATCACCCATACAGAATCAAACTTCCTCGCCGTCCGAGGGAGCCCAGTAACAAAATCCATGGTGATCCTCTCCCATTTCCACTCGGGAATAACCATACGCTGAAGAACACCGCCCGGTCTTTGATGCTCATATTTGACCTGCTGGCAATTGAGGCACTTAGCTACATGCCTAACAATATCCATCTTCATTCTCCTCTACCAGTAGTGCTGTCTCAAGTCTTGGTACATCTTTGCGGCACCTGGGTGAATAGAGTACCGCGAACTGTGTGCCTCCTCAAGTATCAACTCCTACAAACCATCAACATTAGGCACGCATATACGGCCCTGCATCCTCAGAACAACATCACTGTCGATAGTCACATCTCTAACATCATTATGCTGCACTTTGTCCTTAAGGACAAGCAAATATGGGTCATCATATTGTCGCTCCCTGATGCGATCATATAAGGAAGATCGAGAAACAACACAAGCCAACACCCGAATCGGCTCCGAAATATCTAATCTCACTAGCCGATTGGCTAGAGCCTGAACATGATAAGCAAATGGCCTCTCCCCAACTGGGATGAAAGCTAAGCTGCCCATGCTAACCGCCTTCCGACTCAAGGCATCGGCCACCACATTGGCCTTCCCCGGATGATACAAAATAGTGATATCATAGTCCTTAAGCAACTCCAACCACCTCCGCTGTCTCAAATTAAGGTCCTTCTGTCTGAATAAGTGCTGAAGGCTGCGATGATCCGTGTACACCTCGCAGGAGACACCATACGGGTAATGCCTCCAAATCTTCAAAGCATGAACTATGGCTGCTAGCTCCAAATCATGAACAGTGTAGTTCTTCTCGTGGGGCTTCAACTGACGAGAAGCATAAGCAATGACCTTACCCTCCTGCATCAACACACAACCAATGCCAACTCCTGAGGCATCACAATATACAGTATAAGAATTTGACGTTGTCGGTAGAATCAAGACTGGTGCTGTGGTCAGTGCTGTCTTGAGCTTCCGAAAGCTCTCCTCGCACTCCTCGGACCATAAGAAAGGAACACCCTTCCGAGTCAATCTAGTCAAGGGTGAAGCAATAGAAGAGAACCCCTGAACAAATCGGCGATAATACCCTGCCAATCCCAGAAAGCTACGGATCTCAGTAACTGAGGTCGGTCTGGGCCAACTCTGCATTGCCTCGACCTTCCTCGGATCTACCTGAATACCATCACAGGACACCACGTGCCCTAAGAATGCCACGGACTCAAGCCAGAACTCACATTTGGAGAACTTAGCATATAGCTTCTCCTCCCTCAATCTCTGCAACACAATACTCAAATGTTGAGCATGCTCCTCCCGACTACGGGAGTAGACTAGAATGTCATCAATGAACACAATCACAAATGAATCCAAATAAGGCCTGAACACACTGTTCATCAGATGCATAAATGCTGCTGGGGCGTTGGTCAGCCCAAACGACATCACAAGGAACTCATAATGACCATATCGGGTCCGGAATGTAGTCTTCATAATGTCAGACTCTCTAATCTTCAGCTGATGGTAGCCTGAACGAAGATCAATCTTCGAGAAAACCCTAGCTCCCTGGAGCTGATCAAATAAATCATCAATACGAGGCAGAGGATACTTATTCTTCATTGTTACTTTGTTTAGCTGCCTATAGTCAATACACATCCTCATAGATCCGTCCTTCTTCTTAACAAACAGGACCGGTGCACCCCACGGCGACACACTCGGCCGAATGAACCCCTTATCTAGGAGTTCCTGGAGCTGCTCCTTCAATTCCTTCAACTCAGCTGGTGCCATACGATACGGAGGAATAGAAATAGGCTGAGTGCCTGGCACCAAATCGATACCAAAATCAATATCCCCGTCCGGCGGCATGCCCGGCAGGTCTGAGGGAAACACATCAGGAAAGTCTCGCACAATGGGAACAGAATCAATACTGGGAGTCTGGGCCTCGACCTCCCACACAAATGCTAAATAAGAGAGACATCCCTTCCCAACCATTCGTTGGGCCTTGAGGAAAGATATTACCCTGCTAGGTACATACTCAGTCATGCCTCGCCACTCGATCCTCTGAATGCCCGGCATAGCCAAAGTGACTGTCTTAGCATGACAGTCCGGAATAGCATGACATGGAGATAGCCAGTCCATGCCCAATATAACATCAAAATCAATCATGCTGAGAAGCAACAGGTCTACTCGGGTCTCCGGACCTCCAATAGTGACCAAACAGGACCGGTATACGTGGTCCACAACAATAGTATCCCCTACCGGGGTAGATACATGCACCGGCAGCTCAAGACTCCCTCGGGTCGTGCCCAAATGAGGAGCAAAATATGTAGACACATAAGAATAAGTAGAACCGGGATCAAACAATACTGAGGCATCTCTGTGGCAGACTGAAATAATACCTGTAATGACAGCATCAGAAGCAACAGCCTCGGATCGGCCCTGAAAAGCATAGCATCTAGCCTGTCCGCCTGATCGGCCTCCCCCTCGAGAGCGACCCCTAGCTGTCCGACCCTCACCCCTAGCTGGCGGGGCGGGTGCTGAAGTAGAAGGACCAGATGACGAGGGCTGCCCCCTCTGCTGATAAGATCTGGAAACAAGACGGGGACACTCCCTACGGTGGTGCCCAAACTCTCCGCACTCGTAGCAACTCATCGGTGCTGGGTACTGAGACTGATAAGAACCTCTGGCGCTGGAGTGGCCAACTGATGAACTAGGCCGAGATGAACCCTGAGCGGATGGGGCCTGTGAAGAACTCTGAGCTGGCATGGCACTGAGAGATGGCTGGCTCTGGTGCGAACCCCGATAACCCTGTCTAGGTGACCATCTGCGACGATCTGAGCGACCCGACTACGAAGACCTGAAAGAGCGACCTCGGCTCTACTGACTCTGGCCTCTGGTCTGAGTGCCACTGGAACTAGCGGCTCCTCGAGGCCTCTTGGCTTCCCTCTCATCCCGCTCTCTGCGATGATCTGTCTCTATGTCGCGAGCAATATCCACAGCATCCTTAAATGTACGACTCAAAATCCTCTCCCGAGTCATCAGAATACGAATGGGATAAATGAGGTCGTCCACGAAGCGCCCAATCCTCTCTCTGTCGGAATGAACCAACCACGGTGCATATCTGGACAACTCTGTAAACCTGATCTCATACTTTGACACTGACATGTCCCCCTGACGGAGACCCTCAAACTGCCTACGCATCTCTTTTCTTTGAGATCGAGGCACCTATTTCTCCAAGAACATAGTGGAGAACTCCGGCCATGATAGTGGTGCTGCCCCTGCCGGCCTGCGGCGCTTATAAGCCTCCCACCAAGCGAAGGCTGGCCCCTGAAACTGAAAGGTAGTGAAAGATACCCCACTGGACTCCAAGATCCCTACCGTATGAAGTATCCGACGGCACATGTCCAAAAAACCTTGGGCGTCCTCGCCCGGAGTACCAGTGAACACTGGAAGAGATAACCTAGTGAACCTCTCGAGACGACGCCGCTCATCGTCCGTCATAGCTGGGACCCTGTCCCCCTGAACATGATCTGCTGGCTGAGCCGGAACCACAGGCTGAACTGGAGGAGCCTCTGGTGTCTGCAAGCCCTGCACTGCTGGCTCTGGAGTGCGTGTTGAGGGGGTCTGATGACTACCCCCGGTCCCTGATGCAGCTGCCGCGGTAGTAACTGAAACCGCCTGCACCAAGCCAGTGCAAACTGCTAGTATCCGAGCTAGGGTCTCCTGTAGACCCGGAATGACGATGGGCACAGCTGGTGCCTGAACTGGCGCTACTGGAACCTCTGCAACTAGGGGCTGTGGGTCAGCTGCCACTGCCTCAGCTGCCCTAACTCCGCCATGGCCACGGCCACGTCCTCGTCCTCTAGCAGGTGGTAGTGGTGGTCATCCTCCACGTCCGGATGATCGGGTTCTCGCCATCTGCGAGAGAATAGAATGTCAAAGTTCGGTTCAAGTCAAAAGTAATCGCACGACAAGAATTCCAAGAATTGAAACTTTTCCTAAAAGTTTTGCAGCCTCCCGGGGATAAGTACAGGCGTCCCCGTACCGATCCACGAGACTCTACTAAACCGGCTCATGACTCGCGAGACCTGTTAACCTGGGCTCCGATACCAACTTGTCACGACCCAAACCCCGGTCGTGATGGCGCCCAACACAATGCTAGGCAAGCCCGACCATATCATCTCTTAACCCAGCCAATTATTAATTAAATTAAACTTAAACAGTAAATGATCATATCAGGTGATAACCGAAACGTAAAACATACAAAATACGGTCCCAAACATATCGTGGTGTCACGAGACCGAGCCTCTACAGAATAGCATCCTAATACAATCAAGTCTAGGCAAGTAGGAAATCAACAAGATGATAGAGAAGGAGAAAACAAGCTCTGCGGACGGTGGCAGCTACCTCGTAATCTCCGCAAGAGTAGACAGGGATCAGCAGCTACAATATCTCAACTGCTCTCGGGCACCTGTGGATCTGCACAGAAAGTGCAGGGGAGTGGGGTGAGTATATTTCAACTCGGTGAGTAACAATAATAAATAATAACTGAAGGTAAGAAATCCTGTGCTATCACTTAGCAGTTCTAAGGCAACCCTCACAGGTACGTCATCACTATAGTAGTACTCTAACCTCCAATCCACGTTTATCTCTACAAGATTCTACACTGATCCAACCCTCACTCGTACCCCTACGGTGTACGGCCATCTCAACATATAAAGACACATACCTACGTCTATAATGTATAAGTATTTAAGTAGATAATAGGATATGATTAAGTATAATGCTGCGGCGTGCAGCCCGCTCCAATACATATACCGCTGCGGCGCGCAGCCCGCTCCATTTAACGTCGACGGCGCTCACTGGGGGTGTATACAGACTTCGGAGGGGATCCCTAGGCCCAAGCACTATTATACTGCGGCGTGCAGCCCGATCCACACATGTATTACTGCGGCGTGCAGTCCGATCCAATATTTATATGTATATATATTTATACTGCTGCGGCGCGCAGCCCGATCCCATAATATACACCAGTGCTCACTGAGAATGTGTGCAGACTCAGACTCCGAAGGGGCTCCTACAGCCCAAGCGCAATAATACTGCGGCGTGCAGTCCGTCCCACATGTATATTACATGTATATTACATGCATATTACTGCGGCGTGCAGTCCGATCCAATATATATATACTGCTGCGGCGTGCAGCCCGATCCAATATAGGTATATGTATATAATACCTCATAATGGATCCTCGACCCTATCCCAGTCAATATGTGCTTGGCCTCTCAGGCCCAATATAATATATCACAGTGGGTCCTAGACCCTGTCTCAGTCAATATAGACTTGGCCTTTCAGGCCCACTCAGCTAGAACAGGGAATTCCACCCTAGATAATCTCTCTCAATGTACACATCTAGTACGGGCTCATATTATGCTATACAGCTAGAGCTACGGCTGAGTGTATGTTTCCAACATGATATAAGGGTCAGCTAGCTCTATAGGTTCCCTAATGCTCTACAGATCGGCACAAGGCCCCAAACATGGCTATTAGTCCAATTGTACAGTTATAATCTCAATAACAGTCATACAACACAGTATTCTATTAGCCGGGAAGGACTAAGTCCGAACCCCCAATCACAATGTCACCACGCCCGTCATAGAACGCGTGTCTCATCTCAATATAGCACTGTGAAGTGCTAGTACGGGGTTTCAAACCCTCAGTGCATTGTTTACTACTACCACTCACCTCGAACCGGTAGAAGCTTCAATCCGCCTTGCGCTTGCCTCGCAAATCAATCTCCTCGGGTGCCAAATCTGCTCAAAATCATAGAGAATGCATCAATATATGCTAATTTCACGAAATTCATTCTAAATAACCCAAATCATATCAAAACCCACAAGTTGTCAAAACCCGACTTTTGGTACACTTGTCGAAAAATTATAAAAGTTACATATTCGGAATCCTCATCTCGATACGAGTCTAGGCATATAAAATTTACCAAAATCGAACTCCATTTGCCCACTCAAATTAGTGTTTTTCTTTAATTTAGGCCTAGGGCTCAAACCCACCTTTAATCTTCCATTTACAGGGATTTAACCAAGGATTTCATGTTAAAATGATGTAATTAAGCCACAAAACTTACCTCCGACGAATCCCCGATGAATTACCAGCAATTCCCGTGAGTTTCTCTCTCTAGAACTCAAAAATGGCGTTTTGGGTTAATGAACCCGTAGCCCCTCTGTTCTGTGATTAAATTCTCTGCCAGACCCATTTGCTCTACGTGATCGAGACTCTACTCATGCGATCGCGATGCTCAAACCTTTCACCCTCACGCGATCGCGATTCTCCTCACGCGATCGCGATGTACAACCATCCGGCCTCACGCGATCGCTTCCCTATTCCTGCGATCGCGTAGCACATTTTCCCTGGACCCCATTTCTCTTCTACGCCATCGCGTAGATGCTCATGCGATCGCGATGACCACCCGGATAACACTACGTGATCGCGTCCATGCTCCTGCGATCGCGTTGCTTCTGTTCTTGACCTTACGCGATCGCGTCCCTATCTCTGTGATCGCGAAGGGTAAAATTCTGCTGCACTTATGACAGCAAACCAGCTCTCTTCTTTGGCCAAGAATGGTCCGTTTGGACCCCCGGATTCATCCCGAGACCCCCGGGACCCCAACGAAAACCACCAACATACTCCAAAACATGCTACGAACTTGTTCCAATCATAAAAACACCACACTAAACATCAAAATCACCATTTCTACACGAATTCAAGCCTAAGTTTCTTCAAAACTTTCAAAACTAACATTCAATCCAAAACCCGATCAAACGATGTCCGAATGACCTGAAAATTTGCAGACACATCCAAAATCACATAACGAAGCTACAGAAATTGTCGGAATTCCATTCCGACCCCTGGATCAAAATATCACCTACCATACGGATTTCGCTAAAATTCAACCTTCGCCAATTCAAGCCTAAAACTACACCGGACCTCCGAATTCAATTCCGATTGTTCTCCTAAGTCATAAATGATCCCCCGGAACTAGTCGAATCATCAGAATCCGGTTCCGAGCATTCTAACTAAATAGTCAACTCTTGGTTGACTTTCCATATTCAAGTTTTCTTCAAACATGCTATTTGTTTCATTTTCAATCCAAATCACTCCTAACTCACCCGATATACTCTAATACAGTTATAAAAGCATAAGATATGTAATTGCAAGGTAACGGGGTAGAAATTCCCGTAACGACAGGCCGGGTCGTTACATATACCCCACTATTTACTAATACACCCAAGGAAGGGATATAATAATAATAATAACACGGAAGGAGCTTTTCCACTTAAAGGTCAATCGGAACATGATTTATTAGATTTCAGAGTCACCACTTGGGAAAATAATGGTGTCCCAAGTCACCGGTTTAATCCCGAACCGAGGAAATTATGACTCTGTTTTACAGTCCGCGATACTAGAAATCCGGATAAGGAATTCTATTCCCGGGAGAAGGTGTTAGGCACTCCCAGATTCTGTGGTTCTAGCATGGTCGCTCAGCTGCCATATTTTTGATATCCGATTTCCTTATATGCCTTGGTTTCAAATGCTATTGGTGTTCAGCTTTGGTTAATTTTAAGATTTTTGCGACGTTGCAAAAACACATTACGAATCACACCACAACCAGTATGCATATGACTTTGATGCATTTTAGCTTCACCGGGATTTTGATTTGAGTTACATAAATTCGCACTGATATTAGGAATGCATATCTATTACAAGTCGTGCCCTAAGGTGTCTACGTCTTGTTAATTTTGGGAGAGACTGTGGAATTTGCTAAACGGTCTTTCCAATTTCTAACATTTTTATAAGAATTTATGGAGGGCCCCGCAACTATATCTTTGTGATTTAGCGAGGCACATCTCTGTTTTTATTAAGGTCTTTTCCTAGGTATACTATATTTTCTATTTCTGTTTTTTCCTTAGGTATAAATGTTTCAGATTTTATGTCAATTTTATATCATCCATTATTGGGATTTAGACCCCCTTTTATACGCTATTGGGCCTGAAATCCTGGCCTCCTCACATTATTGCACCCAGGTGCAGCTAGATAGCTTGGTTCCAGCTAACATTTCATTTCTACCCCAAGGCATTAATGCCACGTCAATTAAATCTGGACATGTATTTACGGCGAGGCCCAGATTACTTACGTCTAATGCTGAATCAAAGTAGATTATCATTTTAACAACAGTACTACGAATAAATACTATTCAATACTAATAATTAACTATTTCAAATAATGGCAAATTGCTTTTGATCCTTACTGATTTCAATATTGTAAATTAACTAAAAATGTCAACACTAGTTTAATCAACTTGTTACTATTTAATTACTAAATTAATAGAATATGAATCTATTAGTTATCTATTGATTGAGACACTACTTACAGAGTTATTATTGCTCTCATTAAACTGAAAATAGTGTTCTATGCTTTACTGGACATGCTTGAATTACCACAGTTATTACAACAACATTCAGGTCACCATTTCACAATAACTTAATACGAGTTCTGTAACTAAGCCAATTTCAATAGTGATATAACAGTAATCCCAATTTAAAATTCTACTACTCATGCTCTTTCCATTTAA
This sequence comes from Nicotiana noctiflora, assembly GCA_032618575.1. Lineage (NCBI taxonomy): Eukaryota > Viridiplantae > Streptophyta > Magnoliopsida > Solanales > Solanaceae > Nicotiana > Nicotiana noctiflora. The sequence goes on along the minus strand of JASVEL010000541.1, from coordinate 297,809 downwards.
TTGATGATGATTTTGAACATGATTAACAAAAATATCTAAGTATTAGTATTACATGTCCAATTTCAGAATCGTTATAAATCTAAGTGTATTAACTGTGTTTTAGCCTGTTTTAGTTTTAGGTGATAATTCTATACCTAGCTTATTTATCCTACTGTATCGAGTTAAAGCATATTTCTAATCTACTAATTATTACAACCAAATCCTAAATGAATTACAAGGATCTAAGTACTTTCAAACTACATAATGGAATACAAATACATGAAAATTCATATAACACGGTTTTATATCATTTTCTCAAATCAGTAGCTCATTACAACTTCAGGTCAATAGTTGTTTACCTGGTTCAAAACAGATCGATTAGTCTAGAGTTTGGAGGAAAAGAATATTCAGCAACCAACAACAACGATACAACAACATCAATGAAATGATTTAATCACAACAAACAGCTACCAAAACTCACCCATGTAAAATCAGAGAATCAAGCAAAGTTGAGATGAATTAATGAATAATCGACCCACAGAAATCCTAGAACAGCACTTGAGTTAATTAGCTTTCCTCAATGTGTGTTACCCTTAGTTGTATATTTCAGAAGTTTAGAACTCTTTTTGATTTCAGAATTTGGACTAATCTCTGAATTTTCAAAATCCAGCCTCTTTTCAGGCTTATTAGAGGCCTATTTATGAAGTTATTTTGGAGGGAATTTCAAATAAGTTAATTCTATTTCCCTCCCCTTATTCTTTTCAATTAGTTACAGTATAGTCTATTAGAATTGTATCTAACTACCCTAGAACCCCTGCTAGAACGTTTTAGACAGTTCTATTGGGTTCTATTAGGCAGGTTTTACCCAATTACCCTCACTTGCTATGATTTATTACACTATTGCCTTTTAGTTCTACCCAGTCTGCCCTTTATTTTCTAAGTAATTGCAGAAATACTAAGTACTAAAGTCATTTTTATCCCTGTGTGCTCTATTTAATCTATAGGAATACCCTTTACTATTCCCTTTTTACCCTTTGTATTTAATCAATATTACCCGACCTATCTTAGGTATGGTAGAACTTGGGTAACACTTCTTTAACCAATAGCCACTAATCAGACATGATTTAAGACTTAACCAGTTTAGATCACACCGTTTTTCATTATTAGACACCTTTATTAGAACATCACCATTTATCAAAATATGACCGCTATTTAAAACATAACCACTTATTAAAAACATAGCCACTCAATAAAAACATAGCCACTTAATCAACACTCAAACTTAATTCAAAAGCGTAGCCACAAGACCTTTATACTTAGTTTTTTTGGCTTTTTCTATTCCTTTTTCCTTTTCTTTCTTTCTTTTCTTATTTCTTTCTTCTTCGTTCTTTTCATTTTTTCGTGATTTTCAGAACTTTTAAGACGTTTGGTCTTCTGTGTACTGGATCTTTCCAAATGGGGCTTTGGGCTCGATTTAGGTGTATATGATGAGTGGTCTGGAGACCTGGTGTAGTGTTTTGGGGGTGGGGTTAATTTGTGGTACTCGCCGGAGTAGGGTTGCGGCGAGTATTTTGCTAATATTCGACAAGTTTGAGGGTGATTCGAGGGTAACCACCCAGATAGGGTGGTAGATCACCTCAAGAAGGTTTATGGGTGTTAATATGCGACCTTGGTTCATACTTTTTGAGATCGTCGACTAGGGTTACGGCGGCTGGAGTTTCAAGAACAGGGAGGCCAATGGTTTTGGTCGTGGTTTATGGTGGCTTGAAGGTTTTTTGGGTGGTAGAGGGGGTGTTTGAGGTTTGCCTGAGCCGTAGATGAAGGCTGAGGCATGGTTTTCCGGTGGTCTCCATGAGACTGGAGAAGGAAGAATGTGAACCTAGGCGGCTAGGTTTTCTTAGAGATGTGTATATGTGTGTATAATGAGAGTTTGAATTGAGAGGGTGTGATATATATTGATTATACGATTTTGATCCTTGGCCGTTGGATTAAATCGAATTAATGGCCAGGATCATTTGTCCCTCAAAACGTTGTCATATGGTTTAATGAAAGGTCTCCTTAGGTCCGTTGGATTATATGCTTGGATTGCTGGGATTAATATACCTAAGCTACATCGTTTTATTTAAATGGCTCATTGGTCTTGTCTGTTTGATCAGTTGTATTGGACTGCCAGGATTAACTCTATATACGACGCAGTTTAATTTATAAAGGCACCGCCTTATTTGGTCAATTGATCATTTGTATCAACGACCCCGATTTATACACATATACGATATCGTTTGATTATAAGCATGTGCAGACCAGACTTATTTCGTGTGGGCCTGATATATATGTATTTCCTTGTATATTTAGCCAAAATTCATATTGTATATTGTATTTTCACTTGTATTTTATTTATTTCTTGTATTTTCTTTTTGTAGTTTATATTTTTCTTTTTGTATTTATTTTCAACTGCTATATTTTCTTTATTTATATTTTAATTTTAATTTTTTTGATTATTTCCTTAATTTTCCGGTAATTTTGCATTTTCACTTGATTTTCGAAATTTTAACATTTTAATGATATTTTCCAATTGATTTCAGTTGTATTTTCATTTCAATTTTATTTTCAAAGAAAAACACAGGTATTTCAACCAAATCACACAATTACAAACAAAAATCTTTTTTGTTTTATTTTATATATATATATATATATATATATATCGGAACTTAATTGCTTAGGGCAAAAATCACGTGCTCACAGCTGCCCCTCTTTGCTCAGGAACACGAAGAGTTTCAGTGCAAAGATAAGTGAGTAGTATTGAGAGATTTCTGTCCACTTGCATATTACGTACGAAGCATTTTGAAAAATTTTTGACCGCACCCTGCTTCAGAGGTTGCCTACATATCCTGGGCTAACCAAGAATCATGTCAGTGTAGTTCGTGAAGGTCTGGTAGTTTGAAACTACCAGGGAGTTGCTGTTGTTGCTCTTATTACTAGTATTGCTGACTGACTCCTTATTACACCTGGGTAAAAATAAAATAAAGAAACTATTCTAAGCTATGGTCTATGAATAACAAGAAAACCCTATCTATGTCTTGTCTTCTCGTATTGTCTCGCTCTTCCATATTGCATGTTGCTCTTTATTTGCATCTTCCATTTTTTTGTGAATTTTCGCTCATGAATTGCTTCCAGCATACCACTTTCATCCATTTGTATGACTTGAAAATGTGGCTTATTGCAAAAACAAAGAAAACTTTTTTCCTCTGCCCTAGTAGGGGGCTTTCAATGTATTAGGGCGTTACTCTGTTAGAAAAACTTTTAAAAATACAGAAAGCATTCCCTTGTTATACAGATGGGCGCCTGAACAGTAAATAAAAATGCTGAAAAGTATTCCCTCGTTATACAGGTGGGCGCCTGAACTGAAATTAAAATGTTGAAAGGTATTCCCTCGTTATACAGGTGTGCGCCTAAATTGAAATTAAAATGCTGAAACGTATTCCCTCGTTATACAGGTGGGCGCCAGATGCAGAAATGAAAATACAAAAAAATATACCCTCATTATCCAGGTGGGCACCTGATGCAGAAATGAAAATGCAAAAAAATATTTCCTTATTATCCAGGTGGGCGCCTGATGCAGAAATGAAAATGAAGAAAAATATTCCCTCATTATCCAGGTGGGCGCCTGATGCAGAAATGAAAAATGCAGAAAAATATTCCCTCGTTATCCAGGTGGGCGCTTGATGCAGAAACGAAAATGCAGAAAAATATTCCTTCATTATCCAGGTGGGCACCTGATGCATAAATGAAAAATGCAGAAAAATATTCCCTCGTTATCTAGGTGGTCGCCGGATGCAGAAATGAAAATGCAGAAGAATATTCCCTTGTTATTTAGGTGGGCGCCTGATGCAGAAATGAAATTGCAGAAAAATATTCCCTCGTTATCCAGGTGGGCGCCTGATGCAGAAATGAAAATGCAGAAAACTATTCCCTCATTACCCAGGTTGGCGCCTAATGCCGAAATGAAAATGCAGAAAAATATGTCCACATTATCCAGGTGGGCGCCTGATGCATAAATGAAAAATGTAGAAAAATATTCCCTCAGTTTGATAACTGGAGTGTAAATTTTGTAAAAGACAATACCTCCCTTGATGTTCGGGTAGGTTCCTGATTACTGCGTGAGTCCTCCCTTGTGGATTCTCTCCTTTATTGCTGTTTCTTTTTTATGTTTTCTCCCACATTGGGCACATTCACTTTGAAGTGATTAGTGAGAATTTGAATCTTTTCTCCCTGTTTAAATCAGTAAACAATTTATTAGTTATAAAATGATGGTTAGCAACTGGCATTCTTGCTGGCCTTCCTTCCATCGTCTGACTCATCTTGCTTCATTCTGCTTTGCAGTTCATCACCAGATTTTCTCAATTTTTCTCTTGTAGTCCCCTTCGATTTTCTCTTTTTGTTTGTTTTCCTTTTATTTCCTTTTTGTTGTATGATCGCCATGTGTTCTTATTTTCTCTTTTCCTTTGAAGGACCTAGTGTTATTACACCATCTAACATGAGAAGCTGGTTGTTAGCTTTCAATAGGCAACTAGTTTTGAACAAATAGAATGAAATGCAATGACCTGAATTTTAGGGGTAAAGGTATTTTGAAGTAAAGAACGAACTTATCTAGGGTACGAAGGCTGATTCATTTGACCATGCCATGTATTTGAATATCCGACCCAGTCTGTCCAATAGAATCGTTGTTCTCTTAATTTCACCTTTCCTTCAACACAAACATTTCTTGTTTCCCTTTCATCAAAATATTCCTCACTTTCCCCTTATAGTTTTCTGTGATGGTTTTCACCAATAAGACTCTCTCCTTTTATTTTCTCTCACCTCACATTCGCCTTATGGTGCCCGTTAAGGATTTCACCAATTAGACACTCTCTTTTTATTTTCTCTCACCTCACATTCGCCTTATGGTGCCCGATAGGGTTTTCACCAATTAGACTCTCTCATTTATTTTTCTCTCATCTCACATTCGCCTTATGGTGCCCATTAGGGTTTTCACCAATAAGACTCTCATTTTATTTTCTCGTTATTTTTTTTTCAAACTTCCGGGTATTGTCCATGATATGTTTCTCTTTATTCCTGTTGTATCGTCATTTTCTTGAAATTAATCCGAAGGTCTTTCTTTGGATTGTAATGTGGCTTTTGGATGGGTTTGGAAAGAATGGTATAAAGCGTCAAAATTTAAACGAGGGTTAAAAATAATTACAACTCTCGGAATCATAAAACATAACTTCTGTCCCAGTTTTAATATTTGGGGAATCTTGGATTTTATTGCTTTCGTGACTGAACCTCATTGAGGCTGCCTACGTATCCTTTCAGGGTCAAGTCAGACGTAGTTCAAACCATAAGATATTTTCGTCATTTGACTTTTTCCCGATTTTTCTTTTGTATATATTTTCTCTTCTCTTTTTTTTTCTTTTCATTTCATTATTCATAATTGATTCCGAGAGAGAGATATGAAAGAATAATGCAATAAGGCTCAAAGGGGGATAACAATGGGTAAAGTGTTCAGATAGAGAAATAAAATGCCTTCATCATTTCAAATTCAAGATTATGACAAATACAATTGTACATATGAAAAAGGAATCATACATAGTATCTTTTGACTGCATCGGAATTGATAGCAGTTTCTACATATTTTCCTTCCACATCTATTAGATATAAAGCTCCATTGGACAATACCCAGGATACCATGAATGGCCCTTGTCAATTAGGTGCAAACTTTCCTTTTGCTTCGTCCCAGTGTGGTAAAATATGTCTTAGCACAACTGTCCAACTTCGAATTTCCGTGGATGTACCTTCTTGTTGTATGCTCTATCCATCCTCCGTTGATACAACTACAGTGACAGACTGCTACTAGCCTTTTTTCATCGATCAAACTCACTTTCTCTAACCGGGCTTGTACCCATTCATTATCGTCAATTTCAGCCTTAGCTATGATCTGGAAGGAAGGTATTTCTATTTCTGCAGGTATGACTGCCTCCATTCCTTACACTAATGATTAAGGGGTTGCGCCAATTGAGGTACATACAGTTGTACGATAACCCATGAGAGCAAATGGTAATTTTTCATGCCACTGTCTTTACTCTTCCACCATCTTCCTGAGAATCTTCTTAATATTCTTATTTGCAGCCTCAACTGGTCCATTTGCTTTAGGCCGATAAGGTGTAGAGTTACGGTGCAGTATTTTGAACTTTTGACATGCCTCTGCCATGAGGTGACTGTTAAGATTTGCTCCATTGTCTGTGATAATCACCTTAGGAATTCCAAAGCGACAAATAATATTTCTATGTACGAAATCCACTACCGCCTTCTTTGTTACTGCTTTAAATGTCTTCGCTTCCACCCATTTAGTGAAATAATCAATTGCTACCAAGATAAATTTGTGCCCATTAGATGTTGCGGGCTCTATTGGGCCGATGACATCTATGCCCCACGTGACGAATAGCCACGGTGCTGACATTGTATGCAACTCATAGGGTGGGGAGTGAATCAAATCTCCGTGTATCTGACATTGGTGGCATTTCCGCACATATCTAATACAATCACGCTCCATGGTGAGCCAATAGTATCCTGCTCTTAATATTTTCTTGGTCAAAACATATCCACTTATATGAGGTCCGCAAGCTCCTACATGTTTTAGCCGTGATTGTGTCGGCTTGCTGTGCATCTATAAATCTTAGTACACCGAAATTTGGGGTTCTTTTGTATAGAACTCCTCCGCTGAAGAAAAATCCATTTGCTAGTCGCCTTATAGCCCTTTTCGGATCTCTCGTGGCTTGCGCTGGGTACACTCTTGTACTCAAATATTCTTTAATATCATGATACCGCGGCTCACCGTCAGGTTCTTCTTCCACGGCGAAACAATAAGCATTTTGATCACGAACTTGTATCTGTAGTGGATCTGTATAGGCTTTGTCCAGATGATGCAACATGGATGATAAGGTGGCTAGAGCATCTGCCACTTCGTCGTTCATTCTTGGGATATGCTTGAACTCTATGGATTGAAACCTCTAAGATAGTTCATGCAGACATTGTCGATATGGTATAAGTTTCAAATCTCTTGTCTCCTATTCTCCTTGAATCTGATGTATCAAGAGATCCGAGTCACCCATGACCAAAATCTCTTGAACACCCATATCTATTGCCATTCTCAATCCCAATATACATGCTTCATACTCGACCATATTATTAGTACAGAAATACCGAAGCTGAGCGGTAACAGGATAATGCTGACCCATTTCTGAGATTCGTACTGCTCCGTTCCGACCCCTTTGTTTTTGACGGCCCCATCAAAATACATTCTCCAGCCTGGTTTGTCGTCTTATTCCAATTCTTCAATATTCATTGTCTCCTCATCAGGAAAATATGTCTTTAATGGTTCATACTTATCATCGACCGGATTTTCTGCCAAATTATCAACGACTGCTTGTGCCTTCATTGTAGTGCGAGTTGCATAAATAATATCAAACTCTGTAAGTAGAATTTGCCATTAAGCAAGCTTTTCTGTGGGCATAGGCTTCTGGAAGATATACTTAAGCGGGTCCAACTGAGATATCAGATAAGTAGTATTAGATCTTTGACATGATCACATTGATTTTTGACTTGATAATAACATCATCCACATATACTTCAATCTCTCGATGTATCATGGCATGAAACATAGTGGTCATTGCCCTTATATATGTAGCTATGGCATTCTTCAATCCAAACGGCATCACTCTGTAGCAATATGTCCTCCAAGGCGTGATAAAGGCCATCTTTTCTGTATCTTCTTCGTCCATCAAGATCTGATGATAACCCGCATAACAATCCACAAATGAACCAATTCATGTTTGGCACAATTGTCGATCAATATATGGATATTTAGCAATGGAAAGTCATCCTTTGGACTAGCTTTATTGAGGTCTCAATAATCAACACACACCCTAGTTTTTCCGACCTTCTTTGGAACAGGCACAACATTGGCTAACCAGGTGGGATATTTGGTGACCCGTATAACATTCGCCTCCAATTGCTTATTGACCTCTTCTTTTATTTCACATTGATATCTATTTTAAACTTCCTTAACTTTTGTTTAACCGGCCGGCATTCTGGATAAATGGGCAACGTATGTACCACCAGGTCGGTACTGAGCCCGGACATGTCATCATAAGACCAAGCAAATATGTCCTTGTACTCATGTAACAACTTGATCAAATCTTCTCTGAGCGAAGTCTCTAAGTGTACACTAATCTTTGTTTCTCGAACATTCTCCTTACTTCCCAAATTATTAGACTCTGTCTCATTTAAGTTCGGTTTGGGTTTTTCTTCATAATGGCTTAAATCTTTACTAATTTGCTCCAATACTTCCTTAACCTCATATTCCACTTCATGTCCATTTTCAATTTCATGTATAACTATCCAATTATCAAGACTGGACTGGGAATCCTTCATGCATGACATATCATTGGAATCAACAAATATTGAACTGTACAAAAGAAGAAGAAAAATAAAATAAGGCAAGAAAATGGAGGAAGAAAAGAAATTGCATTTCATTGATTTTTTTGAAAGGTAACAAGATTTGGATACATTTGTCATGACGGGATATAGGATTACAATATTAAAAAAAGACAGTTTTAGGAATGAAATATTAAAAGCTAACTACCACAACTCCCTCCTGATTGGAAGATATGTAGCTTTACAGTTATTTAGCATAGTGTGGGGTCCAACAAATTAAACATCCATTTTGCTTGTTCCTTCGGCTGTCTCCATCACATTCACGACTTCAAATAACCTTTCAAGTCTTGCTAAAAGCTCTTCATCCGATTTTATCTCTGCATGGTTTGGCATGACAGTTGCCAGACGTCTCTGTGTACCAGGCTTGACAAAGGAGTTGGACAATTTTGGGATAGGTTTGGGGAGGGTCCACCCTTTCTTTTTCAATTTCTTAGCTCTCTGTATATCAGCAATGGTTGGCTTGAAACCCAAGCCAAATGTATCAGTGTTGACTGGAAGGTGAATTGGTTGCATTATACCATGCAAGGTTGCTCCTAAACCCTTTCCCAGAGAGAACCCATTCTTTATCATCTCTTTGGCGACCATGACCGCTGTAGGGGCCACTGTGGGTTCTGGCATATTTTCTTCTTCAGATATTTTGTTCATAGTCACGGTGTCCATTACTTGATACACCCACGGACCTTTATCTCCTTCAACTTCCTCAATTGGTGTAATAGCCTTACAAACATCGATTTCCCCGTGCACTATTATTTCTTGTTGCTCCCACTCAAATTTTACCCTTTGATGTAAAGAAGATGGTACTGCTTTCGCAGCGTTGATCCATGAAAGTCCTAACAAAAGGTTGTATGATAGAGCGACATCCAGCACTTGAAACTCCATGGTGAAATCCACTGGTCCAATAGCAAATTCTAGTATGATATCCCCCACGGTGTTCTTTCCGCCTCCATCAAAACCCCTCACACATACATTATTTCGGTGAATCCTCTTATGATTAACTTTCAGCTTCCCTAGAGTTGACAATGGACAAATATTGGCGCTTGATCCGTTGTCCACCAAAACATGAGTTACTATAGATTCTTCACATTTTACCGTGAGATATAGTGCTTTATTATGTTCTGTCCCTTCTAGCGGTAGCTCGCTGTCCGAAAATGTTATCTTATTTGTCTCAAAGATCTTGCTTATTATTTTCTCTAGATGACATACCGAAATTTTCTCAGGTACGTGGGATTCATTTAGAATCATCATCAACGCCTTTCTATGTTCATCAGAATGAATTAGCAGGGATAACAATGATATTTGAGCGGGCGACTTCCTCAATTGCTTAACTATGGAGTAATCTTGGGCTTTCATCTTCTTTAGAAATTCATCAGCTTCTTCCTCGGTGACTGCTTTCTTTACGTAAGCTGGATTTTCTTTCACCACTTTCGTCTTTCTCAAATAATCAGGGTCAAAACATCACCCAGACAGGATCAAACCATGAGTTTCATAAATTTCTCCCTTGACTTCTTTTCCCTTATACATTACCGTTACCTTATCATAATTCCAAGGTACAGCTTGGTACTCACAACCGGCATCTGAACAACTGTTTTGATAACCACTGGCTCTATATAAGCCCTCTTCACAGTCAGTATGGGCTTCACCCCAGGTAGTATCACTTTTACTGGCTCAGGCTCAATTATCACCGATGACTGTTTTGCTGGTGGCTTAATTGACACTTTCTCACTTTCGGCTTTCTCCTCGACCTTGCTGTTTGCTTTAATTGTCATCAACGTCTGAGAAGGTTTTTTGCAGCTTTCTCCCTATACTAGCTCTATCATATGAGTCTCATAATGTGCTGGCAAAGGATTTTGCGTTATGTTGGGAGTCTCTGGAGCTTGCACCTCAATTGTCCTAGAGTTAATGAGTTCTTGTATTGCATACTTTAAGTGCCAACATTTCTCTGTATCATGTCCTGGTGCCACAGAACAGTATTCACAACGGACAGATTGGTCTAAATTTCTTGGTGGAGGGTTGGGAATTTTAAGGTCAATGGAGTTCAGCATTCCTAATTGTCTCAATCTGTGAAAGAGACTGGTATATGATTCTCCCGGAGAAGTGAATGTTCTTTTTCTCTGAGCCCTGTCACCTTTCACTTCAGGTTCAGGACAGAAGTTGCTTCGGTTTGGATTTCTGTAGGTTTTTTATGGTGGGTAGGCATTTTGGGCATTGTAGACATTCTGAGGAGCTAGGGTTCGCCATAAAGGTGGAGGCGGTGAGTAAGATTGAGCATGCTAGACAGAAAATTGGGGGCCGGTTAAAGGATAATATTGAGGAGATGGGTTATATGGTGCTGGTGGATAGGGTTGGTATGGGCGAGGTTGATGATGATATGGGTTGGGGCCCCGGGACCAAGATCTTCCTTCAATAACTGCCACTTCTTCCTTCTTCTTCCTTCCAATCGACCCTCTTGTTCATGTCTGATTGCTTGATTTGTAGCCTTGATGGCTGAGTAGCTCATAATCTTATTTGTCTTCAGACCTTCTTCCACAAAACTCCCCATCTTTAATACCTCATTATAGGTTTTCCCGATTGCAGACACCAAATGGTCATAGTATGTCGGCTCCAAAGCTTGTAGAAAACAATCTACCATTACTCCTTCTTTCATTGGTGGATCCACACGGGCCGCCTGTTCCCTCCACCTGAAACCATACTCCCGAAATCTTTCTCCGAGCTTCTTTTCCATCTTATTCAGTGTATCAGGGATGATTTCCGAATTATATTGAAAATAGTTTGGAAATGATTGAGCTAAATCATCCCAAATGAACTATCGGGTATGCTCTTGTCGGGTATACCATTCCAATGCCGAACCACCGAGGCTTTGATTGAAGTAGGCCTTAAGTAGTTCATCCTTTCCTCCAGCTCCACGCATTTTAATGCAATATCCTCTGAGGTGGGCCACTGGATCACCATGGCCATCATACATGTCAAAATTTTGTATTTTAAACCCGGCAAGTAGCCGTACCCCAGGAAATAAGAATAAGTCCTTGTATGCCACGCTAACTTGGCCACCTAGACCCTGCATATTGGGAAATTATTGCTCAAGACTGTTCATTATCCTGGCCATCTCCTCTTGTTCAGGGTTTCTAGTAGGTTTCTCCTCATCCGTCATGTCGATGAGTTGGGTAAAAGAGTCGTGTTGCCTGAATGTGGATTCTGGCGGGTAGTAATGATTATCCTGGACATGAAATACAGGCTCGCAAGAAGATTTATGTAAAGTGACTGGTGGCGGTGCCACATGCACAGAAGCGACCTAGGGTGGTGGGGGTGGAGCTCGTTTAGGCAGGGGTGGTGGTACTTGTGATGTAGTAGCGGAATAGTGCGGGTAAGCGGGAAATGTGGAAGATTAGTTCATGGTGGGTGGTTCCTGGTTTGGGTTTGAGGGAGGAATATATGTGGGGTTAGCTGGGTAAGAAGGTAAGGGTTGCACCTTTGACCAAGCCTGGTATATTTCTGACATCTATTGTTTCAACTTATACATTTCTTCCTTCATGCTAGTCATGTCTATTACTTCTCCTCTTGCACGGGATCTATGATTGTAGGCTCAATTTCTTGGGTTACCGCTTTTGTCATGCTTTTAGAACGAGTGTTGTAGTTGTGATGTGCCAGAATGCCAGTTGCCAACTATTTTATCTGATACTCATCAACAACGAAAACTTGTTAATAGTTAGATCATAATGGATAAACATCACGAGTTTTAAAAACACAACTTTTGCCTAGTAATTATGCATCATCCCTGCATTATTCTTTTTTTAATCCGCCAATTTTCTTTTTCCACTTATTCTTTTTCTTTTGTTTCCACCCATCATTGCTTTCATTGTTTCTTTTTTTCTTATTTTCCCTTTTTTTTTCTTCTTTTTTTCATTTTTTGATCCTATATGTTTGCCTATCGCTCAAGCAATTTGCATATAAAAGAAAAAATAATGACAATTTCTTTTGAATTTTCATTGATATTCAAACATTGATTACAAATGATGATGTTGTACTACAACTTTTAAAATGCAGAAAAACACAAATACAAAAATGCATGCCCTATGAATACATTAAAGCTCCTAGTGCCCGTGAGACATCGTTCGGTCTTACCTTGGGCCTATATGCTAATCCCCTTTGGAGTTTGTCCAGGTCGGTCATTACTTATTTCACAAAGATCATTGCTGTTGCGGTAAACATTGACTGAGTCATATCCTCGCACAGTTGGCATTTCCGAGTAATGTATTGAGCAATGTTGACAATTCTCTCCCTGATTACCCCTTTTTCTTGAAGCAACCTACCAATCTGTTCGGCACGAGCATCTAAGGTTTGTTGGTTCTTTTTTTGAAGTTGTTATAGCTCTAATTCTAATCGAGCCATGGCCATGTAGCAATGTTCTCTCTCTACATCAAATTCTTTGGTTTGTTTACTACTTTTGACCTCGGCTGTGATGATCTTCTTCCTTAATCGGGCTACTTCAACATTATGTTCATCTTTTAACTATCGAACCATCCAAGCTTTTTCTTCAACGTTCCTGGCCAATTGTTTCCGAACCCCAACTAATTCCTTCTCAGCTTTATCTAGATCAAAGCTAGAATCGTTCAGCTTGCGCCGTAGATTTTCAATTAGCTTATCATCACGTGCAAGTCAAACTGAGATTTCGGTTGTTGTTCTCATTTTCACAATCTGAGCATTAAAAGTTTCATTTTCTTTTCTCAGCTATTTCTTTTAACCCTCATCGGCTGCTGCTTGTAGGCTGCTTTCGAATTTGAGGTCGAGGAATTGTTTTTCCAACATGCTGATCTTAGCTCGATATTCATTTTTCTTGGCCATCCAATCTTTTTGTTCCTTAGAATGCTCGGCAAACTCTTGAATATGAGGCCTCTTAACGGTATCTCATGCTCAACATCTCTATGATACCATGCCGAATATCCCGGTCATACTTCTCCTCTAGCCCGATCTCTCACACAAGTGTCTATTCTCAGACATTGGCATTCATTCAATATTTGCCAAATTTTTGCTTCCGAGAATTGCCCATCACGACTTATTTCTATTGCTTGAAAGCTAAGGTCCCTATCTTTCGGCACAACCTGATATCTTCCGAGTTGCCTTAATACTCGGTATGGCGCGTAAGGTTGGATGCTCTTGAGACCCATTAACAGAAAATACGACCCTTCTTCTTCCATATATATAACTTCGTTGAGGGGCAACCATCCATATGCCCATTCTATTTGGCTAGCAGTCAGTGATCGCAAATATGTGATCCAACCTTTCGGTCCGTCTGTCAACTTGACCTCTTTTGTCCTCACGTAGAATTCTTTGATACACGTCTTTTCAGATGATCCATAGCTTGAAAACTGAGGGTGGCGGCATAAATGCTCTATCATCCACATTTGAAGAAGTAAATTGCACCCCTCGAAGAAATCTTGTCCCTCTTTGCAGGCAGTGAGAGCACGGAAGATATCGGCCACTCTCATTGGTGCCAACGTACTATTGTCCTGTACAAGGAGAGTACTGGCGATTCCGGCAACTCTAATGTCAATATTCCCATCTGTCCTCGAAAATATGATCAATCCCAAAAAGGCTACCATAAAGGCGAAATGTTTGTGTTCCTCCCACTTAGCCCGGTTCGCTTTGCTGTAGAGTTTGTTTGTTGGATCATTGAATCCTCCAACGTAGCCATATCTGCGGTATATAAAGTTCATAGTGCATAACCTGTGAACCAAGTCTTCATTGTGAACATGTCTGGCAATCTTTAAGGAGTCAAGGAATCTGTGCACAGTAATAGCCCTTAAAGCAACTGGGTACTTGTCTTTTAAGGGAACCTCGCCCTTCCGGACATAGTTAGAAATTACCTCCAATGTCGAAGTAAGCTCGAAATCCGAGTAGTGGAGCACATTATGTGCGGGATCCCAGCAAGCAACTAGAGCTCGGATAATATCACCCGAGGTACTATGTTTAGAAGCCTAGTAAGATCTTTTAAATATTTGTTGACCCAATCCTATCTGTCTTGGCCTAGATCATTCCACCACAATCGCAACTCCAAAGGGATCATTTTCATTAGTGCAAACGGTTCATTTTGTCTTGTGCTCATCCTGCACATTTATTAAAGGCAATTTATTCAAAAAGAAAAAACAATTCATGGAAAATTTTTATTTATTTAAAAAGAGTTAACCTTTCCATATTTCATTTGAAAATTTCAAGGGTATTATTTTAGAAGAAAAAGTGATGACTTCAAAGCGGTCATTTTTTGCACAAATAGCCTTCTGGCGTCCTTTCGGATCATTCGGCTATTTTCAAAAAACGGCATCACATTGATTTTATTTACAACTAAAAATTCAACATTTTTTGATTATTTTTTGAATGGGGTGGTTGGACCCGTTACGGGTTGCCTATGTATCTCGCCTAATGGTGAGAATCGAACCTGCGTAGTTCGGTTAAATTGTTTTACGATCAATTATTTTGACAAAATTGTTCCGACAGTTTTCAAACGTTCGATGGTGTTCCGTCATTATTTCAGTATTTCTATTATAAAAATCTCTTTCTTTTTGTTTTAAGGTATTTAGCCGGTCAGCATAATAATCTAGGACAAATAAATGCAACATATAATCATGCTCGGTCTTTGATTTCCGGGTCACCTATCCTAGACGGACCCAAACCCTGTGTTGAGTCCCCTAAGTCAACTATGATGCAAATAAACACCATAAATCTAGGCTTAATATCCTGATTTTTCATGGTACTAGACTGTGTACCCAAGTGGACAACTCGGGTCGAGGAGGGGGCTACATACCGGGGACCCGCGGGATTGTCCGGCTTTGTAAATTATCTGGCCTCTATTTTCTTAATGGGTATCGACTTAACAGAAAGGGGAGTCTCAACCAGTAGGCACATCCCCAGAGGTAAGAAGAGAAGGCTCTGATACCAAGTTTGTCATGCCCCAAATCGGAGAACATGACCGGCGCCTGACCGGGTTGCCCCAGTCAAGCGGACCCGGATGCCTTTCATTCCCACGCGTTACCCCTGTGTTGATTGTTTCTCATTAATCAAATATCTTACTAACCATGAATGATTTCACATTAAACAAATAAAACCATACGAGTGATTCATTAACAAGTTTGCAGTTTTTACAACGCCCGACATAACATAATGTATACATAAGACTGGAGTCCCACAGTTTACATGTCTACAGAGCCTCTAGGATACAAAAAAAGGAATACAATACTTGCCGGTAACAAGGCTCCGGCTATACCTTACAAAACCAAAATGAAATCTAAACAAAAGTGGCATGAACCACACAGGGGCCCCAAGGAAGAAAGGGGCTCACCAAAACGGGCAGTGGAAGGAGAAGGATACTACTGCCGATGAGCTGAAGTGCCTGCTACTGATCCACCTACAGTCATAACACAAATGTAGCGTCCCCGGCAAAAGGGACGTCAGTACACTTGAATTGTACTGGCATGTATGGACAAACTTTGTCCCAAGTAAACTCAAGCCATTGAATTACATCAACAATTAATTAAGCCAACCAACCATGTTTCCACATTTTCCTCATTTCAAATAATTCTCAACACAAAGCACTTTCTACGATCAACCAATTTAACAATAACCAATCAATCACGTAAAGCACAAGTAGTCAAACAAAGGGGCAATCAGTGCCCCACAGGTTGCAAACTCTCCTGATGTCTCCTTTCACAATTTCATATTATTGATTTTTATATCAATTTTCAATAGCGATTTCAATCGATTTCCATCCTTATTACCCCTGACCACCCTTATTACCTCGGTCACCCTTATCACCCCAACCCACACCTTATTTCCTCACGTTGCGGCGCGCAACACGACCCCACCTTACAGTTTAAAACACAACAATTTCAAACAACAGATAAGGTACTACACACAATTTCAACAAGTTCAAATAAGCAACTTGCACATTGTTTCATGTTCTCAATTATTTTTCAAATCAATATCACAACCATGTTACAATATTTCCACAATTCAAGTGTTTCATCTCTTTCCACAATAAACAAATTCTCAAGCGTTTCGTTTGTTTTACACAAGGTGCCATATAGGCCATCATAATCATTATTCACAATTCTTTACCCATTTCGACTCTCATTAAATTTTCGGTTCATATTCTATACCACATCACTCATATTTCAACAACAACTTTGAGAATTTCACACAATTTGTCAAATTAACACTAACCAAACAATTTTCACACATATAGGCGATTTCACAAGAATCAAAATTAGCCATACATACCTGGTGATGAGTTTTCTTCCGTTAACTTTCTACTTTATGCTTACCCAAGATATCCTACTCTTGCCAACCTTGTTCTTGAAGACTCTTACTTCTACTCACTTCTTTTTACTAGAAATCAAGTTCAATAATCATGCATGAGTGTAAAATTCTATTTTCAAAAGCTATTATATGCAAACCTCTCTTTACCCAATTTAAATCTGAAAATTAGAGAAAATAGTTAGGTTTTTTACCTTGAAATTATTTGGGGAAGTTGAATCCTTGCCTTAGGATCCCTTAGAATTAAGATGGTTGGAACAATCTTTGAAGATGAAAGATTTCTCTCTCTAAAAACCCTCTCTTCTCTCTCTAATTTTGGTAAGATGATATGATAAAATGAAGAAGAAAGGTGTTATATTAAAGAAGAGATCGGGTCAAAATGTTACAAAAATCTGGGTCGGGGCGAATCTGTGGTGCACTTTGCGACCGCAGAATCAACATGCGGTCCGTATAGTGACCGCAGAATGGCCTCAAAAATGACTCAAGTTCTGTTACAGAATGCGACCAATATGCGGTCGCATTCTCGATATGCGATCGCAAAGTGCATCGCATATTCACTATGCGATCGCATATCGACCGCATTTTCGACACGAGTTTTGGGAGACTTTCTGGAAAGTTTTGCGGCAAGAATGCGGTCCGCATAACAGGTTTGCGGTCGCATTCTTGACCGCATATTTGACACTTTTCTGGAAGAATTCTACGCATTCCTAACACATTATTCGGACCATGACACTATAGCCACTAGGTTTTATGCACAAATATTTTACGGGGCCTTACATCCTCCCCCTTAAGATCATTCGTCCTCGAATGAGGATTTTGAAATAAATGAGTTGGTTTTGAAAGACATGATATGCAACCATCAAAATTTTGACTAACTCTTATATTTTAGAAAATTTCACCAGAGTTTCCTTTGTATTATGGACATATCCACCTGTCAGAGGGCCCCCGAAACACGTTACCAAACAACAATACACAAATACAACACTTTTCACAACCGGTATACACTTTCTTACCTCAACGAATGCACATATTCTATCACATTGTTACAATTGCACATAAACTAGTCACTTCAATGAATTCTTACCTTATTTAACCATTTTAACACACCATGTACACTTAACAAACCATTACCAATCTAAACTTACTATTAGTTGTTTATTTAACACGTAAATCTTTATAAGGCTTTCATATATCAAGAAGGGTTCAAGTGACCCAAGGTAACAACACATTTAACTCATTACAAAATGAAGGGGACTTTATTAATATTAAGAGGGAAACAACTTAGACAAGATGACAGTTACTAGGAGTAGGAGGGTCACTTAATTTCTTCTAGGCTTGATCGAACAAATGGGGGTACTTTTCCTTCATCTCCTTTTCCGCTTCCCATGTGGCCTCCTCAACTTGTTGACTTCGCCACAATACTTTAACAGAGGCAACTTCCTTATTTCTCAACTTACGGACTTGCCTATCAAGAATGGCAACTAGAACTTCTTCATATGACAAATCTTCATTAACCTCTATAGCTTCGACCGGCATGATGGTGGATGGATCTCCAATCACTTTCTTCAACATGGACACATGGAATACCGGGTGCACTGATGACATCTCAGGAGGCAACTCTAGCCTATAAGCAACTTGTCCAATCCTTTGAATGATCCGATATGGCCCGACATACCTAGGACTCAATTTCCCTTTCTTGCCAAATCGCATGACTCCTTTCATAGGAGATACCCTCAAGAACACCCAATCATCGACTTGAAACTCCAAATCCCTTCGACGAACGTCTGCATAGGAATTTTGACGACTCTGTGCTGTTTTCATTCTCTCCTGAATAACCTTAACTTTTTCCATAGCTTCGTACACCATATCTGGCCCTAGCAATTCCGCTTCACCTACCTCAAACCACCCGATTGGCAACCTACATCTCCTCCCGTACAATGCCTCAAAGGGGGCCATCTGAATGCTAGCATGATAGCTGTTATTGTAAGCAAATTCTATCAGTGGCAATTGTTCATCCCAATTACCTTTAAAGTCTAAGACACAAGCCCGTAACATATCTTCAAGCATTTGAATGGTCCGCTCGGCCTGACCGTCGGTCTGTGGATGGAAAGCTGTGCTGAGATTCACCTGAGTTCCCAAACCTTGCTGAAACTTCTTCCAAAAGTTAGCTGTGAACTGAGCCCCACGATCCGAGATGATAGAAAGTGGAGTGCCATGAAGCCTTACTATCTCCTTGATGTACAATCTTGCATATTGCTCCGCAGTATCAGTGGACTTGACAGGCAGGAAGTGAGCTGATTTGGTGAGTCGATCCACTATCACCCATATTGAGTCAAACTTACGCCGAGTGCGAGGTAACCCTACCACGAAATCCATATTGATCATCTCCCATTTCCACCTTGGTATTTCTATAAGCTGAGTTAATCCACCGGGTCGTTGATGCTCGGCCTTCACTTGTTGACAGTTCGGACATTTAGCTACAAAGCTTGCTACATCCCTTTTCATACCGTTCCACCAATAAATCTCCTTAAGGTCATGATACATTTTCGTGGAACTTGGGTGTACCGAATACCTGGAAATATGAGCCTCTGCCATTACCCTTTCCCGAAGCTCGTCCACATCCGGAACACATAGCCTATCTTGACACCGCAATACACTATCTTCGCTGCTGAGTACAAATGCTGAGGTCTTGTTATTCATGACTGCTTCCTTTACCCGAACCAATGCTGGATCCATGAACTGTTTTTCCTTGATTTCCGCGACCAATGATGATTCTGCCCCATTATGCACCAAAATATCCCCCTCGTCTGACGCCGAGATACGAACCCCCAAACTGGCTAATTGGTAAACCTCTCGAGCCAGGGGTCTCTGATCCACACCCAAATGAGCCAAACTACCCATGGATTTTCGACTAAGAGCGTCAGCTACCACATTTGTCTTCCCTGGATGGTACAATATGTCCATATCATAGTCCTTGAGTAATTCTAACCACCGCCGCTGTCTCAGATTCAGCTCATTCTGCTTGAACAAATACTGGAGGCTCTTGTGGTCCGAAAACACATCTACATGAACTCCATAAAGATAGTGTCGCCATATTTTCAAGGCAAACACAACAGCTGCAAGTTCCAAATCATGCGTCGGATAATTCTTCTCGTGATTCTTGAGTTGCCTGGAAGCGTAAGATATGACTTTCCCGTGCTGCATCAATACACATCCCAAACCAACCCCGGAGGCATCACAATAAACCACAAATCCCTCTGTGCCTTCTGGCAAGGCCAATACTGGTGCCGAGGTCAATCTTGACTTCAATTCCTGGAAACTTTTCTCACATGCTTCGGACCACTGGAACTTCACTGCCTTCTGCGTCAGTTTTGTCAATGGGGAAGCGAGGGTTGAGAATCCCTCTACAAACCTACGATAGTACCCTGCCAAACCCAAGAAGCTACGAATCTCTGTTGGGGTCGTGGGTCTAGGCCAATCTTTCACTGCCGCAATCTTCTGAGGATCCACCTGAATTCCCTCACTGGAAATAACATGCCCTGGAAAAGCTACGGACTCCAACCAAAACTCACATTTTGAGAACTTGGCATACAATTGATGCTGAAGAAGGGTCTGCAATGTTTCTCTGAGGTGAATGACATGATCTTCCCTGCTTCGAGAGTAGATGAGGATATCGTCAATGAATACAATTACAAAGGAATCTAGGAATGGCTTGAAAACCCGATTCATAAGGTCCATGAAAGTTGCTGGGGCGTTGGTTAGCCCAAAAGACATAACCAAAAACTCAAAGTGACCATAACGAGTTCTGAAGGCGGTCTTAGGAATATCCTGCTCCCTGATTTTCAACTGGTGGTACCCAGAACGTAAATCAATCTTTGAGAAGAACTTCGCTCCCTGCAATTGGTCAAATAGATCATCAACTCGAGGCAAAGGATATTTATTCTTGATGGTGACTTTGTTGAGCTGCCGATAATCAATACACATTTGAAATGACCCATCCTTCTTTCTGTCAAAGAGAACCGGAGCACCCCATGGTGATACACTCGGTCGTATGAACCCTTTTTCTAATAAATCCCTCAGCTGCTCTTTTAACTCCCTTAACTCTGCTGGCGCCATTCTGTATGGTGGAATGGATATTGGCTGAGTATCCGGCAATACTTCGATCCCAAAGTCAATCTCCCTATCCGGCGGAATGCCTGGAAGCTCATCTGGAAACACTTCGGGAAATTCATTCACAATTGGCACGGACTCGAGGGTAGGCACATCTGAGGTGGTGTCCGTTACCCGAACCAGGTGATAGATACACCCTTTCTTAATCATCTTCGAAGCCTTAAGGTAGGAAATAAACCTACCCTTGGCACTACACCATTTCCTCTCCATTCAATAATTGGCTCGTTAGGGAACTCGAGCCTCATAACTCTCGTTCGACAATCAAGTTTGGCAAAGCACGAATAGAGCCAATCCATCCCCATAATTACATCAAAATCTACCATCCCAAGCTCAATAAGATCGGCTGTGGTATCACGACCACCCACCGTAACAACACAATTCCTATAGACTCGTGAGGCTGTAATAGAATCACCAATTGGAGTCGACACAGAGAACGGCTCATGAAGCTGTTCGGGTTCTATCCTAAAACATGAAGCAATGAATGGAGTAACATAAGACAAGGAGGACCCTGGATCAATAAGGGCATAACAATCAATAGTCTGAACAGACATGATACCTGTAACAACATCTGGAGAAGCCTCGGCATTTTGGCGGCCACTCAATGCATAGAATCGGCTAGGTCCACCCCTACCCCGAGCTCCACCCCTAGCTGCACCACGCCCCGCTGATGCTGGAGTACGCGCTGATGATGTAGCAGCTGAAGAACCGGATGACTGAGCAGATCCCCTACCTATACCCTGACGGGGTGCACGGCAGTCCCGCTGAATGTGACCTCTCACCCCACACCCGAAGCACACTGGGATGTCAAGGTAGCAAGTCTTCGTATGAAATCTCCCACACTTGGGGCATGTAGGTCTCCCCTGCTGCTGGGACCTCACCCCAGGACGACCAGACTGACGAGACCTCCTGCTGTCTGAACCGGGTCTCGAGTAACTGCCCTGCTGATGACTGTGCACGGATGGTGGTGCACTCGCGGAGGACTGAGAATATGACTGGGATGGCCCTGATGACCCTCTCTCTGGAAGTGATCTCCCTGAATGACCCATTGACCGGGCCCTGCTGCTACTTTCTCTTTCTGCACGAATCTTCAATTTCCTGGCCTCCGTGGCCTGAGCAAACCCCACGATCCTCCCATAGTTCATATCTGAGTGCAAAGCTGCTGTGGCGGCCTCATTCACTACCAAAGGGCTAAGGCCCTGAACAAACCGTCGAACCCGGCATCCATGGTCGACACTAAATGAGGAGCGTACTTGGACAACCTTACGAACTCCATGTGATACTCCCAAACACTCATACTGCCCTGTTTGAGAACCTCGAACTCAGTGGCACGGGCTGCCATTGCCTCAGCAGGTAAGAAGTGGTCCATAAATGCATCCACGAACTCATCCCATCTGGCCGAGGGCTCCCTTCCTCACGGGAATCCTCCCACATTTCGAACCATGAACGTGCCGCTCCCTTCAGCCTGTAAGAGGCTAACTCTACTCCCCTCTATATCTGTAGCCTTCATCACTCTGAGGGTCTTGTATATCTCATCAAGGAATTCTAGTGGGTCAGCCTCTAGATCGGTGCCTGAAAATTCTGGAGGGGCCAATCGCAAGAACTGGTGGACTCTGGAGCCAAAGGAATCTCCCTGTCCGCTGGAGGATGCAGGGGCATCATGGGATATCTGGGCCTGGGCGGCCACTAACTGTGTTAACATATGAATGGCTCCCCTAAGATCTTCATTAGAGATACCGGAGCTCGAAGCAGGAACTGTATCTGAGTCAGGAACACTGGCAGGAGGAATGGTGGCATCCTCTGCTGCAGCTGGAATAGGGACACTTGGGTTTTGAACAGATGGGCCAGGCAAATTCTGGACTGGTGGGTCATTCTCTCCCACGGCATCGGGTACATGATTAACAGCTGCACTTGGGCCGGCATTGGCCCTAAGGCCGAGTCTAGCCTTCTTCTTAGGTGCCATATTCTGAAAATTTGGGAACAAGGCACGAATTAGACACGGATATTTCCACATTGCACTTTACCGCACGATATAGATTAACAAAGAAATAGGTAAATTCCTAAATGCCCGTGTAGCCCCCAACTTATCTGATGTGGTCGACAACACACCTATACGAAGGGCACTACTAGACACGGCTCCGAGATATCCTAGGACACTTTAAAACCTTAGGCTCTGATACCAAGTTTGTCATGCCCCAAATCGGAGAACATGACCGGCGCCTGACCGGGTTGCCCCAGTCAAGCGGACCCGGATGCCTTTCATTCCCACGCGTTACCCCTGTGTTGATTGTTTCTCATTAATCAAATATCTTACTAACCATGAATGATTTCACATTAAACAAATAAAACCATACGAGTGATTCATTAACAAGTTTGCAGTTTTTACAACGCCCGACATAACATAATGTATACATAAGACTGGAGTCCCACAGTTTACATGTCTACAGAGCCTCTAGGATACAAAAAAAAGGAATACAATACTTGCCGGTAACAAGGCTCCGGCTATACCTTACAAAACCAAAATGAGATCTAAACAAAAGTGGCATGAACCACACAGGGCCCCAAGGAAGAAAGGGGCTCACCAAAACGGGCAATGGAAGGAGAAGGATACTACTGCCGATGAGCCGAAGTGCCTGCTACTGATCCACCTATAATCATAACACGAATGTAGCGTCCCCGGCAAAAGGGACGTCAGTACACTTGAATTGTACTGGTATGTATGGACAAACTTTGTCCCAAGTAAACTCAAGCCATTAAATTACATCAACAATTAATTAAGCCGACCAACCATGTTTCCACATTTTCCTCATTTCAAATAATTCTCAACACAAAGCACTTTCTACGATCAACCAATTTAACAATAACCTATCAATCACGTAAAGCACAAGTAGTCAAACAAAGGGGCAATCAGTGCCCCACAGGTTGCAAACTCTCCTGCTGTCTCCTTTCACAATTTCACATTATTGATTTTTATATCAATTTTTAATAGCGATTTCGATCGCTTTCCATCCTTATTACCCCCGACCACCCTTATTACCTCGGCCACCCTTATCACCCCAACCCACACCTTATTTCCTCACGTTGCGGCGCGCAACACGACCCCGCCTTACAATTTAAAACACAACAATTTCAAACAGCAGATAAGGTACTACACACAATTTCAACAAGTTCAAATAAGCAACTTGCACATTGTTTCATGTTCTAAATTATTTTTCAAATCAATATCACAACCATGTTACAATATTTCCACAATTCAAGTGTTTCATCTCTTTCCACAATAAACAAATTCTCAAGCGTTTCGTTTGTTTTACACAAGGTGCCATATAGGCCATCATAATCATTATTCACAATTCTTTACCCATTTCGACTATCATTAAATTTTCGGTTCATATTCTATACCACATCACTCATATTTCAACAACAACTTTGAGAATTTCACACAATTTGTCAAATTAACTCTAACCAAACAATTTTCACACATATAGGCGATTTCACAAGAATCAAAATTAGCCATACATACCTGGTGTTGAGTTTTCTTCCGTTAACTTTCTACTTTATGCTTACCCAAGATATCCTACTCTTGCCAACCTTGTTCTTGAAGACTCTTACTTCTACTCACTTCTTTTTACTAGAAATCAAGTTCAATAATCATGCATGAGTGTAAAATTCTATTTTCAAAAGCTATTATATGCAAACCTCTCTTTACCCAATTTAAATCTGAAAATTAGAGAAAATAGTTAGGGTTTTTACCTTGAAATGATTTGGGGAAGTTGATCCTTGCCCTAGGATCCCTTGGAATTAAGATGGTTGGAACAATCTTTGAAGATGAAAGATTTCTCTCTCTAAAAACCCTCTCTTCTCTCTCTAATTTTGGTAAGATGATATGATAAAATGAAGAAGAAAGGTGTTATATTAAAGAAGAGATCGGGTCAAAATGTTACAAAAATCTGGGCCGGGGCGAATCTGCGGTGCACTTTGCGATCGCAGAATCAACATGCGGTCCGCATAGTGACCGCAGAATGGCCTCAAAAATGACTCAAGTTCTGTTATAGAATGCGACCAATATGCGGTCTGCGTTCTCGATATGCGATCGCAAAGTGCATCGCATATTCACTATGCGATCGCATATCGACCGCATTTTCGACACGAGTTTTGGGAGACTTTCTGGAAAGTTTTGCGGCAAGAATGCGGTCCGCATAACAGGTTTGCGGTCGCATTCTTGACCGCATATTTGACACTTTTCTGGAAGAATTCTACGCATTCCTAACACATTATTCGGACCATGACACTATAGCCACTAGGTTTTATGCACAAATATTTTACGGGGCCTTACATCCTCCCCCTTAAGATCATTCGTCCTCGAATGAGGATTTTGAAATAAATGAGTTGGTTTTGAAAGACATGATATGCAACCATCAAAATTTTGACTAACTCTTATATTTTAGAAAAATTTCGCCGGAGTTTCCTTTGTATTATGGACATATCCACCTGTCAGAGGGCCCCCGAAACACGTTACCAAACAACAATACACAAATACAACACTTTTCACAACTGATATACACTTTCTTACCTCAACGAATACACATATTCTATCACATTGTTACAATTGCACATAAACTAGTCACTTCAATGAATTCTTACCTTATTTAACCATTTTAACATACCATGTACACTTAACAAACCATTACCAATCTAAACTTACTATTAGTTGTTTATTTAACACGTAAATCTTTATAAGGCTTTCATATATCAAGAAGGGTTCAAGTGACCCAAGGTAACAACACATTTAACTCATTACAAAATGAAGGGGACTTTATTAATATTAAGAGGGAAACAACTTAGACAAGATGACAGTTACTAGGAGTAGGAGGGTCACTTAATTTCTTCTAGGCTTGATCGAACAAATGGGGGTACTTTTCCTTCATCTCCTTTTCCGCTTCCCATGTGGCCTCCTCAACTTGTTGACTTCGCCACAATACTTTAACAGAGGCAACTTCCTTATTTCTAAACTTACGGACTTGCCTATAAAGAATGGCAACTGGAACTTCTTCATATGACAAATCTTCATTAACCTCTATAGCTTCGACTGGCATGATGGTGGATGGATCTCCAATCACTTTCTTAAACATGGACACATGGAATTCCGGGTGCACTGATGACATTTCAGGAGGCAACTCTAGCCTATAAGCAACTTGTCCAATCCTTTGAATGATCCGATATGGCCCGACATACCTAGGACTCAATTTCCCTTTCTTTCCAAATCGCATGACTCCTTTCATAGGAGATACCCTCAAGAACACCCAATCATCGACTTGAAACTCCAAATCCCTTCGACGAACGTCTACATAGGATTTTTGACGACTCTGTGCTGTTTTCATTCTCTCCTGAATAACTTTGACCTTTTCCATAGCTTCGTACACCATATCTGGCCCTAGCAATTCCGCTTCACCTACCTCAAACCACCCGATTGGCAACCTACATCTCCTCCAGTACAATGCCTCAAACGGGGCCATCTGAATGCTAGCATGATAGCTGTTATTGTAAGCAAATTCTATCAGTGGCAAGTGTTCATCCCAATTACCTTTAAAATCTAAGACACAAGCACGTAACATATCTTCAAGCGTTTGAATGGTCCGCTCGGCCTGACCGTCGGTCTGTGGATGGAAAGTTGTGCTGAGATTCACCTGAGTTCCCAAACCTTGCTGAAACTTCTTCCAAAAGTTAGCTGTGAACTGAGCCCCGCGATCCGAGATGATAGAAAGTGGAGTGCCATGAAGCCTTACTATCTCCTTGATGTACAATCTTGCATATTGCTCCGCAGTATCAGTGGACTTGACAGGCAGGAAGTGAGCTGATTTGGTGAGTCGATCCACTATCACCCATATTGAGTCAAACTTACGCCGAGTGCGAGGTAACCCTACCACGAAATCCATATTTATCATCTCCCATTTCCACCTTGGTATTTCTATAAGCTGAGTTAATCCACCGGGCCGTTGATGCTCGGCCTTCACTTGTT
The DNA here is from genome assembly GCA_032618575.1 of Nicotiana noctiflora. Taxonomy (NCBI): domain Eukaryota; kingdom Viridiplantae; phylum Streptophyta; class Magnoliopsida; order Solanales; family Solanaceae; genus Nicotiana; species Nicotiana noctiflora. The sequence goes on along the minus strand of JASVEL010000541.1, from coordinate 270,811 downwards.
GACAGTTCGGACATTTAGCTACAAAGCTTGCTACATCCCTTTTCATACCGTTCCACCAATAAATCTCCTTAAGGTCATGATACATTCTACGCATTCCTAACACATTATTCGGACCATGACACTATAGCCACTAGGTTTTATGCACAAATATTTTACGGGGCCTTACATTTATATATACAATTCACGTAATATCAAAGCGGTAAACATGTAGCACATTGATCAAAGCATATAATGAAATCAGATAATATCAAAAACAACAATTTAATTGAGCTCGAATTCTTAGAAACTGAACCAAAGTTCTGGGTTTCTTTTCCCCACCAGAGTCGCCAGAGCTATCACGCCTCCTTTTTCTTTTTAAACGTATACCCCGCTATTTACTAATACACCCCAGGGAGGGATATAATAATAATAACACAGAAGGAGTTTTTCCACTTAAAGGACAATCAGAACGAGATTTACTAGATTTTAGAGTCTCCACTTGGGAAAATAATGGTGTTCCAAGTCACCGGTTTAATACCAAACCAATGAAATTATGACTCTATTTTACAGTCTGCGAAACAAGAAACTCGGATAAGGAATTCTGTTAACCCGGCAGAAGGTGTTAGGCCCTCTCGGATTTTGTGGTTCTCGCACGGTCGCTCAACTGCCATATTTGTAATATCTGATTTCCTTATATGCCTTAGTTTGAAACGCTATTGATGTTCCGCTTTGGTTAATTTTAAGATTTCTGCGACGTTGCGAAAAGCATTTCGAATCACACCGCAACCAATACGCATGTTACCTTGATGCATTTCAGCTTCGTCGCGATTTTGATTTGAGTCACATAAATGTGCACTCGTATTAGGAATTTATATTTATTACAAATCATGCCCTAAGGTGTCTACGTCTTGTTAATTTTGGGAGGGACTGTGGAATTTGCTAAACGGTCTTTCCAATTTCTAACATTTTTATAAGAAATTATAGAGGGCCCCGCAACTATGTCTTTGTGATTTAGTGAGGCTTATCTCCGTTTTTATTAAGGTATTTTCCTATGTATATTTTCTATTTCTTTTTTTTTCCTTAGGTATAAATGTTTCAGATTTTATGTCATTTTTATATCATCCGTTATTAGGATTCAGACCCCCATTTATACGCTGTTGGGCTTGAAATCCAGGCCTCCTCACATTATTGCACCCAGGTGCAGCTGGATAGCTTGGTTCCAGCTAACATTTTGTTTTTGTCCCAAGGCATTATTGCCATGTCAATTAAATTTGGGCCTATATTTACGGCGAGGCCTAGGTTACTTACGTCTTGTGACGACCCAAAGGGTCATCACTTATTTTATTAATCATTTCGAGCTTCTGAGGCCTTGAAAACCACATTCCATGTTGCCTCGATTTCCGTGCATGATTCGAGCTTGTAGCCCGAAAGATTTGTGATATAAAATATGAATTCTATGAGAAATTTGGATAAAAATGATATTAATATTGATATGGTTGACTTCGGTCAACATTTTTGGTAAACGGATCCGGACCCGAGATTGGATGGTCCCGAGAGGTCCATAGGAAAATATGGGACTTGGACATGCATCCGGAGTCGAATTCCGAGGCCTAGAGCCCAAGTTATGAATTTTTCTATGAAATTGTTTTTGATGTAATTGTTAAAGGAAATGAATTAATTGACCTTGGTATCGGGCTCGTATTTTGGTTCCGACGCCCGGTACAAGTCTTAAATATTATATATGTGATTTCTGTAAAGTTTGGTGACATTCGGATGTCGTTTGAGATGTTTTGGACCTTGAGTTCCAAGTTTGAAAGTTTTGAAAACCAAAAGTATGAAAATCATGAATTTGAGGCTTGATTTGATGAAAACGATATGATATTGGCAATGTGATCGTACGAACAAGTTCATAATGTGTTTTGAGGTTGTGTACATGTTTGGTTTGGAGCCCGGAGGGCTCGGGTAAAGATTTGATAGGCCGTTGGAATAAATTCTGAATTTTTTTGCACTGCTGGTTTTTCACCCAGCTGTTGGCTTCGCAATTGCGAAGGGGGCAGAACAAGGCAGGGCTCGCAAATGCGAACCCTGATCGCAAATGCGAAGCCCCTCATGACCCAGCCTTGTTCGCAAATGCGAACAATTGTTCACAAATGCGAACACCCCCGTGTCCTGCCTATGTTCGCAAATGCGAACAATAGTTCGCAAATGCGAACATTCCCAAATCCAGCCTTGTTCGCAAATGCGAACAATAGTTCGCAAATGCGAACAATGCCCTTTACTGCCTGTGTTCGCAAATGCGAACATTAGTTCGCAAATGCAAACACTCCCCTTTCCTGCCAGTGTTCACAAATGCGAACAAAAGTTCGCAAATGCGAACTTCCCAGCCTTAGCTTATTTTTCAAACTCCAGAAATTGGTCGGGGTTCGCATTTGCGAACCCATGTTCGCAAATGCGAACACAGAGACCTATAAAATACGATTTTCAGTTCATTTCTTCACTTTTAACAAACCAAAAACACCCATTTGCGATTCTTCACGGATTCCTTCTTCATCAAAACAATTGTAAGTCACTTTTTACTTAATTCTTTCAATTCCTAACATCATTAAACATGTTTTTCAATAGGAATCAAAGGTTTTCATGGTAGAATTTCTTGTTTTGTTAGAATATAGGGTTTTTCATAAATTGGGAAATTGGACCTCGAATTGAGGTCCGATTTTGAAACAAATCATATACGTGAACTTGTGAGGGGATGGGTAACCGGATTTTGGTCCAAACCCCGAGTTCCGACCATGTGGGCCCGGGGTCGAAATTTACTATTCCGGGCCATAATGTTGTAAAAGTTGTAATTGGTCTTAGGAATTAGTTTGTTGAGTAGTATTGATGATATTAAATCAATTGTGTATAGATACGATTGGATTGGAGCCAAATTTGAAAGAAAAAGACATTTCCACGGATTGAATTGTTCATAAACATTCGAGGTAAGTGTTTGTTCTATCCTAGCTTGAGGGAATAGGATTATGTGTTATGTGTTATGTGATCGAGTGCGGTGTATGGGCTGTGGTGACAAGCATCCATACACTGGCGTCTAGTATGACCGTGAGTCGTTGAAAATGCTTATTTTGAGATATATTTACAGATGAATTGTTGAACCTTTGTCAGGTTGTAGAATTGTTATTGTTCTCCCTTGTCGGGACTTGTTGTGAAGATAATTATTGATTGCCCTTATTGGGACAGTTTATGAATTACTGCTTCTTTCTTTGCCCTTAACCGTGATTGTTATTTGGGTGAGGAAGAGTGATAATGCACGAAGGGTGATGTCGTGCCTTGTTTTATTATTTATGCACGAAGGTTAATGCCGTGCCATGTTTTATTGATTATTCACGAAGGATCATGCCGTGCCCTGTTATTGAACCATGTACGAAGGATCATGCCGTACTATGGATGCGAGGATGAGAGTAAAAGCACGAAGGGTGATGCCGTGTACTTTATTTGCTTATTTGGTGAGGATGAGAGTAAAAGCACGAAGGTGATGCCGTGCAATTGTTTGCTATTCCTTGACTTGATATTACATGTATTTCCATTATACCTTGTTTTACTTGTGAACTTATTAACTGTTGTTAATTGTTGAATTATTTGAGATATCCCTTATTGTGTTATTACTTGGTTATTTCTTGTTATTTTGTGGTATACATATATATTGAATTGCACAGGTTTATGTGAGTGTCTGGTCCTAGGCTTGTCACTACTTCGCCGGGATAGGCCAGGCACTTACCAGCACATGGGGTCGGTTGTGCTGATATTACACTTCTGTGCGTTTTTGCACAGGTCTAGGTTACGATCGGGAGCAGCAGCAGCAGTAAATAGATTGCGTGGGAGTTGATCACATTCGAGACCGAGGTAGCTTGCAGACGTCCGCAGGCCCGGCGTCTCTCTCTTTATTTATGTTACTAGCTGTAGTCTCTTTGTTCCGAGACAAACAGAATTATGTTATATTTCTTTCAAACTTTTATGTGTAGTATTCGGTAGTAGTTCGTGAGTTGGTGACTCCACGTCTTGGGTAGAGGATTTCAGTATGATTTTCATCTTGTAATTAGTTATTTCTATTTCGATAAAGTATTCCGCATTTATTTAATTAAAATTGTGTTAAAAACGGGATAGTATGAATACAGTGGCTTGCCTAGCTACCACGAGTAGGCGCCATCACGATCCCGATGTTGGGGGAAAATCCGGGTCGTGACAAGTTGGTATCAGAGCTCTAGGTTACATAGGTCTCACCACTCATGAACAAGCTTAGTAGAGTTTGAGAGATAGGTACGGAGACGTATGTACTTGTCCTCCAGAGTCTATTGAGTTAGGAAAGAGTCTCTCATTTGTTCTTTCTTGTCGTGCGACTTGTTCCTCAATTACCGATTGAATTTCTATTCTGTCCTTTCGCAGATGGTGAGGACACGCGCTTCTTCGTCCGCCGACCAGCAGCCCGAGCCCCAGGCAGCTCCCGTGAGGGGCAGGGGCCAAGGCCGTATCAGAGGCCGTGGTAGGGGTAGAGCTCAGCCCCAGGCAGCTACTCCGGAGGTGGAGCCTCATATTGAGATTGACGAGGAGGTTCCGATTCCCAGCAGCTCCAGTGGGCCCAGCTCAGGTCCCAGGAGAGGCTTTATTTACCCCGGATCTTCGGGAGGCTTTGGTCAGGATAGCGGGATTTATGGACAGCATTGCCAGAGCAGGCTTATTATCAGTTGCACCAGCCGCTTCTCAGGCTGGAGGAGGGGCCCAGACTCCTATTGCTCGTACTCCGGAGCCGGTAGCTCCTCAGCCTCAGGCACCAGTGGTTCAGCCAGCTGTGGCCACTTAGTCAGGTACCACAGCTCATGCCGGTGATGGAGCGGCCATGACTTCTGATTCGTTATGGAGACTTGATCGGTTCTCCAAGCTATTTACCACTACATTCAGTGGAGCCGCATCAGAGGATCCTCAGGACTTTTTATTCAGTTGCCATGAGATTCTCAAGACTATGGGGATCGTGGAGACAAACGGAGTTGACTTCTGTAACTTTAGGCTTGCAGGATCCGCCAAGACTTGGTGGAGAGATTATTGCTTGACTCGACCAGCAGGGTCCCCAGCTTTATCATGGGATCAGTTTGCGGAGCTATTTCTAGAGAAGTTTCTCCTTGCTACTCAGCGGGATGTACTTCGGAGGCAGTTTGAGCGCCTCCATCAGGGCTCTATGACGGTCACACAGTATGAGACGAGATTTGTCGATTTGGCTCGTCATGCAGTGGTGATACTTCCCACGGAGCGGGAGAGGGTCCGCAGGTTTATAGATGGGCTTAATCAGCCAATTAGACTCCAGATGGCTATGGGCGTGGGGAGTGACATATCATTTCAGGAGGCAGCAAATGCAGCACGCAGAGTTGAGATGGCTCTTGCTAGGGGAGGCGGTTATTCTTCGGATAAGAGGCCTCGTCATTCAGGCAGGTTTGGTGGTTCTTCCTCTGGTAGCAAAGAATCCTTTGATAGAGGCCAGTCTTCCAGGCCTTTTCATTCCACCCTTCAGGCTTCACAGGGTGGACCAGGTGATCGTGGTTTTCGTGGGCATTATTCACACCAGCCTCCTATTAATACTCAGCCTCTTCAGAGTGTTCGTGGAGGCCATTCAGTTCGTCAGGGCCAGCAACCCTATCAGTCTACGAGTTGCTACAGTTGTGGTGACCCAGGTCATTTTATCAGGTATTGCACTCGAGCAGCGGGCAACTCCCTGCAGCGAGGTCCTCGTCCTATGATTCAGGCCCTAGCTGACCCTCAGCCTACCCAGCCAGCCAGAGGCGGGGGTAGAGATTATAGAGGTGGAGGTCGAGACCGTAGAGGTGGAGACCGTCCGGCCAGAGGTAGAGGTCAGCCAGTTGATGGTCGTCCTAGAGACGCAGCTCAGAGGGGAGGTGCAGATCCCCGATTCTATGCTTTACCAGCCAGGCCAGAGGTAGAGGCATCAGATGCCGTGATTACAGGTACTATTCTTGTGTGTGGCAGAGGTGCTTCAGTATTATTTGACCCCGGATCTACATATTCCTATGTGTCTTCCTACTTTGCACCGTATTTGGCCGTGCCCAGCTATGCTCTGGATATTCCAGTTTATGTGGCTACACCAGTAGGTGACTCCATTGTAGTCGACCGGGTGCATCGTTCGTGCATAGTTATATTTGGGGGTCTTGAGACCCGTGTTGATCCGTTGCTTTTGGATATGGTGGATTTTGATGTCATATTGGGGATGGACTGGTTGTCCCCATACCATGCTATTCTAGATTGTCATGCTAAGACCGTGACCTTAGCTTTGCCAGAATCACCCCGACTAGAGTGGAAAGGTACCTCAAGCCATTCCGTTTGCACTGTTATTTCCTATGTTAAGGCTCGACGCATGATCGAGAAGGGGTGTCTAGCTTATCTGGCTTATGTTCGTGATTCCAGCGCAGAGATTCCTTCCATTGAGTCAGTCCCTATTGCACGGGAGTTTCCTGAGGTTTTTTCTTCAGACCTGCCGGGCATGCCACCCGACAGGGATATTGATTTCTGTATTGATCTGGCACCGGGCACTCGGCCCATCTCTATTCCACCCTATCGTATGGCCCCGCCGGAGCTAAAAGAGTTGAAAGATCAGTTGCAGGACCTTCTTGAGAAAGGCTTTATCAGGCCCACTGTTTCCCCCTAGGGAGCACCTGTACTATTTGTAAAGAAGAAAGATGGCTCGATGCGGATGTGTATTGATTACCGACAATTAAACAAAGTAACAATAAAGAATAAGTATCCACTGCCGAGGATTGATGATTTGTTTGACCAGCTCCAGGGAGCGAGGGTATTCTCTAAGACAGACTTGAGGTCAGGCTACCATCAGTTGAAGATCAGGGCGGCTGACATTTCTAAGACAGCCTTTCGCTCTAGATATGGGCATTATGAGTTCTTGGTTATGTCCTTCGGGTTGACCAATGCCCCAGCAGCATTCATGGAGTTGATGAATTGGGTATTTAGGCCTTACTTAGATCTGTTCGTGATAGTATTCATAGATGACATCCTGGTATACTCCCGCAGCCAGGAAGAGCACGAGCAGCACCTCAGAGTGGTTCTTCAGACTCTGAAAGATAATCAGCTATACAAATTTTCTAAATGTGAGTTCTGGCTGAGTTCGGTAGCATTTCTGGGTCACATTGTATCAGTGGAAGGTATTCGGGTAGATCCAAAGAAGATTGAGGCAGTCCAGAATTGGCCTCGACCAGCTTCAGTGACTGAGATCCGGAGTTTCTTGGGATTAGCAGGTTACTACCGTCGATTTGTAGAGGGGTTTTCTTCTATTGCAGCCCCGATGACCAGGTTGACCCAGAAGGGTGCCCAGTTCCAGTGGTCAGAGGAGTGTGAGGCGAGCTTTCAGAAGCTCAAGACAGCCTTGACCACCGCACCAGTGTTGATACTACCTATAGGTGCAGGGCCTTGTACAGTTTATTGTGACGCATCTCGTATAGGGCTTGGAGCGGTATTGATGCAAGATGGTAAGGTTATCGCTTATGCTTCGAGGCAGTTAAAAATACATGAGAAAAATTATCCAGTTCATGATCTGGAGTTAGCAGCAGTGGTTCATGCCTTAAAGATCTGGAGGCATTATCTATATGGTGTGACATGTGAGGTGTACACTGATCACAAAAGCCTACAGTACTTGTTCAAGCAAAAGGAGTTGAATCTACAACAACGGAGATGGTTAGAGTTGCTAAAAGACTATGATGTTACTATCTTATATCACCCAGGTAAGGCCAATGTGGTGGCCGATGCATTGAGTAGAAAGTATGCCGCATGGGTAGTCTTGCATATATTCCGGTCAATCAGAGACCATTAGCTCTAGATGTCCAGGCCTTAGCCAACCGGTTCGTGAGATTAGACATTTCTGAGCCTAGCAGAGTGTTAGCCTGCATGGTCGCTCGTTCTTCTTTATTTGAGCATATCCGTGAGAGGCAATTTGATGATCCTCATTTGCGTGAGTTGAGAGATACAGTACAGCGGGGAGGTGCCACACAGGTAAACCTAGATGATGATGGGGTATTGAAATTGCGGGGTCGAGTTTGTGTACCCAATGTCGAAGGGATTCGAGAGTTGATCTTAGCAGAGGCCCACAGTTCGCGGTATTCTATTCACCCAGGCGCCGCGAAGATGTACCAGGACTTACGGCAACACTATTGGTGGCGCAGAATGAAGAAAGATATCGTTGCGTATGTCGCTCGGTGTCTAAATTGTCAGCAGGTGAAATATGAGCACCAGAGACCTGGTGGTGTATTCCAGAGGATTGAAATTCCCGAGTGGAAAAGGGAGCGGATCACTATGGACTTCGTTACGGGACTTCCTTTGACTCGGAGGAAATTTGATGCTATTTGGGTCATTGTTGATAGGCTGACCAAGCCAGCACACTTTATTCCAGTATCTGTCTCCTACTCGTCGGAGAGGTTAGCGGATGTTTACATTAGGGAGATCGTTCATCTCCATGGGGTGCCAGTATCCATTATCTCTGATCGGGGTACGCAGTTTACCTCGCGGTTCTGGAGAGCGGTCCAGCAGGAGTTAGGCACCCAGGTTCAGTTGAGTATAGCATTTCATCCTCAGACGGATGACCAGTCCGAAAGGACTATTTAGATTCTAGAGAACATGCTTCGAGCCTGTGTTATTGATTTTGGAGGCTCGTGGGACCAGTTTCTGCCATTAGCAGGAGTTCGCCTACAATAACAGTTACCAGTCTAGCATCCAGATGGCTCCGTATGAGGCTTTGTATGGTAGGCGATATCGATCACCAGTTGGATGGTTTGAACCGGGAGAGGCTCGGTTGTTGGGTACAGACTTAGTTCAGGAGGCCTTGGATAAGGTCAAGACTATTCAGGAGATATTGCGTTCAGCTCAGTCCAGGTAGAAGACTTATGCGGATTGTAAGGTTCGAGATGTAGATTTCATGGTTGGTGAACGAGTATTGCTCCGAGTGTCGCCTATGAAGGGCGTGATGAGGTTCGGGAAGAAGGGCAAGCTCAGCCCTAGGTATATTGGTCCAATTGAGATTCTAGACAGAGTGGGAGGGGTGGCTTAAAGATTAGCTTTGCCGCCTAGCTTATCAGCCGTACATCCAGTTTTTCACGTATCTATGCTTCGGAGATACCACGGCGATCCCACACATGTGTTAGACTTCAATACTGTCCAATTGGACAATGATCTATCTTACGAGGAGGAGCCGGTGGCCATTCTAGACCGACAGGTTCGACAGTTGAGGTCGAAGAGTTATCCTTCTGTGCGTGTTCAGTGGAGAGGTCAGCCTCCTGAGGCATCGACCTGGGAGTCCGAGTCTGATATGCGGAGCCGCTACCCACACTTGTTTCCTCACTCAGGTATTTCTTTCTTTTGTCCTTTCGAGGACGAACGGTTATTTTAGAGGTGGAGATTGTGACGACCCAAAGGGTCATCACTTATTTTATTAATCATTTCGAGCTTTTGAGGCATTGAAAACCTCATTCCATGTTGCCTCGGCTTACGTGCACGATCCGAGCTTGTAGCCGGAAAGATTTGTGATAGAAAATATGAATTCTATGAGAAATTTGGATAAAAATGATATTAATATTGATATGGTTGACTTCGGTCAACATTTTTGGTAAACGGATCCGGACTCGAGATTGGATGGTCCCGAGAGGTCCGTAGGAAAATATGGGACTTGGACATGCGTCCGGAGTCGAATTCTGAGGCCTAGAGCCCAAGTTATGAATTTTTCTATGAAATTGTTTTTGATGTAATTGTTAAAGAAAATGAATTAATTGACCTTGGTATCGGGCTCGTATTTTGGTTCCGACGCCCGGTACAAGTCTTAAATATTATATATGGGATTTCTGTAAAGTTTGGTGACATTCGGATGTCGTTTGAGATGTTTTGGACCTTGAGTTCCAAGTTTGAAAGTTTTGAAAACCAAAAGTATGAAAATCATGAATTTGAGGCTTGATTTGATGAAAACGATGTGATATTGGCGATGTGATCGCACGAACAAGTTCATAATGTGTTTTTGAGGTTGTGTACATGTTTGGTTTGGAGCCCGGGGGCTCGGGTAAAGATTTGATAGGCCGTTGGATTAAATTCTGAATTTTTGCACTGCTGATTTTCACCCAGCTGTTGGCTTCGCAATTGCGAAGCATTTCTCGCAATTGCGAAGGAGGCGGATCAAGGCAGGGTTCGCAAATGCGAACCCTTGATCGCAATTGCGAAGGGTGCATAGGACCGTTTGGGTTCGCAAATGCGAACCCTTCAGTGTAAAAGCGAACATCCCCTTGTCCTGCCTATGTTCGCAAATGCGAACAATAGTTCGCAAATGCGAACATTCCCAAATCCAGCCTTGTTCGCAAATGCGAACAATAGTTCGCAAATGCGTACAATGCCCTTTACTGCTTGTGTTCGCAAATGCGAACATTAGTTCGCAAATGCAAACACTCCACTTTCCTGCCAGTGTTCGCAAATGCGAACAAAAGTTCGCAAATGCGAACTTCCTAGCCTTAGCTTATTTTTCAAACTCCAGAAATTGGTCGGGGTTCGCAATTGCGAACCCATGTTCGCAAATGCGAACACAGAGACCTGTAAAACACGATTTTCAGTTCATTTCTTCACTTTTTACAAACCAAAAACACCCATTTGCGATTCTTCACGGATTCCTTCTTCATCAAAACAATTGTAAGTCACTTTTTACTTAATTCTTTCAATTCCTAACATCATTAAACATGTTTTTCAATAGGAATTAAGGTCTTCATGGTAGAATTTCTTGTTTTGTTAGAATATAGGGTTTTTCATAAATTGGGAAATTGGACCTCGAATTGAGGTTCGATTTTGAAACAAATCATATACATGAACTCGTGAGGGGATGGGTAACCGGATTTTGGTCCGAACCCCGAGTTCCGACCATGTGGGCCCGGGTCGAAATTCACTATTCTGGGCAGAATGTTGTAAAAGTTGTAATTGGTCTTAGGAATTAGTTTGTTGAGTAGTATTGATGATATTGAATCAATTGTGTATAGATACGACTGGATTGGAGCCAAATTTGAAAGAAAAAGACATTTCCACACATTGAATTGTTCATAAACATTCGAGGTAAGTGTTTGTTCTATCCTAGCTTGAGGGAATAGGATTATGTGTTATGTGTTATGTGATCAAGTGCGGTGTATGGGCTGTGGTGACAAGCATCCATACACTGGCGTCTAGTATGACCGTGAGTCATTGAAAATGCTTATTTTGAGATATATTTACAGATGAATTGTTGAACCTTTGCCAGGTTGTAGAATTGTTATTGTTCTCCCTTGTCGGGACTTGTTGTGAAGATAATTATTGATTGCCCTTGTTGGGACGGTTTATGAATTACTGTTTCTTTCTTTGCCCTTAACTGTGATTGTTATTTGGGTGAGGAAGAATGATAATGCACGAAGGGTGATGCCGTGCCTTGTTTTATTATTTATGCACGAAGGTTAATGTCGTGCCATGTTTTATTGATTATGCACGAAGGATCATGCCGTGTCCTGGTTATTGAACCATGTACGAAGGATCATGCCGTACTATGGATGTGAGGATGAGAGTAAAAGCACGAAGGGTGATGCCGTGTACTTTATTTGCTTATTTGGTGAGGATGAGAGTAAAAGCACAAAGGGTGATGCCGTGCAATTATTTGCTATTCCTTGACTTGATATTACATGTATTTCCATTATACCTTGTTTTCCTTGTGAACTTATTAACTGTTGTTAATTGTTGAATTCTTTGAGATATGCCTTATTGTGTTATTACTTGGTTATTTCTTGTTATTCTGTGGTATACATATATATTGAATTGCACGGGTTTATGTGGGTGTCTGGTCCTAGGCTTGTCACTACTTCGCCGGGATAGGCCAGGCACTTACCAGCACATGGGGTCGGTTGTGCTGATACTACACTTCTGTGCGTTTTTGCACAGGTCCAGGTTACGATCAAGAGCAGCAGCAGTAAATCGATTGCATGGAAGTTGATCACATTTGAGACCGAGGTAGCTTGCAGACGTCCGCAGGCCCGGCGTCTCTCTCTTTATTTATGTTACTAGCTGTAGTCTCTTTGTTTCGAGACAAATAGAATTATGTTATATTTCTTTCAAACTTTTATGTGTAGTATTCGGTAGTAGTTCGTGAGTTGGTGACTCCACGTCTTGGGTAGAGGATTTCAGTATGATTTTCATCTTGTAATTAGTTATTTCTATTTCGATAAAGTATTCCGCATTTATTTAATTAAAATTGTGTTAAAAACAGGGCTAGTATGAATACAGTGGCTTGCCTAGCTACCACGAGTAGGCGCCATCACGATCCCGATGTTGGGGGAAAATCCGGGTTGTGACACGTCTAAAGCTGAATCAAAGCAGATTATCATTTTAACAATAGTACTACGAATAAATACTATTCAATACTAACTATTAAATATTTCAAATAATGGCAAATTGCATTTGATCCTTAATGATTTCAATATTGTCAATTAACTAAAAATGTCGACACTAGTTTAATCAACTTATTAATATTTAAATACTAAATTAACAAAATATGAATCTATGAGTTATATATAGATTGAGACACTACTTACAGAGTTATTATTGCTCTCATTAAACTGAAAATAGTGTTCTAAGATTTACTGGACATGCTTGAATTACCACTGTTATTACAACCACATTCAGGTCACCATTTCACAATAACTTAATACGAGTTCTATAACTAAGCCAATTTCAACAGTGATATAACAGTAATCACAATTTAAAATTGTACAACTCATGCTCTTTCGAATTAATTGATGCTGATTTAGAACTTGATTAACGAAAAAATCTAAGTATTAGTATTACATGTCCAGTTTCAGAATCGTTATAAATCTAAGTGTATTAATTGTGTTTTAGCCGGTTTTAGTTTTAGGTGATAATTCCCTGCCTAGCTTATTTATCCTGCTGTTATAGAGTTAAAGCATACTTCTAATCTACAAATTATTACAACCAAATACTAAAGGAATTACAAGGAACTAATTACTTTCAAACTACATAATGGAATACAAATACATGAAAATTCATATAACACAATTTTATATGATTTTCTCCAATCATCAGCTCATTACAACTTCTGGTCAATAGTTGTGTACCTGGTTCAAAACAGATCGATGAGTCTAAAGTTTGGAGAAGAAGAATAGTCAGCAACCAATAACAACGATACAGCAACAACAATGAAATGATTCAATCACAGCAAACAGCTACCAAAACTCCAAATATGGAACCCAGCAAATCAACCCAAGTAAAATCAGAGAATCCCGCAAAGTCGAGATGAATTAATGAAGAATCGACCCACAGAAATCCTAGAACACTTCTAATATTACCCAATTGACTTAGTCCATCCCCAATAAAATACACCATTATCAATTCATGAGTTGGGTATTATTTTTCCTAAACTACATCAATACCTTGTGAACAAGTATAATTTGCCCAACTTAGCTTACTAATCAACATACACGGTGTTCATACTATTTTAGGTTTCCAAATCATAAAATTAGCATCAACAACACAATTGAAAACCCCCAAGCTAATTCTTTACCAAACTTCAACTATATGACAAGGTTCCTTAGTAAAAATTCATGGAAACATGCATAGTGCAAAGAAAACCACATCATATTCAAAAGATATCCTAAACTAACAATATCTAATTACTTCTACAAACTAAATAATCAAGAACTAAGAATAAAAACAAAATAAAAGAGAAGAGAAGTGGAGAAACTTACAAGTAATACAATGAAGAAGTAATGGAGGAAGAATGGGGTGAATTGGAAAAGAGGGTTTTGGGAATTTTTAGAGAGAAGGGGGAGAGTTTTGAGTTAGAGAGAGAGAGAAATTGGGAGAGTGGGGGATGGCTGAGTGTTTGTGAGGGAGAGGGGGGGTGATTTTAGGGTTTTAAAGAGGGGAGGGAAAAGAAAATAAAAAAAAACTGTAATTTTCGCCAATCGCGGAACTGACCGTGACTGTTCGCGGTTCGTTCGCGGCCGCGGATGGACCGCGAACAGTCGATTCAGAGAGGTCATTTTTTCGCGGTTGGTTCGCGGCCGTGAATGGACCGCGAATAGAGAAAGTTCAGAGAGGGCATTTTTCCGCGGTTCATCCGCGGTCGCGGATGGACCGCGGACAGTGCTCCTCTCTGAAAATATTTCTCAACTGTTCAACAAAAATTTGTGTTTTTCTTATATTACTTTATTACTTAGTACTAAGATAGAATTACTTACAACATGTTCGTAGGTTTCCTCCCACGTAGCGCCTGATTTAACGTCGCGGCATGACTCAACTTAGCGCATTTTACGGCTCGCTAGACCTTTGAGGTTCATCCAACCGCAATTCTACCTTGTCCTCCATGTCATCCAGGCCTATGTATTGTTTCAACCACTGTCCGTTTACCTTGAATGTACGTGATCCATCCATAGTTGAATTTCCACAGCTCCTAACTCAAATGCCTCAATTACCTTGAAGGGTCCTGACTACCTTGATTTCAATTTATCTGGGAACAGTCGTAATCTTGAATTGTATAGTAGTACTTTCTCCCCGTTTTTGAAGTTACGCTCAACGATATTTTGATCATGGATCCGCTTCATCCTCTCTTTATACAATCTTGTATTTTCAAATGCCAGATACCGAAATTCTTCTAACTCATGCAACCCAGTCAACATTGCTTTACCTGTTTCATCCAAGTTGAGATTCAATTGTTTCCGTGCCCACCACGCTTTATGCTCTAATTCAACCGGTAAGTGACAAGCTTTTCCGAACACCAATCTGTAAGGAGACATGCCAATGGGTATTTTGAATGTTGTTCTATATGCCCATATTGCATCATCAAGCTTCTTGGACCAGTCGGTTCTTATGGCGTTCACTGTTTTAGTCAGTAAACTTTTTATCTCCCTGTTTGAGACCTCAACTTGTCCTCTAGTTTGCGGGTGATATGGAGTGGCCACACGGTGTTTAACATCATACTTGGCCAATAATTTCTCAAAAGCTCGATTACAAAAGTGTGTGCCCCCGTCACTAATGATAGCCCTTGGAGTCCCGAACCGGGTGAAAATATTCTTCTTCAAAAATCCCACTACCACCTTAGCATCTTTGGTGGGTAATGCTGCAGCTTCCACCCATTTGGACACGTAGTCAACTGCAACAAGTATGTATTTATTGCCATATGAGCTAATAAAGGGCCCCATGAAATCTATTCCCCAGACATCGAACACGTCCACTTGCTGGATGGGATTCATCGGCATCTCATGACGCCGGGAGATGTTCCCGGTGCGTTGACATTCGTTGCAACCTTTCACCCACAAGTGCGCATCCTTAAACACCGTCGGCCAATAGAACCCGGTCTCAAGTATTTTGGCAGCTGTACATATTCCTCCAAAGTGACCACCATATGCTGAAGCATGACATGCCTGCAAAACAGAAGATTGTTCTATCTCGGGGACGCATCTCCGGATCATGTTATCAAGACATATCCTAAACAAATATGGTTCATCCTAATAATAATACTGACTTTCACGAAAAAATCTTTTCCTCTGGATCGATGAGAGGTCATGAGGAACAATGCCAGTGTCTAGATAATTAGCATAGTCAGCATACCATGGTGTTTCCAGGAGAGTGGTGGTGAGAAACTGCTCATCTGGATAGGTTTCCATCATTTCCCCACTCTCTTTGACAAGTTCAGCTCCTTCAAGTCTTGACAAATGGTCAGCTACTTGATTTTCAGTACCGTTTCTATCTCTAATTTCGAGGTCGAACTCTTGGAGAAGCAACACCCAACGAATTAGGCGTGGCTTAGAGTCCTTTTTATCAATTAAATATCTTAAAGCTGCATGGTCTGTGTATACGATTACCTTTGATCCAATGAGATAGGACCGGAATTTTTCAAATGCAAACACGACCGCCAGCATCTCCTTTTTCGTCACTGTGTAGTTTAATTGTGCTCCACTCATAGTTCTACTTGCCTAGTATATTAGATGCATCAGCTTATCTTTCCTTTGGCCCAGTACTGCCCCCACTGCATAATCACTTGCATCACACATTAACTCAAACGGTTGCTCCCGGCCTGGGGCAATGATGATGGGTGCTGTGACCAGCCTCTTTTTCAGTTCCTCAAAAGCAATCCTGCATTCGTCAGTAAAAACAAAAGAATGATCTTTCTCAAGTAACTTATAGAGAGGGTTTGATATTTTGGAGAAGTCTTTGATGAACCTTCGGTAAAAACCGGCATGTCCAAGAAAGCTCCTTATGGCCTTGACGGATGTTGGTGGAGGCAACTTTGCAATGACATCAACTTTAGCACGGTCTACCTCAATGCCTTTGCTTGAAACCCGGTGCCCCGGTACTATACCTTCTTGTACCATAAAATGGCACTTCTCCCAGTTTAGCACTAAGTTTGTTTCCATGCACCGTTTCAGCACTCTTGTCAGATTGGCAAGGCATTCATCGAATTAATTCCCTACCACCGAGAAATCATCCATGAACACCTCCATAATGTCTTCCACCATATCAATGAAAATAGCCATCATGCACCTTTAGAAAGTGGCAGGTGCATTGCATAGTCCGAATGGCATCCTCCTGAAGGCGAAGACGCCGTAAGGGCATGTGAAGGAGGTCTTCTCTCTATCTTCGGGGTCTATGGAGATTTGATTATACCCCGAGTATCCATCAAGAAAGCAAAAGTGGGACCTCCCTGCCAACCTGTCAAGCATTTGATCAATGAAGGGAAGTGGGAAGTGGTCTTTGCGGGTGGCTAGATTCAACTTCCTGTAGTCCATGCATATTCTCCATTCGGTGACGGTTCTTGTTGAAATCAGTTCATTGTTGTCGTTTTTCACTACCGTCATGCCTCCTTTCTTTGGCACACATTGGACCGGACTAACCCAGCTGCTGTCTGAGATTGGGAAGATGATTCCCGCATCTACCCGCTTTATTACTTCCTTCTTTACCACTAATTTCATGTTGGGGTTAAGACTTCTTTGATGTTCCCTGGAAGGTTTGTGTCCATCTTCCAAGAGAATTTTATTCATACAATAGGCTGGGCTGATCCCTTTTATATCTGCCATGGTCCACCCGATGGCAGTCTTGCATTCCTTGAGTACCTGTATAAGCTTTTGGGCCTGCACATCTAACAAACTAGATGAGATAATAACAGGTAACGTGGAGTTAGGACCTAGATACTCATACCTGAGATGTGATGGTAGTAGTTTAAGTTCAAGCTTCGGTGGCTCTTCTATGGATGGCTTTGCTGGTGGGCTTTCTCTTTTCTCTAAGTGTAGGGGTTCGAATTCGATCTCTCGCTTCCAGAATCCCTTGCCTTCCAGAGATAATACCCATTCGGCCAAACTTTCACCGTTTACCTCTTCCATGTTCATCGGGCATGCTTGAAGTGGATCTTCAATAGTCAATTCTGCATCGTCGGTCTCCACTATCACATCAACCGCATCAATTAGAGAGCAATTTACGAACTCACTAGGACGCCTCATGGATTTTTGCTCATTGAAGATGATCTCCTCATCATTCAACCTCATATTGAGTTCCCTAGTTTCACATTCAATTTTGGCTCTCCCCGTGGCTAGGAATTGTCTTCCCAGGATTATGGGAATTTCTTCGTCGACCTTGCAATCAAGAATAACAAAATAGGCGGGAAACACAAACTTCCCAACCTGGATTAGCACATCATCTATAATACCAAATGGACGCTTAACCGTCCTATCAGCAAGTTGTAAAAGCATAGAGGTGGGTCTGGCTCTCCCAATACCTAACCTCTTATAAATAACTAAGGGCATGAGATTAATGCTTGCCCTCAAATCACATAAGGCCTTAGTAAAGGCATAATTCCCTATAGTGCATGGGATGGTGAAATCAGATAGCTAGCTTCTCAGCAAAGGGTCTAGAGACCACTGCACTACAAGTCTGGGTAAGTGTAACTGTGGCCATGTCTTGGATATCAAATTTCCGCGACATCAAATCCTTCATCATTTTAGCATAATAGGGCATTTCTTTTAAAGCTTCAATTAATGGAATGTTTACCTGGATTTGCTTGAGCATGTCGAAGAACTTTTTGTATTGCTCCTCTTTCTGGTGTTTGGCCAACCTTTAGGGGAATAGTGGTGGAGGCCTCTTCTTCCCGGTGACTTGGGACTTTTCTTTGTCTATCATTTTCTCATCAATCTGCTGCTCTACCTTTTCAACTACTTTCTCCGTTCCCTGTTTTTCTTCTTTATTTTTAGCAACTAACTGGATTGTGACTTCTGTCAACCCTGTGGACTCATCCAGTTCAATGGGCAATGGAGTGGATGTCTCAGTATGTCTGTCAATTTTCTCACTTTCATTCTCAGCATCAAGATCTCTACCACTTCTCAGAGTCACTGCCATCATCTGTTTTGGGATTTGGTCATTTGGATTTGTTTGTGTATCTGCAGGCAATGTCCCTTGAGGACGATTATTGAGAGACATAGCAATCTGACCCACCTGTACTTCAATATTCTTGATGGCGGCATCATGTGCATCTATGCTCTCATTTGTTTTAGCATTTGACCCAATTACCTGTTGCATCATAGCTTTCAACTCTGCGAACCCATCGTCATGTCTACCCCCACGAGGTGGTGGAGGTGGATGATATCCCTGCTTCTGATTGCCGAAATTCTGAGGTCTAGGATATGGGACCATGTTGTGTGGTGGCCTCATACCTGCTGCATTAAATTGAGGCTGGGGAGGTCTTTACTGCATTGGAGCCTGTTGGCCCCGGTTTTGATTACCTTGTCGCTGCCCTCCATAATTAGACACACAGTTCATATCCTCATGCTAATGATGATGTTCTTGGTCTGCAGCCCATGGATTACCTATGGGTGGCTAATGTAAGATGTGCATAAGCCACCATTGGTAGTATCTACAATGTGAACCTACTGCTTGACTCCTGATTCATCCACCTTCTTTGTTAGGATGCTCATTTGTGTCAATAGAGTTGCCATGTTCTCCTCTAGAGTGTTGGATGGATCCAGGGGTACAGAGTGTACCACTGGTGTGATAGGAGCATTCCTGGGTCGTCCACCCGGAATTTTGAGCCATCTTGTCTAGCAAATTTTGGCCCTCTCTCCAAGTCTTGCTCAGAAAAGCCCCACTCGCTGAAGCATCTACAATATTCTTCATACTATCAGAAAGCCCCATATAGAACCTTTGACCCAACATCTGCTCAGGAATCCCATGGTGAGGACACTTAACAAGCATACCCTTGAATCTGCCCCAAGTTTCATGTAATGTTTCCATAGGTTTCTGCTTGAATCTCACGATCTCATCAATTTGTTGAGCTATCTTGTTAGGTGGATGAAACCTGTTGTGGAATTGTTTGACTAACTCATCCCAAGTTGCAATGGAGTTTATAGGGAGTGAGTTTAGCCATATATGTGCTGCTCCTATAACTGAGAATGGAAAGAGTAGTAATCTGATAGCTTGCGGAGTTACATTCGGTTGTCTTTGTGTTTTGCATATTGATAGAAAGTTTTTGAGGTGCTGCTGTGGATCTTCAACCTGAGACCCAGAGAATAATCCCTTGTTTCGCAACAAGTGGAGCATGTTGTTAGTAATCTGGAAAGACTCAGCTTGAATTGCTGGCACAACGATGGCAGTTGCCAAATTATCCGCTGTGGGTTGTGCCCAGTCGAACAATGCACCTTCCTGTGCCTCCTGTGCCTCTTGCATATTTAGCCGTGCTTGCTGGTTTTGAGCATTTATGTCACCCATGTCGAAGTCTAGTTTGATTGGTTGTTGAGATTGTTGAATTTGTTTGATGGCTTTGTTACGTGCCCGGAAGGTTTGCTCGGGGTCCGAGAGTCCTTCAATTAGTTCTCCAGTCCTTGCAGATTTTCTAGGCATGCACCCGAATACCCAAATCAACAAACGTCAAAATATTCAATGTAGAGTGTAGAAAGAACCTGAATACACAAGAATCTTGAAGTTCTGTCAATGGCAATTGACAATTCCGTTAATTCCCCGAGCAACGGCGCCAAAATTGATTCACGTCCAAGCAACGGTCGTAGTCAATATAACTTGGTCTAATAAGTCCAAGATCGATCCCACAGAGAATTAACCTACCAATTGCAACTATCACAACCCTAAAAGTACTTCCGAATCAAGTTCCCAAACTTTGAATATATATTTATGTGAATTTCGAACCACTACTTTGCAATAATTAAGAATGCTTGAAAGAAAGAATTGAGTATGGAGTAAAAAGAATATTATGAGAAGGACTAAGGTATTGATTTCCCCTATTGATAGAATCCCTTATCGTTATGCTCATACAAATTGTTAATATATTCTATCAATCATGAACGCTATGTGTATCATAACCATCTCCCGATCAATTACAATAATTTACTAGTGCACTCTCCCGAGCTACCCTAGCTAGCTTTAATTTGAATAGTTCGCTTAAGATTGCACCCAAGACTTTGTTATTCCTAACCCCGTCTTTATGCCTAAAGTTATAGATTCCTCCAATAACCTAGGTGTGGTGTTGTTCAACAATAAACCTAAATATGCACTCTTTTCCAAGTTATGCACACTAAATAGGCACCGCTAATTGGGACGTCTACCAATTAACTACAATAAGAATGAAGTTGAACAAATAGAAATCTAAGTCACAATTTGTAATCACATAAATGATAAGTTCATCACTCAATAGGTTCCATCAAAACCTTAGAAAAGAATTTAGCTACTCATGCTAGAAGAAACAAGAATAATAATTGAAATCATAAAGAAATACTTGATATAAAAGAAAAGAAAAAGTTTGAGAGGAATCTCTCTTACTAAAAACCTTGCAAAAGTAATGAAATAAATATTCCATGCCTCTATGGGGCAAACTAGGAGTTTATATAGAGGTTTTAGGGCTTTAAAACTAAATTCGAGTCTATTTGGGATTGCTGCTGTGGAACCTTCCGCGGTTCGTTCGCGGCCGCGAGCGGACCGCGAACAGTCAAACTTCAGAGGCCTTCTTTTTTCGCGGTTCATCCGCGGCCGCGAGTGAACCGCGGATGAACAGTGCGTCTGATTCTTCCCTGCTTCTTCAAGCCCTCTTCACTTTAGCTCTTCTTTTGGCATTTTCATCAACCTAGGACTCCAAAATAGCTCTTTATGGGATCCAATGTATCACATGTACCTGTAAAACACAATCGAACACTAATCAAAGCATTTTGTCCTCATAAACAATATTAATTCCATAACAAAGTGTGATTATTTAGGGCAAAATTACAGTCAAATTCACCTATTATCACATAACACCATTCCACTCAAATGTCATACCATACGATTACACTGCCGAAGCCAGGAGAAAAGGAAAGACCAGAATAGGAGAAACGACTGCCGCACAGGAATGATTAGAAAAGGGAGGGTCTATACCCTAGAGCACCTAGCCGAATCCAGTAAGCAAGACCTAGGACGCCCCATTGAGACCAGACCCGATGAGCTTTAGAGGAAAATACAGGTGAAGGAATACTTGATCGCTAAACAGTTGAACAAAACACCAGCAGAAATATCTATCTTAGCTCTTCTGCAAAGTTCATATGCTCACAAGAGTGCCTTAATGAAGATACTGAACGAAGCCTATGTGCCAACCTACATAACTGGGGGCAAGATGGAGAATATGGTGGGACAAGTACTGGAAAGCCACAAAATAACCTTCCACGAATACGAATTGCCGCCAGAGAGTTTGAGTCATAACAAGGCACTGCACATGGGGCTATCAACGGTAAAGCTTTCGATGGGTCCCATAAATCTACTATTGGAGAAATCAAAGGTTCTTTCAAATGGGACCAACATGGTTCGACATTGACTTCCAAGTAATAGATGTGCCGGCATCCTACAACCTGCTGTTAGGACGCCCCTAGATCTATGCTGTCGGAGATGTAGCATCGACCCTGCATCAGGCGGTAACTAAATAAGGCTCAAAGGGGTTAACTAAGATATTATATACAGGTGGATTCACAGCTTTTTTTTATTATGGGGTTGCACAAAGAAATACCTCTATCATGTGTATAACTAAATAACTTCTATTTCGCTTTGCACGCACATGGCAAGTTTTAGGTATCATGTGTAAATATATAATGCAGGTAAAAATGTCACACACCCTTAGTATGCAACTCATTCTGAATTGGGTTCATCTACAAAGTCATACAAATGTTCAAGCAAGCCACACCGTGCAAGTTAAGGCATATAATAGAATCTACGGTCAAGCTTTAGATAATACACTCTCAAGTTTTTATTAATTTTGCAAGTGTGTATACTTGGGGTTATATATCAACCTTCACCCATTTAAACCTAAAATAGAAAAAAAAAAAAAATCTACCTAACCGTGTTCAATAAAAACCATTGGAAAAAAATTGTGGCCAAAAGAAAAACCAAGGGGGGTATAATACACTACCTAAGAAAAAGAAAAGAAATAAAAAACAAATCTACATGGTCTACTACCCTCAAGAGTACTGTCCAAGTAGTCCATCATCAGGAAGAGCCCTCTACTATTGTTTTTGGGTTTTTCATGTTTTTTTTACTACGACTTCGACCCTTAAGAAACCCATCGACAAGTGTCCCTCATCGGGCCAAGCCAGCTAATATAATATACAACTAAATTATACTAGTTACATCAAACAGTATAGAGTAAGTCTCCCACCCTACACTTAAAATCATGGCATGTCCCCATGTCATGTAAACTGAATTAAAGCATAGAAGGGTTAGAATACGTCCCTGAGACTCAATCTGAGTTGGAGACTGTGGCGGGGTCGACACTACATGCTCGACCCAATGCTCTAAAAAATGCCATGAAGCGGCTCTCAGACCCGGACTGTTGTTGTGACATCGCATCTATGCGAATGTGCAGGCCGTCCACAGAAGTGCGTAGATGCACAACTTCTTCCTCCAAAGACCTAAGCATAGGTCGAGTGGACTGGGAACGGGATAGGCTAGCTCCAGAATGAGCGTGCCTAGATGGACCTGCAGAGTCAGTAGACCTCTTGGACTGGACAACTGGGACTGGGTCATCATCATCATCATCAATATCAATTGGGTCGGTACCTCAGCCAACTCGAACACCTGAAGCTTTAAATGGAGCATTTTGTGTCAAATCGCCATCAGTAGGTGTGAGCACGTGATTTTCGCCCTAAGCAATAAATTCCAAAATTAAAATAAACAATATTTTTGTGTGCAATTATATGTTTTGATTGAATAAGAAGCATTAGTGTGTGCAAAATAATTAGTACTAAAAATTAGAAAAATAAAAAAAATAGTTTAAGTACAAGTATTACAATTAAGGGATTTAAAAGGGAAAATTAACAAAATGCAATAATGTCGGAAATTAGAGAAAATAGTAGAAAAATGTCAAAAAATATCAGAAAATTAGAGAAAATGGGAAATTGAATAATTGAAAAGTATACAAAAAGAAAAAAATGAAATACAAAAGGAAATACTGAAAAAAATAATTAAAATGCCAAGAAAATACACAAAAATATAAAATTGGGCCAAATATGTAAACCCAATACACATTTGGCCCAAACCAATTAAAAGACCGGTCCAGCTCTTGAAATAACAATGATATCAGTCGTTCATCCCTTTAAATCCAATGGCTGAGACTTTATCCGGAATTAACTAATTAATTAAGATTTTAATCAAATCTGAGCCGTCCGTGTCTTGAGATCTGACGGATGTGAGATGGCCTGGGTTTTTAATGAGACAACATCGTTTGGGGTAAAATAATCCTGACCGTTGATCTCATTTGATCTAACAGCCAGGGACCAGTCAAATGTAACGGGTATATAAGCCCGGTCTCTCAAAAAGACCGGTCATTTCCTTAATACGCCTAACCCTAGCCGCCATCTTCACCTCTTCGTCTTCTTCTTCTCGAACCTTCACCGGCAATGGAGACTGGCCCATTTCCATGGCCTTCTCCTACCAACTCTCACCTCCCAACCCTCTTTCTTCCACTTCTCCACCATGAACCACCATGAAAACCCCAGAAACCCCGAAAAAACTTAGTTTCTTGAAATCACGGTCATCGGAGTTCTTCTCCGGTGACCAAAACTTATGAGAACCGCTCCCAAATTAACACCACCTAACCCTCATCCCCTGATCTATCACCCCTCATGAACAGTTTCTCTCGAATATCTCTCCAATTGTTCGAATCTTCCAAAATAGGTCACCGGAACCCTAACTCTGGTCGACCTAAAACCAAACCCCAAAACAAAACCCCTCCCTTATAACACCATGAACCCGTCTCTGCTAGTAAAACAATAAAAAGATTTCAACTTGAAGTCTGAGAGAAAAAACTGGGAAAGAAAGAAAAAGAAAAGGAAAAATAACAAGAAATAAAAAAAAGATAAAAGGGGAAATAGCACAGGAGACAGATCCTGCAAAGCTAAGTCCCCTTCCCTTCATTCTCTGTTTTTACATTTTTTATGTTCTTTCTTGTTTTCTCTGTTTACATGATTCATCTTCACCTTTTTATGTTTTAGCATGCTTTTCGTCTGATTTCTTTTCTTTTTAGTTGTTTATCTAATTGCATGTTTAGAATAGTTTCATTCTTTAATCTCTGTTTTAGTTTCTCTCTTAATAGCATGTCTCTTTGAGTCTCTTTGCTAATTGCTGTCTATTATGCTTAATCAAATATACCCGAGAATGATTAGGGTTTTCGTTAGTCTTTGACATGAGAAAGTTATGACTATGCCTCCTTTATGTTTAATTGACATATTCTGTTTGGAATCTGAATTATGAGTCTATTTGATTGAAAATCAACAATATTCAATCTCTTCTCTGAGTTTTGGTTAAATGACAAGAAATTTTGATTTTATGGCTATGTATGTAATTTAATGTGAAAGGGCTATGTTTGCAATAATTTTGTGTTATTTGACTGTTCTTAAGCCTAATGTACTTAGGTGATATTGGTTATAGCTGTAATAGTTTGGTAATTAGAGAAGTGGCTAAGTCTGAAAGCGTTGTTAAAGTTGTCAAGTAGGCTAAAATTGAAAAACAACATAAAATTAGTCATAATTGAAATAAGTGATAAGAGTGGTCAGTCTTGTAACTGACCAACTCTGTAGTTCTTTAGTTCTAAATTCAATGGCTAAGTTCAAAATTGGTTAATTTTGAAATAATCAGACTCAAGTCTGAAACTGGCTAAGCTCTGCAAGGCTTAGTTGGCCAGTGATAACTAATTGGCTAAAATTGCAAAGTTTAGTCCGAACATTGGACTGGCTAAACCTTAAATAGTATAGACTTAAGTAAATAAGTAGGCTAGTCCTGCTAATTAACTCTAATAACAGAAAAATGAAAAGAAAATAGGCCAGAATTGAAATAAGTTTGATGTTTATATCTAGCCAAGTCTTAAATGACTTCCTAATACTGGCCAGAAGATAAATAATAGCTGAAAACACCATACCCAGACTTGGATAAGGTCGAGTAAATAGTAAATGCCATTAAGGGCATAATAGGAATAGAAAATGGCATAATTGTGGATTTAATAGAGCCTATGAGGATATTAAAGACATTTAGGCCTATGATTTCTGCAATATTGCACAAAACTAAGGGTATAATAGACCCAAATAAAAGGCAAATTAGTAAATAACCTTAGCAAGTGGGGGTACACTAGTAAAACACCCCAAAAGAATCAATTACAACCTTCCAGCACATGCTGGAAGGCAAATTCAAATCTGAAAATGGTAGTTAAGTGTAACAATTGAAAGAATTCATGGGAGTAAATCTTAAATAACTTTTCACCTTTCCCCCCAAAATTTTCACCAATATCACCAATAAATAGACCACATTTGAGCCTGATTAGAGGCGGGATTTGTGAAATAGAAATTCGGAGAATACACATATAGATACTGTGATGACCCGGCCCGTCGTCATGGTAATTACCACCCCGTTATGTTGAAATTGTATGTTTTATGCTTTTATATCAGTGTTAAAGTCAATCGGGTGAGTTAGGAGTGATTTGGATTGGAAATGAGGCATATAGCCTTTGTGAAGGAAACTTGAATAAGGAAAGTCAACCCGGAGTTGACTATTTGGTTATAGGGCTCGGAATCGGATTCTGATGATTCGGTTAGTTCCGGGAGGTGATTTGTGACTTAGGGGAGCAATCGGAATTGAATTTGGAGGCCCGGTGTAGAAATAGGCTTGAATTGGCTAAGGTTGAATTTTGGCGAAATCCGATCGGTAGGTGAGATTTGGATCCGGGAGTCGGAATGGAATTCCGACAGTTGCAGTAGCTCCGTTAGGTGATTTTGGATGTGCCTGCAAAATTTCAGGTCATTCGGACGTCGTTTGGTCGGGTTTTTGATTGATTGTGTAAATCGGAATGTTTTAAGGAATTTAGGCTTGAATCCATGTGTAATTGGTGATTTTAATGTTTAGGATGATGTTTTCATGGTTGGAACAAGTTCGTATCGTGTTTTGGGGAATGTTGGTGGTTTTCGTTGGGGTCCCGGGGGCCTCGGGGTATTTTCGGATGGTTAAACGGAAGAAAATCATGGAAATTGCAGGTTAAAGTATTCTGGTTCTGTCATTTTCGCCCCTGCGGAAATGTGGGCGCGGAGGCGAGTCCGCAGGAGCGGACTGAGGAGTGCAGGAGCGCTTGGCATCACAGAAGCGGAATCCTTTCCGCTGAAGCGGCATCGCTGGTGCGAGCCAGTGATCGCAGAAGCGGACTAGATGGAAAATGAGAAGGTCTGCAGAAGCGGATTCTTGACCGCCTGGGCGAGTCCACAGGAGCGGACTCTGGTGCACAGAAGCGGGAGTTTTCGCAGAACGGAGGTTCAATCGCGGAAGCGGACGCGCGTAAGCGGTCCTTTTCTCACAGAAGCGGAATTGGCCAGCTAGGCCTGGAACCGCTGAAGCGACCCTTGGTCGCAGAAGCGGTTCCGCAGGGGCGGAAAAAGATCCGCAGAAGCGAAAATCGCCGTGAGTTAAGTGTATCAGAAGTTAGAAAATTTTAGAAACATTTCACACATTTGGGTCTGGGCTTTAGAGGCGATTTGGGCGATTTTGAAGAGAAATTCAAGGGAAATCATCAGGTAATCAACTATGGACTTAAACTATGATTAGTATTGGTAATATTATGCAATTATATCATGAAAATGGAGGAATTTGGGGTAATTTATGGAGGATTGAGCCCTAGGCTTGAACATTAGAAAATCAAGGTTTTGAATGGGTAAATGGAGTTCGAATTTGGTAAAATTGATATGCTTAGACTCGTATTGAGATGAGGGTTCCAAATATGTGACTTTTGTAATTTTTCAACAAGCATACCGAAAGTCGGGTTTTGACAACTTTGGGAATTTTGATGTAAATTGAGTTGTTTTGATTAGGTGTCGTCCCATTGGCCTAATTTGTGGTATTTCTATTGTATTTGATCATATTCTACGCCTGCGGAGCTTGATTCTCGTGGCAAGGGCATTGCGGAGTAGTCGTCGCGCCGTATTGAGGTGAGTAATAGATGTGGGTGATGACCGGCGGGTTCGAAACCCCGGTATACCACTTTGTGACGCTGTATAGCGGCGAGACACGTACTCTCTTGTGAGTGCGGGGTCGATTGTGATTGGGGATTATGACATAGTCCGACTTGTTGATACTGTATTATGATATTAGGCTATTCATGAGCCGTCGAACCTCCTTCTCGGATGGTTGCATATTATACTATGATATTGGCTACTCTTGAGCCGAGGAACCCCCTTCTTGGGCGGTTGAGTATACTTGTGGGCCGTGAGCCAGTTATTGGATCCCGCGAGGATCGTTATCATTGTCTTATCATATTGACATGTTAGTTACTACCAGTCCGTAGCTATTTCTGTTATCATGCTATTTCCAATCTCCGGAACTTGATATTACTGTTTTCAACTGAAAAATGATAAAAGATGTTTTCAAAAACTACTTTTGAGCCTACGAGGCTGTAATTGCATATTAGCTGACTGGTAGTGGATCGGGCTGCACGTCGTAGTATATATATTGGATCGGACTGCACGCCGCAGTGATATTGTGCTTGGGCTGTAAGAGCCCCTCCGGAGTCTGAACCCCCACAATGAGCACGGGTACCAAAATTAGATCGGGCTACGCGCCGTAGCGGTCATATCATGCATTGCATTGCATTTAGCTAAATCTGCTAGTTGTTATACTATTTTGCTGGTACTTGTTGGTACAGGTACAGTTGATATTGATTCTGTGACAGTGTATTTGATTACAGCTTTACATAGTGCTTTATTGCGGATTTCTTATCTGCGTTGTCTTACCCTTGTTTATTACCACTGAGTCTGGCAGTACTCATTTTACTCCCCTGCACCTTGTGTGCAGATCCAGGTACCTCTCAGCAGTGATCCAGTAGCTGTGCGAGGCGACGTTTGTGGATATTCAAGGTAGCTGAGAGTCCGCAGGACCCGATATTCCTTCTTACTATCTTGATTTTGCATTGACTTTTCCTTCTGCACTTGGTATCTTGTAAACCTTTATACACTCATGTTCGGTAGAGGCTCATGACTCTTGACCCTTGGTCTATGGGAGTTGATGTATTATGGGACTTGGTTCCCCGTTTTCGTTATATGTATCGCTGTTATTTCGTGAATTAATATGCTTAAATGGGCTACAGAGAGCTTCTAGCTCCGTTGTTGATATTGATTGGTCAGGCTGGCTTAGCAATGTGCTGGGCGCCATCACGACCGGATTTGGGGTCGTGACAGATAAATAAGGTGAAATCTGCCTGGGTTTGGTCGAAGCTTATTCCTGAAGCTGTAGGAGATCTTCTATTGGATTTTACTAGTTTTATACTGCTTGTTGCTGGGTATTTGCTTTGCTGTTCTCTGGGATTCGATTGCTTGCCGAAATTCACTCTTATTGCTGTTGCATCATCTGCTGTGGTTTAACTTCTACTTCCTGCTTATTCTCCCTTAGACTCATTGGTATTTTTTGCTGAATCAGGTACACAATCTCTATTCGAGCAATGTAATTGAAGTCAAATTGATGAAATGAAAAGCCTGATTCGAGTTTTAAAAGCTTTTCTGCTATTTGTTTTCCTTATATTTAATGTGTGAGTAGTTTAACTTGTAATTTGGTAGGACATGTTGTAATTAACTCCATGAGAGGCATGGATGAACTGAAAAACAATGTAATAAAGTAGTATGTAGATTGTAGTAATAGTAGTAGTCGTAATCACCTAGCTAATAAAATAGGATTAATAACTAAATCCGGTACAAAAGTGAATCTGCAAATGAATAGGTAATTAACAATATTAGTATACAGAAGTTAACTTAATCGAAATTAATTAGATTAATTTGAGTGACATTACTAGTTAACGAAACATTGCAGTTACATAAAGTCTCATATCATGTTAATTTAGTCTCAAGTTTAATCGCTCAAATAGCTCTCTGAAAACTGCAAATGATTGAGTATAGCATCTTATCAATAATATAGATTAGTTTTAGATATTACATAACTGCAATTCATTAGTTCAAATAGTTGTCAAATGCAAAAACAAAAATAGTCTATTAATTATATGTAATTCACATTATACATTCAAAGTTTGAGATTATTCGTGTAATACTGTAATTCATTTCCTTTATTGAATAAAAAGTAGTTTGAATTCTGTTACATTTTGAATACTGCTCTTCCGTGTAAATAATGATTCATGTTTATTGTTCTTATTTTCTAATTACACATGATCTGGGCCTAATAAGCTACGAAGGCCCATATCTAAGCGAAAACAATATTGGGCTTTCTGCTCAACCTGCTTCGGCGAATTCCTGGGTTTTCAATACCTAGGAATGTAACTTGATACATTAATCGCAAGCCCAGAATACCCAGGCCAATGTAGATAGAAATAAGGGCCTGGAGTTGAACTCTGAAAACCAATGAACTAAGGAAAAACCAATAGAAACACATAGCACATATTAGGAACAGCCTATAAAAAATAAGTTGGGATGAGCCTCGCATTGAAAACGAAACAGCGGGGCCCCCAAATAAATAAGTAAATTATATATGTTAGACTCGGGAAGGTTGTTAGATAATTTCACAACCTTTACAAAATATTAAAAAGTCGATAGACGGTTAGGGCATGATTTAAGAATATATTTTCCTTAATACGAGTGCACATTTGATGTGACTCAAATCATAAATCTCGGCGAAGTCGAAGCGTGTTAAGGTTCACAGGCGTACTGGTTGCGGTGTGATTCGAAATACATTTTTGCGAAGTCGTAATTTGTAAAAAATATTAAAATTGAAACATGTGTATATTGTTAAAAGGCATAAAATAAGTCATATAAAACCAAAAATGACAGTTGAGCGACCATGCTAAAACCACGGAATCCGGGAGTGCCTAATACCTTCTCCCGGGTTAACAGAATTCCTTATCCAGGTTTCTAGTTTCGCAGACTGTAATACAGAGTCAATTTCCTCAGATTCGGGATTAACCGGTGACTTGGGACACCATTAGCTTCCCAAGTGGCGAATCTGAAAATCATAAATAAAATCCCGGACCGATTGTCCTTTATTTGGAAAAACTCCTTCCTCGTTGTTATTATATCCCTTCCCGGATATTCATAATATCGAGGTATACCTTATTCTCCTAATCAGGAATTAAACCAAATGGTAGTAAAAAGGGAGGTGTGACAGCTCTGGTGACTCTGGTGGGAATAAGTAAACTAGAACTTCGGTTTCAGGGTTTAAGAATTTGAGCTCGTTAGAATTGCCATTCTCGGTATTATTTGACTTTGTTATATGCCTTGACTAACATGCTACGTGTTTTACCGCTTTGATATTTTGTGGATTGTGTATATAAATTGTGCCGAAAACCCTTCTCTTCTTCACCTCCGGGGATGTGCTTAATGGTTGAGACTCCCTTTTCTGTTAAGTTATACCCAAAATAAGAAATAGAGGTCAGATAAGTTACAAAACCGAATCACCCCGCGGGTCACCGGTACGTAGCCCCCTCCTCAATCCGAGTTGTCCGCTCGGGTGCACGGTCTAGCACTCTATGAAACTATAAGATATTGAACATAAGTCTAGGACGATTATTTTAATCATAACTGACTTAGGGGACTCAATACAGGGGTTGGGTCCGTCTAGGACAGGTGACCTGGTAATTAAAGACCAGGCATATTATATGTTGCATTTTTAATTGTCTTTGATCATTGTGCGGACCGGCAAAATTCCCGAGAAAATAGAAAGAGAATATTCTGAAAAGAAAAAGAGAAAGATATTGACAAAAAAGTTGTTAGAAATTTGAAAAGAAAATCTGAAAATAAATAGGAAAGAACTTTGTTGTTGAAATAATTGGTCAAATAATCTGACCGAACTACGCAGGTTTGATTCTCGTCATTAGGTGGGATACGTAGGCAACCCTTGAACGGGTCCAACCACCCTTTTAGAAAATGACCAAAAAACATTTTAGTTTTAAATAATCGAAGTGATCGCTATTTTTGGAAATAGCCGAATGTTCCGAAAGGACGCCGGAAGTCTGTTTTGGCAAAAATGGCCACTTCAAAAATAATGTATTTTTCTTATTCAAAATAAAAACCTGAGAAGGTTACAAAATGAAAATTGGTTTTGAAAAAAAAATATTTTTCTTTTTCTAAATAAAATCGTCTTTAATAAATGTGCAGGATGAGCACGATACAGAATGAACCCTTCACTTTAATGAACAAAATCTCTTTGGAGCTAAGATTATGGTGGAACGACATGGGACAAGAAGGACAAGATTGGGTCAAATGTTATTTGAAAGACCTTACGGGATTAATAGACATAATTCCCCGAGGCGATATAATTCGAGCACTTGTTACATGCTGGGATCATGCACCCAATGTCCTACATTTCTCGGACTTTGAACTCACTCCTACTCTTGAGGAAGCTGCTTACTATATAAGGAAAAATGAGGTCCCATTAAAAGAGAAATACCTGGTGGCTCCAAGAGTGATAACGGTGCACCGATTTCTCGACTCTTTGAAGATTGCTCGGAACATCCACAACGAGGACTTGGCTAATGGGTTTTGCTCCTTAAACTTCATCTACAGTAGCTATGGACATGTCGGGGGTTTCAATGGCCCTACAAACAAATTCTGTAGTAAGTCCAACTGAGCTAAATGGGAGGAACATCGACGATTCGCTTTTCTGGTGGCGTTTCTCGGGCTAATCATATTTCCAAGAAAGGATGGGCATATTGATACAAGAATCACCGGGGTGGCCAGCACATTGATTGTACAGGATAAATGCGCTTTGGCCCCAATGATCATAGCCGATATCTACCGTGCCCTAACAACATGTAAAGCGGGGTACAATTTCTTTGAGAGATGTAACTTGATTTTGCAAATTTGGTTGATAGAACATCTATGCCGTCATCCTTCGCTCTCAAGCTGTGGGCCGTCAGAAAGAACGTGCCTTGAAGAATTCTATACGAGGACAAAAGAGGTTAAGCTACCGGAGGGAGTTAAAGGTTGGATTTCATACTTGTGATCGTTGATCGATAGCCAAATCGATTGGGCATATGGATGGTTGCCCCTCGATGAGGTGATATACATGCCGATGGAAGGGTCACATTTCTTGATCATGGGCTTAAAAAGCATCCAGCCTTATGCACCGTACGATGTCTTACGATAGCTTGCAAGATATCTAGTTATACCAAAGGATAGGGACATCAGTTTGCAAGTAATAAAGATTAGTCCGGATGGGCAATTCCCGGAAGCAAAGATCCGACAGATTTGGAATGAGTGTCAAAAGTTCAAGGTAGAAACTTGTGTGGAAAACAGAGCTCAGGGATAAGTATCGCCAGGGTATGCAGCATGGTATCGTCGGGGTATTGAGCGTGATAGACCGATGAAAAGGCCTCACATTCAAGATTTGGCTGAGCAGTCTAAGGAATACGGAAATTGGGTGGCCAAAGAAAATAAGTATAAAGCCAAGATCAGTTTGCTAGAGAAACAGTTTCGAGATCTCCAATTCGAGAGCAGTTTACAAGCAGCATCTGACGAAGGAGAAAAGAAGCAGCTGAAAAAAGAGAATGAAACCTTAAAGGCTCAAGTTGCAAAAATGAAAATTGCATCCGAGACCCCGGTTCTCTTAGCCCGAGACAAGAAACTGATTGAAAACCTTCGGCGCAAAATAAATGACTACAGCCTTGATCTTGGCTAAGCAGAAAAGGAGTTAGTCAGGGTTCGGAAGCAACTGGCCAGAGATGCCGAGGAAAGGGCTAGAATGGTTCAGCAACTACAAGATAAACATGAAGTTGAGGTAGCTCGATTGAGAAAGAAAGTCATTACAACCACAGTCAAAAGTAGTAAGATAATCAAAGAGTTTGATGAAGAAAGAGATCATTGTTACACAGCTATGGCTTGATTAGAATTCGAGTTACAACAACTACAGAAAGAGAACTAACAAACCTTAGACGCTCGCACCAAACATATCAGCAGGCTGCTTCAAGAAAAAGGTTTCATTCCAGAAAGAATTGTCCATATTGCTCAGTACATCACCAGAAAATGCCAATCGTGTGAAGATATGTCCTAGGCAACATTTGCATCAGCCATAAAGTTCTTTGTAAAGTAAGTCATGTCCGACCTAGACAAACTCCAAAGTGGATTAGCATATAGGCCCGTGGCAAGACCGAACGACGTCTCGCGGGCATTAGGAGCATTAATGTACTCATAGGGCATGCATTTTGTATTTGTATTCCTTTTGCATTAGTAGCACAACATCATTTTGTAAATCAATGTTTTCTAGTATCAATGAAAAGTTCAAAAAAGTTGTTGCTAATCTTTTTCCACTTCAAAATCAATTATCTGGGCGATAGGCAAATATGTAGGAACGAAAAGCAATTTGAAAATGAAGAAAAAGTAGAAAAAAGAAAGAAGAAAGAAAAAAGAATGAAAAAGAGGAAAAGAAGAAAGAAAAAGAATGAAAAAAAAAGGGAGAAAAGAAAGAAAAAAAAAGATGAATAAAGAGATGAATGTCGATTCAAAATGGAATAAGTGCCGGGATGATGTATAATGATCAAGGGCAAAAGTTGTAATCTTTAATCATTGTATCTTACCCCATTTATGTACTAACTATTAACAAGTGTTGTTGTTTATGAGAATCAGATTTTAGCTGGCAACTGGTATTCTAGAAAATCATCATTAGAACACACGATCAAAAGCTATGTCTAAGGCTGTGACTCAGGAGATTGAACCAACTATCATGGACCTAGTACAGGAAGAAGAGGTTGTGGATGTTGCGGGAATGAAAGAGGAGATGTATAAGCTAAAGCAGCAAATGTCGGAAATGTACCAAGCCTGGTCCAGGGGGCAACCTCTACCTACATATCCAGCCAATTCAGCATATGTCCCTCCCGCCAATCCTAATCCTGAACCACCTACCATGAACTGATCCTCCACGTACCCAGACTACCAACACTACTATGCCATAACTTCACAGGCACCACCACCACTGTCCAAATAGATTCCACCTCAACCACCACAGGTCACCCTGGTGTATGTGGCGCCACCACCTATTGCTCTGCATAAATCGTCAAGTGAACCTGTGTTCCATGTGCAAGACACACATTACTATCCCCCGGAGCTGACATTCAGGCAGCAGGACACCTATACCCCACTTATGGAGATGACGGAGGAAAAGCCCGTTAAGAAATTGGAGCAAGAGGAAATGGCACGGAAGATGAGAAGTATAGAACAATCTTTCCTTAACATACAAGGGCTAGGAGGCCAAGTGAGTGTCGCATATAAAGATTTGTGTTTGTTTCCAGAAGTACAGCTCCCGGTTGGATTCAATCTACCTAAGTTTGACATATATGATGGACACGGGGATCCTGTAGCCCATCTCAGGGGTTATTGTAGCAAGATGTATGGTTCAGGGGGAAAAGATGAACTTTTGATGGCATATTTTAGCCAGAGTTTGAGCGGTTCTGCGCTGGAGTGGTATACACGTCAGGATCACACCAGCTGGTTCATCTAGGATGATCTAGCTCAGTTATTTGCTAACCACTTCTAGTACAACTTAGAGATAATTCCAGACAGGCTGTCACTAACAAAGATGGAAAAGAAGCCCGGGGAAAGTTTTCGGGAGTACGTCTTTAGATGGAGAGAACAAGCGGCACAAGTGGATCCTCCTATGAAGGAGACAAAAATGGTGGATTATTTTCTGCAGGCCTTAGAGCCTACTTACTATGGCCATCTGGTATCGGCTATTGGTAAAAATTTTAATGAAGTGGTGAAAATGGGGAGTTTCGTAGAGGAAGGATTGAAAACCAACAAATTCATGAGCTTTTCGGCTATCAAAGCCACGAATCAGGAGATATAAACCGAAAATGGGGGATCTATTGGTAAAAAGAAGAAGGAAGAGGTTGCAGTTGTTGAAAGTAGACCGTGGTCTCGGGGCCAAAATACATACCACCACCCACCTCATCCATACCAATCATACCCACCAGCACCTTACAACCTACCTCCACCATATCATCCACCCACTACCCCACATTATTCCATCCCACATGCACAACATTACCCATCACCTCCACATGTATGGAGATCCCAAATTCCACAGAACGTCTACCACACACAAAACACCTACCCACCTTCCGGAACCTATAAGAACCCAAATAGACCCAGCTTCCGTCCGGATCCAGAATTGAGAAACAAAGCCCAAACAAAGAAAACATTCACTCCACTGGGGGAGTCTTACACCAGTCTCTATCATCGTCTGAAAGAGTTGGGGATGCTAAGCCTGATTGAGCCAAAACTTCCAAAGCCACCACCTAGAAATATTGACTAGTCAGTCAGATGTGAATATTGCTTCGGGGCACCGGGGCACAATACTGAAATGTGTTGGCATTTGAAATCTGCTATATAGGAGCTCATTGACACTAGGAGGATCGAGGTGCAGGCTCTAGAGGCTCCTAATATTACTCGGAATCCATTACCAACTCATCTTGAGACATACATGATAGAGTTAGAGCAAGGAGAAAGTAGAAAGAAACCACCCCAATCGGGGATGATGATAAAAGCCATAACAAAGTGGAGAAAGAGGTTGAGAAAGAGAAAACGATAGCCGAGTTACCAGTGAAAAATCCGCCAGTGGTTGAAACTATGAAAATTGTGGTGCTAGGAGCTAAACCGTTGTTGACGGTAAAAGGGGCATACGTGGAACCTGTATTCATAAAACGGATGGTGCAAATGCCGGTGGTAGATACTAAAGCCATACCTTGGAACTACAACAAAGTCACAGTGATGTACAGGGGAAAGGAGGTTACAGGAGAGGTCAATGAAACACATGGCCTCACTCATTCCGGGCGATGCTTTGCCCCAGAAGAGTTAAGGAAAATGAAGGTGGTGAAGGAGAGTCATGTGAAGAAACCGATTTCTGAAGAAGATAAAAGCTCAAGACTATTCAATAGTAGAGCAGCTGAGAAAGACACCTGCACTAATTCATTGCTTTCATTGTTAATTCACTCAGAAGAGCATAGGAATACGTTGTTGAAGATTCTGAATAAAGCACATTTCCCAGAGAAAATCTCAGTTTGCCATCTTGAGAAGATCACGAATAAAATATTTGAGACGAACAAGATAACATTCTCGGATAATGAATTGCCAGTTGAAGGCACGGAGAACAACAAAGTACTTTATCTCACCGTCAAAAGTGAAGAATAGGTGGTTACTCGGGTCCTAATAGATAACGGGTCAAGTGCAAACATTTGTCCACTCTCAACTCTCGAAAAACTGATGATTAATCCTGATAGAATCCGTCGAAACAGTGTGAGTGTTCGATGGTTTGACGGAGGGAGCAAAAATACTTTTGGAGACATTGTGCTGAAAGTCACCATTGGACTGGTGGAATTTACCATGGAATTCCAGGTGTTGGATGTCATTGTTTCTTATTATCTATTACTGGGACGGCCATGGATCCATGCGGCCAAAGCTGTACCATCTTCCCTGCACCAAATGGTAAAATTCGAATGGGAATAGCAAGAAATTACAGTGCATGGAGATGAAGATGCTTGTAACACCATAATGCCTTTTGAAGAAATCGAAGGGGACAAGGGCCCATGGGTGTATCAGGTGACGGATACTGTGATAGTTAACAAGATATTTGAAGGGGAGAGCATGCCAATTCCTGCAGTGGAATGTACCGCAGTAATGGTGGCTAAAGAGATGATCAGAAATGGATTCGCGCCGGGAAAAAGATTGGGGATAGCCTTACAGGGAATAACACAGCCTCTCCATCTACCGGGAAACAATGACACCTTTGGCTTGGGCTTTAAACCTACTTATACCGACATCCAAAGAGCCAAAGAACGAAGAAGAAAAGTTGGACCCTCCCGAAACCAATCCCAAAATTATCTGACACCTTCATTAGGCCTGGTACACAAAGACATTTGAAAACTGCTGCGTCAAGGTATGCTGAGATAAAGCCAGATGTGGAGCTTCTCGCAAGGTTTGAAATGTTGTTCGGGGATGTAAACATGTTGGAGATGGGTGAGGGGACTGGTAAGATGGATATCCAGTTCGTGGAACCCAACACATCACTTAATAATTGGGAAGCTACTCCTCTTCCGATCAGGGGGGAGTTGTGGTAGTTAGCTTTCAAAAATATTTCATCTTTCCCAAAGCTGTTTTTATTTTATAATCCCCAAACCCCACTGAAATCAAATGTATCCAACCTCTGTTATTTTTTCGAAAAAAATAATATCAATGAAATGCAATTTCTTCGTCTTTCTTCATTTTGCCTTATTTTTATCTTTTCTTTTTGTACAGTTCAATATTCGCTGATTCCGATGATATGTCATGTATGAAGGATTCCTGTCCCAGTCTTGACAATCGATTAGTTATTCAAGAGATTGAAAATGAAAGTGAAATATAATATGAAGATGAGGAAACACTGGAGGAAATTAGTAAAGACTTGAATCAATATGAGGAAAACCCCAAACCGAACTTAAATGAGGCAGAATTTATTAATCTGGAGAGTGAGGATAATGTCCGGGAAACAAAAATCATTGTACACCTAGAAGATTCCCTCAGAGAAGAGCTAATAAAGTTATTACATGAATACAAGGACATATTTTCCTGGTCTTATGATGACATGCCCGGACTCAGCACTGATTTGGTGGTACACAAGTTGCCTATATATCCAGAATGTCGGCCTGTAAAACAAAAGTTGAGAAAGTTCAAAACGGACATCAGCATAAAAATAAAAGAAGAGATGAATAAGCAATTTGAGGCGAAGGTCATACGAGTTACTAAGTACCACACCTGGTTAGCAAATGTTGTGCCAGTTCCAAAGAAAGACGGAAAAACCAGATTGTGTGTTGATTACAGAGACCTCAACAAGGCTAGTCCAAAGGACGATTTTCCATTACCAAATATCCATATACTAATCGACAATTGCGCCAAGCATGAAATTGGCTCTTTTGTAGATTGTTATGCGGGTTATCACCATATCCTAATGGACGAAGAAGATGCAGAGAAAACAACTTTTATCACGCCTTGGGGAACCTACTGCTATAGAGTGATGCCGTTCGGGCTAAAGAATGCCGGAGCCACTTATATGAGAGCAATGACAACAATGTTTCATGATATAATGCATCGAGAAATTGAAGTGTATGTGGACGATGTCATCATAAAGTCCAATAAGCAACAAGATCATAACAAAGACTTGAGGAAGTTCTTTCAAAGGCTCCGAAGATATAATCTTAAGCTCAATCCAGCAAAATGTGCTTTTGGAGTACCTTCAGGGAAGCTATTGGGATTTATAGTCAGTCGGCGAGGTATTGAACTAGATCCGTCAAAGATAAAAGCAATCCAGAGTTTGTGTCACGACCCCAAATCCGGTCGTGATGGCGCCCAGCACATTGCTAAGCCAGCCTGACCAATCGATAACAATAACGGAGCTAGAAGCTCTCTTTAGCCCATATAAGCATATTAAATCACGAAGCAATAGCGATACCAATAACGAAAACGGGGAACCAAGTCCCATAATACATCAACTCCCATAGACCAAGGGTCAAGAGTCATGAGCCTCTACCGAACGTAATTGTATAAAGGTTTACAAGATACCAAGTGCGGAAAGAAAAGTCAATACAACATCAAGACAAGTAAGAAGGAATATCGGGTCCTGCGGACTCTACAGCCTACCTCGAATATCCACAAACGTCGCCTCGCACAGCCACTGGATCACTGCTGCTGAGAGGTACCCGGATCCGCACACAAGGTGCAGGGAGTAAAATGAGTACCGCCAGACTCAGTGGTAATAAACAAGGGTAAGAAAGTGCAGATAAGAAATCCGCAATAAAGCACTATGTAAAGCTATAATCAGCTACCTTGTCATAGAATCAATATTCACTGTACATGTACCAACAAATACCAATAAATAGCATAACAACTAGCAGATGTAGCTAAATGCAATGCAATGCATGATATGACCGCTACGGCCCGTAGCCCGACTCCAATTTTTGGGTACACGTGCTCACTGTGGGGGTTCAGACTCCGAGGGGCTCCTACAGCCCAAGCACATCTCATAGAGATATTCTCGCGGCGTGCAGTCCGATCCAACATATATCCTGCTGCGGCGTGCAGCCCGATCCACTACTAGTCAGCTAATATGCAGATACAGCCTCGCAGGCTCAAAATAGTTTTTGAAAACTCTTTTATCATTTTTCAGTTGGAAAACAATAATACCAAGTTCCAGAGATTGGAATTAGCATAATAACAAAAATAGCTGCGGACTAGTAGTAAACTAGCATGTCTATATGATAAGACAATGATAACGATCCTCGCGGGATCCAATAACTGGCTCACGGCCCACATGTATACTCAACCGCCCAAGAAGGGGGTTCCTCGGCTCAAGAGTGGCCATTATCACAATATATATATATATATGCAACCATCCGAGAAGGAGGTTCGACGGCTCGAGAATAGCCAATAATACAATATCAACAGGTCGGACTAATATATAGTCTCCAGTTCATGATCGACCCCGCACTCTCAAGAGTGTGCGTGTCTCGCCGCTATACAGCGTCACAAAGTGGTATACCGGGGTTTCGAACCCGCCGGTCATCACCCACATCTATTACTCACCTCAATACGGCGCGACGACTACTCCGCAATGCCCTTGCCACGAGAATCAAGCTCCGCACGCGTAGAATCTGATCAAATACAGTAGAAACACAACAAATTAGGCCAATGGGACGACACCCAATCAAAACAACTCAATTTACATCAAAATTCCCAAAGTTGTCAAAACCCGACTTTCGGTACGCTTGTCGAAAAATCACGAAAGTCACATATTCGGAACCCTCATCTCAATACGAGTCTAAGCATATCAATTTTACCAAATTCGGACTCCATTTGCCCATTCAAAACCTTGATTTTCTAAAGTTCAAGCCTAGGGCTAAATCCTCCATAAATTACCCCAAATTCCTCCATTTTCATGATATAATTGCATAATATTACCAATACTAATCATAGTTTAAGTCCATAGTTGATTACCCGATGATTTCCCTTGAGTTTCTCTTCAAAATCGCCCAAATCGCCTCTAAAGCCGAGACCCAAATGTGTGAAATGTTCTGAAATTTTTCTAACTTCTTATACACTTAACTCACAGCAATTTCCGCTTCTGCGGATAAAATTCCGCCCCTACGGAACCGCTTCTGCGACCTTTTGGTCGCTTCTGCGAACTCAGGCTCCTTTTGGCCATTTCCGCACCAGCGATTAAGGGACCGCCCCTGCGCATCCGCTTCTGCGGAAATTAGTCCGCTTCTGCGACCAAGAGTCCGCTTCAGCGGACTCGCCTCCGCGATCAATCACCCGCTTCTGCGGACCTCCCCATCGCGCCTCAGGACCGCTTCTGCGATCGCCCACTCGCACCAGCGATGCCGCTTCAGCGGAAAGGAGTCCGCTTCTGCGGAGCCAAGCGCCCCTGCGCCCCTCGTCCGCTTCTGCGGACTCGCTCCTGCGCCCATAATTCCGCAGGAGCGGAAACAACAGAAACAGGATCCCAACCTGCAATTTCCATGATTTTCTTCCGTTTAACCATCCGAAAACACCCCGAGGCCCCCGGGACCCCAACGAAAACCACCAACATACTCCAAAACATGATACGAACTTGTTCCAATCATAAAAACACCATCCTAAACATTAAAATCACCAATTACACACGGATTCAAGCCTAAATTCTTTAAAACATTCCGAATTACACAATCAATCAAAAACCCGACTAAACGACGTCCGAATGACCTGAAATTTTGCAGGCACATCCAAAATCACCTAATGAAGCTACAGAAATTGTCGGAATTCCATTCCGACCCCCGGATTAAAATATCACCTACCATTCGGATTTCGC
Organism: Nicotiana noctiflora; assembly: GCA_032618575.1. Taxonomy (NCBI): domain Eukaryota; kingdom Viridiplantae; phylum Streptophyta; class Magnoliopsida; order Solanales; family Solanaceae; genus Nicotiana; species Nicotiana noctiflora. The sequence goes on along the minus strand of JASVEL010000541.1, from coordinate 229,426 downwards.
CAAAATTCAACCTTAGCCAATTCAAGCCAATTTCTACACCGGGCCTCCAAATTCAATTCCGATCGCTCCCCTAAGTCACAAATCACCTCCCGGAACTAACCGAATTATCAGAATCCGGTTCCGAGCCCTCTAACCAAATAGTCAACTCCGGGTTGACTTTTCTTATTCAAGTTTCCTTCACAAAGGCTATATGCCTCATTTTCAATCCAATTCACTCCTAACTCACCCGATAGACTCTAACACTAATATAAAATCATAAAACATACAATTTCAACATAACGGGGTGGTAATTTCCATGACGACGGGCCGGGTCGTCACATTCTCCCCCTCTTAAGCAAACGCTCGTCCTCGAGCGGGTCAAGAAACATACCTGAAGTCTCAAACAAGTGAGGATATCTGCTCCGCATCTCCCGCTCGACCTCCCAAGTGGCCTCCTCCACGGGTCGACCTCTCCACCGAACCTTAACTGATGCAATCTCCTTAGACCTCAATTTTCTCACCTGACGTCCCAAAATGGCAATAGGCTCCACATCATAGGATAGATCACCATCAAGCTGAATGGTACCGAAGTCTAATACATGAGACGGATCTCCAATGTACTTCCGGAGCATAGACACGTGGAATACTGGATGAACACTGGATAAGCTGGGCGGCAAGGCCAACTCATATGCCACCTCTCCAACTCTCCTAAGTATCTCAAAAGGACCAATGTACCCGGGACTCAACTTCCCTTTCTTCCCAAACCTCATGACACCCTTCATAGGTGAAATCTTCAACAATACTCTGTCACCAACCATGAAAGACAACTCTCGAACTCTACGGTCCGCATAACTCTTCCGACGAGACTGCGCTGTACGAAGCCTCTCCTGGATCAACTTTGCTCTATCCAGAGCATCCTGGACTAACTCAGTCCCTATCAATCTAACCTCACCAGGCTCAAACCATCCCACGGGGGATCTACACCGCCTGCCATACAATGCCTCATACGGGGCCATCTGAATACTCGACTGATAACTGTTGTTGTAGGCAAACTCGGCAAGTGGTAGGAACTCATCCCACGAACCACCAAAATCAATCACACAAGCTCGCAACATATCCTCCAAGATCCGAATAGTGCGCTCAGACTGTCCGTCTGTCTGGGGGTGAAATGCTGTACTCAACTCAACCCTCGTACCCATCTCTCGCCGAAATGCTCTCCAAAATTGAGAAGTGAATTGAGTACCCCTGTCGGATATGATAGACACCGGAACTCCATGCAACCGAACAATCTCTCGAATAAAGATCGCCGCCAATCGCTCCGATGAGTAGGTAGTACTAACCGGAATGAAGTGAGCCGACTTGATCGACCTATCCACAATCACCCATACGAATCAAACTTCCTCGCCGTCCGAGGGAGTCCGGCGAACAAAGTCCATTGTGATCCTCTCCCATTTCCACTCGGGAATAACAATGCGCCGAAATACGCCACCGGCCTCTGATGCTCGTACTTAACCTGCCCTGACAGCTGAGGCACCGTGCTACATGTCCGACAATGTCCATTTTCATCTTTCTCCACCAATAGTGCTGTTTCAAATCTTGATACATCTTCGCGGCTCCTCGATGGATAGAATACCGCGAGCTATGGGCCTCCTCCAGAATCAACTCACGAAGGCCATCAACATTGGGCACACATATCCGGCCCCGCATCCTCAATACGCCGTCACTATCAATGGTGACATCTCTAGCATCATCATGCTGAACTCTGTCCCTCAGGACAGCCAAATGTGGATCATCATACTGGTGCTCACGAATACGATCATATAGAGATGACCGAGATACAACACAAGCCAATACCCTGCCGGGCTCCGAAATATCTAACCTCACTAGCCGATTGGCTAGCACCTGAACATCATAAGCAAATGGCCTCTCCTCAGCTGGAATATATGCCAAGCTCCCCATACTGACCGCCTTCCGGCTCAAAGCATCGGCCACCACATTGGCCTTCCCCGGATGATATAATATAGTAATGTCATAATCCTTCGGCAACTCAAGCCATCTCCGCTGTCTCAAATTAAGGTCTTTCTGTTTGAACAAGTGCTGGAGACTACGATGGTCGGTATACACCTCACAAGACACACCGTACAAATAGTGCCTCCAAATCTTCAAGGCATGAACAATGGCGGCTAGCTCCAAGTCATGAACAGGATAGTTCTTCTCATGCGGCTTCAACTGCCGAGAAGCATAAGCAATTACCTTTCCTTCCCGCATCAACACACAACCTATCCCCACTCTCGAGGCATCACAATAAACGGTATATGAACCTGAAGCTGATGGCAATACTAACACTGGAGCCGTGGTCAAAGCTGTCTTGAGCTTCTGAAAGCTCTCCTCGCACTCATCCGACCACACGAATGGTGCACCCTTCTGGGTCAATTTAGTCAATGAAGAAGCAATGGATGAAAATCCCCGAACAAACCGGCGATAATACCCCGCCAAGCCAAGAAAACTCCTGATCTCTGTAGCTGAGGATGGTCTAGGCCAACTCTGCACCGCCTCTATCTTTTTCTGATCAACCTGAATACCATTACGAGACACCACATGTCCCAGAAATGCTATGTACTCAAGCCAAAACTCGCACTTGGAGAATTTAGCGTATAGCTTCTCCTCCCTTAATCTCTGCAACACAATACTCAAATGCTGAGCATGCTCCTCCTGACTACGGGAGTAGACTAGAATGTCATCAATGAACACAATCACAAATGAATCCAAATAAGGCCTGAACACACTGTTCATCAGATGCATAAATGCTGCTGGGGCGTTGGTCAGCCCAAACGACATCACAAGAAACTCATAATGACCATATCGGGTCCCGAATGCAGTCTTCATAATATCCGAGTCCCTGATCTTCAGCTGATGATAGCCTGAACGAAGATCGATCTTAGAAAATACCCTCGCACCCTGTAACCGATCAAACAAATCATCTATGCGCGGTAGAGGGTACTTGTTCTTCACTGTCACTTTGTTCAATTGCCTATAATCAATACACATTCGCATGGAACCGTCTTTCTTTTTAACAAATAATACCGGCGCACCCCACGGAGACACACTAGGACTGATGAAACCCTTATCCAGAAGTTCTTGAAGCTGCTCTTTTAGTTCTTTCAACTCGGCTGGTGCCATTCGATAAGGAGGAATGGATATGGGCTGAGTGCCCGGTACCAAGTCAATGCCAAAATCAATATCCTTGTCCGACGGCATGCCCGGCAGGTCTGAGGGGAATACATCTGGGAAGTCCCTCACAACAGGTACAGAATCAATGCTAGGAGACTCGGCTCCCACATCTCTCACAAAAGCTAAGTACGATAAGCACCCTTTTTCAACCATCTTCTGAGCTTTTAAGAACGAAATAACACGGCTAGGGACGAAATCGGTCGAACCCCGCCACTCAATCTGAGAAATACCAGGAATGGCCAACGTAATCGTCTTAGCATGACAGTCCAATATAGCATGATACGGAGACAACCAGTCCATACCCAATATAACATCAAAGTCCACCATTCCCAACAATAACAAATCTGCCTGGGTCTCCAGACCCCCAATAGATATAACACAGGATCTATAGACATGATCCACAACGATCGTATCACCCACGGGGGTGGATACATGAACAGGCAAATCAAGACTACCACGAGTCGCACCCAAATAATGTGCAAAATAAGAGGACACGTAAGAATATGTGGACCCCGGATCAAATAGAACAGAGGCATCTCTGTGACAGACAGAAATGATACCCGTAATCACAGCATCGGAGGCAACTGCATCACGCCCGTCAGGAAGTGCATAGAACCGTGCCTGGCCTCCACCGTATCTCTCCTCGCCCTCGGGGCGACCACGAGAAGACCGACCTCCAACTCTACTAGACCGAGATGGTGCCGAAGAGGAGGGTCGATCCCTCTGCTGAGTCCCGCCCCTACGTAGTCGAGGGCACTGTCTCCTCACGTGGCCAAACTCACCACACTCATAACATGCACCCGGTGCCGGAGAAGGGTACTGAACTCTGGGCTGGGAGGGCACCAAGCGATGACCGACCCTGCTGAAACCCCCGTCGACCACGACCATGAGAACCTCCGCTCTGCGCTCTGGGCGGCCCGAACGAGAAGGTCTAGATGAGCGACCTCCGCTCCGCCGGGAATGCCCTCTAGATGGAGCACCACCGAAACTACCGAACTACGAGGCCTTTTGGCCTCCCGCTCCTCTCTCTCTCGACGACGATCCGCCTCAATGGAGCGTACCATATCAGCAACCTGCTCAAACGATGATGATAGAACTCGCTCGCTGGTCATAAGAATACGGATAGAGTAGTTGAGGCCATCAATGAACCTCCCGATCCTCTCCCTATCAGGTGGGGATCATCCATGTGGCATGCCTAGCCAACTAAGTGAATCTAAGCTCATACTGGGTCACAGACATGTCGCCCTGAATCAACCACTCGAACCGGCGACGTAGCTCCTCGCGACGAGACCGAGGTACATATTTCTCTAGAAAGAGAGTAGAGAACTGCTGCCATGTGAGAGGTGCTGCTCTTGCAGGCCTACGCCTCTCAAACTCCTCCCACCAATCAAATGCGGGACCAGTAAACTGAAATGTAGTAAATGAAACTCCGCCGGACTCAAGAATACCAGCCGTACGTAGCATCCTCTTGCACTTATCTAAGAAACCCCGAGCATTCTCGCCCTCATTACCACAAAAATAGGGTGGCTGGAGTCTACCAAATCTCTCTAGACGACGCTGCTCGTCGGCGGGCATAACATGAACCATATGCTCTGGAGCCTGTACAAATGGAATAACTAGAGCGACTACCTGAGCGGGGACCGCCTCGGCGTCTGATGTCCCTGAACCACCTGCTCATGTGTGCGAGCTGTAGGGGTCTACTGACCACCCCCTGTCTGGGATGTCGCTGCTGTAGCGATAGCTGAAACTACCTGAGCCAAACCGGAACACACTGATAATATTTGAGCAAGAGTCTCCTGAAGACCAGGAATAGCAATAGATATAGTCTGGCCCTGAACTGGGACCGCTGGAGCATCAACCACTGGGGGCTGCTCCTGAACCGGTACAACGGGCGGGTCAGCTGGCACTGCCTCAGCTGCCCTACCTCTAACTCTAGCACGACCGCGCCCACGGCCTCTAACAGGTGGCAATGGAGGTCGTCCACCTCGTCCTGATGCTCGCGTTCTCGCCATCTGCGAGAGAATAGAATATAGAAGTTCAGTTCTCAGAACAACAAGATCGCACGACCGAGTTCAAGAAAAGTGAAGTTTTCCTAAAGGTTCGCAGCCTCCCGAGGATAAGTACAGGCGTCCCCGTACCGATCCACAAGACTCTACTAACCGGCTCAAGACTCATGAGGCCTAGTAAACACTTGTCACGACCCCAAATCCGGTCGTGATGGCGCCCAGCACATTGCTAAGCCAGCCTGACCAATCGATAACAATAACGGAGCTAGAAGCTCTTTAGCCCATATAAGCATATTAAATCACGAAGCAATAGCGATACCAATAACGAAAACGGGGAACCAAGTCCCATAATACATCAACTCCCATAGACCAAGGGTCAAGAGTCATGAGCCTCTACTGAACGTAATTGTATAAAGGTTTACAAGATACCAAGTGCGGAAACAAAAGTCAATACAACATCAAGACAGTAAGAAGGAATATCGGGTCCTGCGGACTCTGCAGCTACCTCGAATATCCACAAGCGTCGCCTCGCACAGCTACTGGATCACTGCTGAGAGGTACCTGGATCTGCACACAAGGTGCAGGGAGTAAAATGAGTACTGCCGGACTCAGTGGTAATAAACAAGGGTAAGACAGCGCAGATAAGAAATCCGCAATAAAGCACTATGTAAAGCTATAATCAGCTACCCTGTCCTAGAATCAATCTTCACTGTACCTGTACCAACAAATACCAATAAATAGCATAACAGCTAGCAGGATGTAGCTAAATGCAATGCAATGCATGATATGACCGCTACGGCGCGTAGCCCGACTCCAATTTTTGGGTACCCGTGCTCACTGTGGGGGTTCGGACTCCGGAGGGGCTCCTACAGCCCAAGCACATCTCATAGAGATATTCCTGCGGCGTGCAGTCCGATCCAACATATATCTCGCTGCGGCGCGCAGCCCGATCCACTACTAGTCAGCTAATATGCAGATACAGCCTCGCATGCTCAAAATAGTTTTTGAAAACTCTTTTATCATTTTTCAGTTGGAAAACAGTAATATCAAGTTCCAGAGATTTGAATTAGCATAATAACAAAAATAGCTGCGGACTAGTAGTAAACTAGCATGTCTATATGATAAGACAATGATAACGATCCTCGCGGGATCCAATAACTAGCTCACGGCCCACATGTATACTCAACCGCCCAAGAAGGGGGTTCCTCGGCTCAAGAGTGGCCATTATCACAATATATATATATATATATATATATATATATATATATATATGCAACCATCCGAGAAGGAGGTTCGACGGCTCGAGAATAGCCAATAATACAGTATCAATAGGTCGGACTAATATATAGTCTCCAGTTCATGATCGACCCCGCACTCTCAAGAGTGTGCGTGTCTCGCCGCTATACAGCGTCACAAAGTGGTATACCGGGGTTTCGAACCCGCTGGTCATCACCCACATCTATTACTCACCTCAATACGGCGCGACGACTACTCCGCAATGCCCTTGCCACGAGAATCAAGCTCCGCACGCCTAGAATCTGATCAAATACAGTAGAAACACAACAAATTAGGCCAATGGGACGACACCCAATCAAAACAACTCAATTTACATCAAAATTCCCAAAGTTGTCAAAACCCGACTTTCGGTACGCTTGTCGAAAAATCACGAAAGTCACATATTCGGAACCCTCATCTCAATACGAGTCTAAGCATATCAATTTTACCAAATTCGGACTCCATTTGCCCATTCAAAACCTTGATTTTCTAAAGTTCAAGCCTAGGGCTAAATCCTCCATAAATTACCCCAAATTCCTCCATTTTCATGATATAATTGCATAATATTACCAATACTAATCATAGTTTAAGTCCATAGTTGATTACCTGATGATTTCCCTTGAATTTCTCTTCAAAATCGCCCAAATCGCCTCTAAAGCCGAGACCCAAATGTGTGAAATGTTCTAAAATTTTTCTAACTTCTAATACACTTAACTTACAGCGATTTTCGCTTCTGCGGAAGAATTTCCGCTCCTACGAGTCCGTATCCGCGACCAAAGGGTCTCTTCAGCGGTTCCAGGCCTAGCCGGCCATTTCCGCTTCTGCGAGCAAAGGGCCGCTTAAGCGTGCCCGCTTCTGCGAAGAAACTTCCGCTTCTGCAGAAACATCCGCTTCTGCGCACCATAGTCCGCTTCTGCGGACTCGCCCAGGCGGTCAAATGTCCGCTTCTGCGGACCATGCCCATTTTCTTCTCTTCCGCTTCTGCGATCACTGGCTCGCACCAGCGATGCCGCTTCAACGGAAAGGAGTCCGCTTCTGCGGAGCTAAGCGCCCCTGTGCCCCTCGTCCGCTTCTGCGGACACGCTCCTGCGCCCATAATTCCGCAGGAGCGGAAACAACAGAAACAGGATCCCAACCTGCAATTTCCATGATTTTCTTCCGTTTAACCATCCGAAAACACCCCGAGGCCCCCCGGACCCCAACGAAAACCACCAACATACTCCAAAACACGATACGAACTTGTTCCAATCATAAAAACACCATCCTAAACATTAAAATCACCAATTACACACGGATTCAAGCCTAAATTCTTTAAAACATTTCGAATTACACAATCAATCAAAAACCCGACTAAACGACGTCCGAATGACCTGAAATTTTGCAGGCACATCCAAAATAACCTAACGAAGCTACAGAAATTGTCGGAATTCCATTCCGACCCCCGGATCAAAATATCACCTACCATTCGGATTTCGCCAAAATTCAACCTTAGACAATTCAAGCCTATTTCTACACCGGGCCTCCAAATTCAATTCCGATCGCTCCCCTAAGTCACAAATCACCTCCCAGAACTAACCAAATTATTAGAATCCGATTCCGAGCCCTCTAACCAAATAGTCAACTCCGGGTTGACTTTCCTTATTCAAGTTTCCTTCACAAAGGCTATATGCCTCATTTTCAATCCAATTCACTCCTAACTCACCCGATAGACTCTAACACCGATATAAAATCATAAAACATACAATTTCAACATAACGAGGTGGTAATTCCCATGACGACGGGCCGGGTCGTCACAGTTTGCCTCCGCCAAAGAACAAGAAGGAAGTAATGAGCTTACTAGGCAGGCTGAACTATATTAGTCGGTTCATCGCTAAGCTAACTTCAACACATGAGCCTATTTTCAAATTGTTAAAAAAAGATGCAGCAGTGAAGTGGACCGATGAATGTCAAGAAGCCTTCGATAAGATTAAGGAATATTTGGCAAATCCTCCAGTGTTAGTTCCTCTAGAGCCGGGAAGACCTTTGATCTTATATTTGACAGTGCTACATAAATCCTTTGGCTGTGTACTGGGGCAGCATGATGATACTGGCAAGAAAGAGCAAGCTATATATTACCTTAGTAAGAAGTTCACATCTTACGAGGTAAAATATACTCAGTTAGAGAGAACATGTTGTGCATTAACTTGGGTTGCTCAGAAATTGAAGCACTATTTGTCAGCTTATACTACATATCTGATATCACGGTTAGATCCTTTGAAGTATATATTCCAGAAGCCCATGCCTATAGGGAGACTTGCTAAAAGGCATATTCTGCTCACAGAATTTGACATCATTTATGTAACACGTACGGCAATGAAGGCGCACGCAGTCGCAGATCACCTAGCAGAAAATCTAGTAGATGATGAATATGAGCCACTAAGGACATATTTTCTGGATGAGGAGGCAATGAATGTTGAAGAAATATAACAAAGTGACAAGCCAGGTTGGAAAATGTACTTTGACGGAGCAGTCAATAGTAAAGGAGTTGGAATTGGAGCAGTACTTATTTCAAAAACGGGTCAACACTATCCCGTTACCGCTCAGCTTCGATTTTTCTGTACCAACAATATGGCCGAATATGAAGCGTGTATATTGGTATTGAGGATGGCAATAGATATGGGTGTTCAAGAGATTTTCGTCATGGGTGACTCGGATCTTTTGATACATCAAATTCAGAGAGAATGGGAGACAAGAGATTTGAAATTGATACCTTATCGGCATTGCCTACATGAATTATCCCAAAGATTTCAATCTATAGAGTTCAAACACATCCCAAGAATGCACAATGATGTAGTAGGTGCTCTGGCCATATTATCCTCTATGTTACATCATCCGGACAAAGCCTATATAGATCCACTTCAGATACAGGTGTATAATCAAAATGCTTACTGTTTTGCTGTGGAAGGAGAGCTAGATGGAGAACCGTGGTATCACGATATCAAGGAAAACTTGAAGACAGGAAAATACCCGGAACAAGCCACTGGAGATCATAAGAGAGCTGTAAGACGCTTAGCAAATGGCTTTTTCCTCAGTGGAGGAATTGTATATAAAAGAACACCAGACTTGGGCTTGCTGAGATCTCTGGATGCACAACAAGCAGACATGATTATGACTGAGGTGCATGCTAGAGCTTGTAGACCTCATATGAGCGGGCATATCTTAGCAAAGAAGATTTTGAGAGCGGGATATTATTGGCTCACCATGGAGCGGGACTGTATCAGGTATGTGAAGAAATGCCACCAATGTCAAGTACATGGAGATTTAATTCATTCTCCACCTTATGAATTGCATAGGATGTCTGCACCTTGGCCATTTGTTGCCTGGGGCATGGATGTCATCGGACCAATAGAGCCTGCATCTTCCAATGGACACAGATTTATCTTGGTCGCGATTGACTATTTTACTAAATGGGTGGAAGCAAAGACATTCAAGGCGGTGACGAAGAAAGCCGTGGTGGATTTCGTGCTTGAGAATATCATATGCCGATTTGGAATTCCTAAAGTAATTATCATAGACAATGGAGCAAATTTGAATAGTCACCTCGTGGCGGAAGCATGTCAGATATTTAAAATCTTGCATCGTAACTCTACACCTTACAGACCAAAAGTAAATGGGGTAGTAGAAGCTGCAAATAAGAATATAAAGAAGATTCTCAGAAAAATGGTGGAAGAGTCTAGACAATGGCATGAGAAGTTACCTTTCGCTCTTATGGGTTATTAAACAATAGTACGTACTTCGATGGGTGCCACACCCTATTCACTGGTGTATGGAACAGAGGTTGTTATACCCGCAGAAATTAAGATACCATCACTTCGAATCATAGCTGAAGTTGAGATTGATGATGATGAATGGGTAAAAGCCCGGTTGCGACAATTGAATATGATTGATGAGAAGAGGTTAGCAGCGGTTTGCCATGGGCAGTTAAATCAACGGAGAATGGCAAGAGCATATAATAAGAAGGTGCGTCCTTGGAAATTTGAAGTTGGACAACTGGTATTGAGGCGTATCTTACCGCATTGGGCTGAAGTGAAAGGCAAATTTACACCAAACAGGCAAGGACCGTTCATGGTATCACGGGTGTTGTCCAATTGAGCCCTATATCTGACAAATGTTGAAGGGAAATGCGTAGAGACTGCTATCAATTCAGATGCAGTCAAGAGATATTATGTATAATTCCTTTTCATTTGTATAATTGTATTTGTTGTGATTTTGGAATTGAAATGATGAAGGCATTTTATTGTCTATCCAAACACTTTATACATTGACATCCCCTTTGAGTCGTGTTCGATCTATTCTTTCATACCCCTCTCTCGGAATTGCTTATGATACAAAAAGAAAAGTAGAAAAATGAAAAAAAAAGCAAAATGCAAACAAAAGAAAAAGACAAAGAAATCGGGAAAAGTCAAACGAAACCATAAATTTATGGCGTAGTTTGAACTACGTCTGTCTTGATCCCGAAAGGGTACATAGGAAGCCTCATTGAGGTTCCGTCACAATAAAGGAAAAATCCAAAAATCCCCAACATATTAAAACTGGGGCGGAAGTTATGTTTTATAATTCCGAGAGTTGTAAATATTTTTAAACCCTCGTAAATTTTTGAGCCTTTATATCTTTCTTTCTTGAACATCCAAAAGCCACATTACGGTCCAAAGAAAGATCTTCTAATCAATTTCAAGAAAATAGCAAAGACAATGAGAATAAAGGAAGAACAGGGCATGGACAACACCGGTGGTTCAGAAAAATAAAAAGACAAAAGAAAAAACTAATATATAAAAATTAGAGAGTCTCATCGGTGAAAACCTTAACCGGCACCATGAGGCGACTGTGAGGCAGAGAGAAATAAAACGAGAGTCTTATCAGTGAAAACCTTTACCGGCACTGTAAGGCGATGGTGAGTTTTGAGACAAATAAATGAGAGTGTCTTATTGGTGAAAACCTTTAATGGCACCATAAGACGACTGTGAGGACTGTTATGGAAAAAGGAAAAACAACAAAAAATGAGATCGGTTTGGGTTGAGAGAAAGCTGGAGTTGGAATAATGGAAATTCGGTTGAACAGACTGGGTCAGAGTTTAAATACATGGCATGGTCAAAGGAATCAGCCAACATACCCAGATAAGTTCTTACTCCTCCAAATCACCCATACCCTTTTGAAATTCATTTGTTTCTGCATTTCATTGATTTAGAAAACCAATTCATCCATTGAAAGCTAACTACCAGCTTCTCATGATAAGATCTGAAATAACGTTGGATCAAAAAAAGAAAAAAAGAAGGGAGAGAGAGGAAATAAAAAGGATGGAATTCAAAGCCAAAGGAAAAGAAAAAAAATGAGAAAAGCAAGGAAAATGCAAAAAGAGATTGCAAAGGAAGTCAATCGAAAGGTTGTTCAGCAGAAGAAAAATCAAAAAGAGGAAGACAATAAAAGACAAAAGCAGCAAATGCCTGTTGCCAGCAGTTTTCAACTAATAAGAATGTTTTTTATTTAGAAAGGAACAAATTGTCACTAATCACTTTAAAGTGAATGTGATCAATGTAAAAAGAAAGAAAACACAAAAGAAAGTTCAGCAATAAATAGAGGAATCCATAGAGGAGGAATCACACAATCAAGAAAATACTAAAAACAACAGGAAGGTATCATCTTTTTTACACCCCAGTTATCAAACTGAGGGAATATTTTCTGCATTCGCATTTCATGCATCAGGCGCCCACCTGGATAACAAGGGAATATTTTTTGCATTTGCATTTCATGAATCAGGCGCTCACCTGGATAACAAGGGAATATTTTTGTAAGGCCCCGTGAAATTTTTGTGCATAAAACCTAGTAGATGTGGTGTCATGGTCCGAATGATGTGTTAGGAATGCGTAGAATTCTTCGCGGCGAGCTTGCGAGCCGCGGTTCGGACCCTTGGTAGTGATTTAAGTTTCAAAATGTAGAATAAAATTTTTTCCAGAAAAATGTCAATCTGCGGTGCACTTTTGCGACCGCAGAATCAATATGCGGTCCGCATAGTGACCGCAGATCGTTCCAGAGAGTTGCCCAAAATTGTGCCCAATGTGCGGTCGATATGCGATCGCATGTCAATCTGCGGTGCACTTTTGCGACCGCAGAATCGACATGCGGTCCGCATAGTGACCGCAAATCGTTCCAGAGCCTGCGTAATTTTTGAGCCATTCTGCGGCCACTATGCGGACCGCATGCGTGTTCTGCGGTCGCATAGTGACCGCATAATTGACCCCGACCCATTTTTTGTAACATTTTGACCCGATCTCTTCTTTAATATAACACACCTCTTCTTCATTTTTATCATATCATCTCACCAAAAATTAGAGAGAGAAGAGAGGGTTTTTAGAGAGAGAAGTTCTTCATTTTCAAAGATTGTTCCAACTACTTAATTCCAAGGGATTCTAGGGCAAGGATTCAACTTCCCCAATATTTTCAAGGTAAAAACCCTAACTATTTTCTTTGATTTTCAGTTTTAATTGGGTAAAGAGAGGTTTGCATATAATAGCTTTTGAAAATAGAATTTTTACACTCATGCATGATTATTGAACTTGATTTCTAGTAAAAAGAAGTGGGTAGAAGTAAGAGTCTTCAAGAACAAGGTTGGCAAGAATAGGATATCTTGGGTAAGCATAAAGTAGAAAGTTAACGGAAGAAAAATCATCACCAGGTATGTATGGCTAATTTTGATTCTTGTGAAATCGCCCTTATGTGTAAAATTGTTTGGCATGTGTTGATTTGAGAAATTGTATGTGATTAATTGATGTTGTTGTTGGATATTCAAAGTTGTTGTTGAACTATGAGTGTTGTGGTAAGAAATATGAACCGAAAGGTAAATGAGAGTTGAATTGGGTAAAGAATTTGTGAATAATGATTATGATGGCCTATATGGCACCTTGTGGAAAAGAAATCGAAAACTTGAGAATTGGTTTATTGTAGAAAGAGATGAAACACTTGAATTATGGAAAATTGTTGAATATACATGTGTGAATATTATTGAATGTGGAAACATTGTAACTTGGTTGTGATATTGGCTTGAGAAGTAATTGAGAACATGAAACAATGTGCAAGTTGCTTATTTGAACTTGTTGAAATTGTGTGTAGTACCTTATCTGCTGTTTGAAATTGTTGTGTTTTCAACTGTAAGGCGGGGTCGTGTCGCGCGCCGCGACGTGGTGAAATAAGGTTTGGGTTGGGGTGATAAGGGTGGCCGAGGTAATAAGGGTGGTCAGGGGGTAATAAGGATGGAAAGCGATCGAAATCGCTATTGAAAATTGATACATAAATCAATAATGTGAAATTGTGAAAGGAGACAACAGGAGAGTTTGCAACCTGTGGGGCACTGATTGCCCCTTTGTTTGACTACTTGTGCTTTATGTGATTGATTGGTAATTGTTAAATTGGTTGATCGTAGGAAGTGCTTTGAGTTGAGAATTATTTGAAATGAGGAAAATGTGGAAACATGGTTGGTTGGCTTAATTAATTGTTGATGTAATTTAATGGCTTGAGTTTACTTGGGACAAAGTTTGTCCATACATACCAGGTACAATTTAAGTGTACTGACGTCCCTTTTGCCGGGGGCGCTACATTCGTGTCATGATTGTAGGTGGATCGGTAGCAGGCACTTCAGCTCGTCGGCAGTAGTATTCTTCTCCTTCCACTGCCCGTCTTGGTGAGCCCCTTTCTTCCTCGGGGCCTTGTGTGGTTCTTGCCACTTTGGTTTGGATTTCATTTTGGTTTTGAAAGGTATAGCCGGAGCCTTGTTACCGGCAAGTATTGTATTTCCCTTTTGTATCCTAGAGGCTCTGTAGACATGTAAACTGTGGGACTCCAGTCTTATATATATAAGGTGTTATGTCGGGCGTTGTAAAAGTTGAAATCTTGTTAATGAATCACTCGTATCATTTTATTTGTTTAATGTGAAATCAATTATGATTAGTAATATATTTGGTTAATGAGAAACAGTCATCACAGGGGTAACGCGTGGGAATGAAAGGCACCCAGGTCCGCTTGACTGGGGCAACCCGGTCAGGCGCCGGTCATGTCCCTCGATTTGGGGCGTGACAATTTTCTACATTCGCATTTCATGCATCAGGCGCTCACCTGGATAATAAGGGAATACCTTTCTGCATTCGCATTTCATGCATCAGGTTCCCACCTGGATAACAAGGGAATATTTTTCTGCATTCACATTTCATGCATCGGGCGCCCACCTGGATAACAAGGGAATACTTTTCTGCATTCGTATTTCATGCATCACGCGCCCACCTGGATAACAAGGGAATACTTTTCTGCATTCGCATTACATGCATCAGGCGCCCACCTAGATAACAAGGGAATATTTTCTGCATTCGCATTTCATGCATCAGACGCCCACCTGGATAAAAAGGGAATATATTTCTGCAATTTTTAATTTCTGTTCAGGCGCCCACCTATATAACCAGGGAATACATTTCTGCAATTTTTATTTCTGTTCAGGCGCCCACCTGTATAACAAAGGAATACATTTCTGCAATTTTAATTTCTGTTCAGGCGCCCACCTATATAACAAGGGAATACATTTCTGCAATTTTAATTTCTGCAAATTTTGATTTGTGTTAGCTAACATGAGTAACATCATAACATGAGAAAATCCCACACTGGGGCAGAAGAAAAGTTTTGTTGTTTTGTTTTTGTTTTAAGCAGATATCAATTTGAAGGCAAGTAGTATCATCAAAAATCACAAAAAAAAGAAAGGAAGCAAGAAAAGGAAAATCAACAAAAAAGAAGGATAGCTGCACAGAAAATCAAGGAAAAAGAGACAAGGAAGAATAAAAAGACAAGAAGTAGATAGGAATAATTGTAATTCGTAGTATTATAGCTTAGAATAGCTTCTTCATTTTACACTTTTTCACCCCTGGTGTAATAAGGAGTAGGTCAGTAGTCATAGCAGTATCAATGAAACAGTAAAGTCTGGGTAGTTTTAAACTACCAGACCTTCCCGAACTACACTGACCTGATTCTTGTTTAGCCCAGGATATATAGGCAACCTCTGAGGCATGGTGCGGCCAAAATGTTTTCAAAATGCTTCTCACGTAATATGCCAGTGGACAAAAATCTCTCATTACTGCTCACTTGTCTTTGCACTGAAACTCTTCGTGTTCCCGAGCAAAGAGGGGCAGCTGCGACAACGTGATTTTTGCCCTAAGCAATAAATTCCAAAATTAAAATAAACAATATTTTTGTGTACAATTATATGTTACGATTGAAAATAAGAAGCATTTGTCTGTGAAAATAATTAGAAGTGAGAATTAGAAAAATAAAAAAAAAATAGTTTAAGTACAAGTATTACAATTAAAGGATTTAAAAGGGAAAATTAACAAAATGCAATAATGCTGGAAATTAGAGAAAATAGCAAAAAAAATGTCAAAACAAATCAGAAAATTAGAGAAAATAGGAAATTGAATAATTGAAAAGAATACAAAAAGAAAAAAAAAGGAAAAGAAAAAAAAAGAAAAAGAAAAGGAAATACCACAAAAATAATTAAAATACCAAGAAAATACACAAAAATATAAAATTGGGCCAAATATGTAAACCCAATACACATTTGGCCCAAACCAATTAAAAGACCGGTCCAGCTCTTGAAATAACAATGATCTCAGCCGTTCATCCCTTTAAATCCAACGGCTGAGACTTTATCCGAAATTAACTAATTAATTAAGATTTTAATCAAATCTGAGTCGTCCGTGTCTTGAGATCTGACAGATGTGAGATGGCCTGGGTCTTTAATGAGACGACATCGTTTGGGGTAAAATAATCCTGACCGTTGATCTAATTTGATCTAACGGCCAGGGACCAGTCAAATGTAACGGGTATATAAGCCCGGTCTCTCAAAGAGACCGGCCATTTCTTTAATACGCCTAACCCTAGCTGCCATCTTCACCTCTTCGTCTTCTTCTTCTCGAACCTTTACCGGCCATGGAGACTGGCCCATTTCCATGGCCGTCTCCGACCTACTCTCACCTCTCAAACCTCTTTCTTCCATGAAACACCATGAAAACCCCAGAAACCCCAAAAAAACTTAGTTTCTTGAAATTCCGGTCATCGGAGTTCTTCTCAGGTGACCAAAACTTATGAGAACCGCTCCCAAATTAACACCACCTAACCCTCATCCCCTGATCTATCACCCCTCATGAAAAGTTTCTCTCAAATATCTCTCCAGTTGTTCGAATCTTCCAAAATAGGTCGCCGGAACCGTAACTCCGGTCGACCTAAAACCAAACCCCAAAATAAAACCCCTCCCTTATAACACCCTGAACCCGTCTCTACTAGTAAAACAATAAAAAGACTTCAACTTGAAGTCTGAGAGAAAAAACTGGGTAAGGAAGAAAAAGAAGAGGAAAAATAACAAGAAAAAAAAATAAAAGGGGAAATAGCACAGGAGACAAATCCTGCAAAGCTAAGTCCCCTTCCTTTCATTCTCTGTTTTTACGTTTTTTTATGTTCTTTCTTGTTTTCTCTGTTTACATTATTCATCTTCACCTTTTTATGTTTTAGCATGCTTTTTGTCTGATTTCTTTTCTTTTTAGTTGTTTAGCCAATTGCATGTTTAGAATAGTTTCATTCTTTAATCTCTGTTTTAGTTTCTCTCTTAATAGCATGTCTCTTTGAGTCTCTTTGATAAATGCTGTCTATTATGCTTAATCAAATATACCCGAGCATGATTAGGGTTTGCGTTAGTCTTTGACATGAGAAAGTTCTGACTGTGCCTCCTTTATGTTTAATTGACATATTCTGTTTGGAATCTGAATTATGAGTCTATTTGATTGAAATTCAACAATATTCAATCTCTCCTATGAGTTTTGGTTAAATGACAAGTAATTTTGATTTTATGGCTATGTATACAATTTAATGTGAAAGGGCTATGTCTGCAATAATTTTGTGTTATTTGACTGTTGTTAAGCCTAATGTACTTAGGTGATATTGGTAATAGCTGTAATAGTTTGGTAATTAGAGAAGTGGCTAAGTCTGAAAGCATTGTTAAAGTAGTCAAGTAGGCTAAAATTGAAAAATAACATAAAAATGGTCATAATTGAAATAAGTGATAAGAGTGGTCAGTCTTGTAACTGACCAACTCTATAGTTCTTTAGTTCTGAATTCAATGGCTAAGTTCTAAATTGGTTAATTTTGAAATAATCAGACTCAAGTCTGAAACTGGCTAAGCTCTACAATTCTTAGTTGGCCGGTGATAACTAATTGGCTAAAATTGCAAAGCTAAGTCCAAACATTGGACTGGCTAAACCTTAAATAGTATAGACTTAAGTAAATAAGTAGGCTAGTCCTACAAATTAACTCTAATAACAGAAAAATGAAAAGAAATAGGCCAGAATTGAAATAAGTTTGAAGTTTAAATCTAGCCAAGTCTTAAATGACTTGCTAATACTGGCCAGAAGTTAAATAATAGTTGAAAACAGCATACCCAGACCTGGACAAGGTCGGGTAAATAGTAAATGCCATTAAGGGCATAATAGGAATAGAAATGTCACGACCCTAGTTCACCAATCGTGGACCTGTCAAGATGGCACCCAGTCATCGCGACTAGGTAAGCCTAACACGATGCGGAATGTACAATTTCATAGGTAAAAGATAAGAAGATAGCGGAATGATATAAAAGAAATGTACGTAGTGCTGCTTGGCACATATACTTCGCCAAAACACACTAAGTAGCATACTACCAAGACCCGAAATCCCACGGGCAACACAGACTAAAAGAAGAGAGTACAACTGTGGCTCTATACATCAAGAATGTCTAAAACAACGAAATGAGGGAAAATAACTACTATCACTATGAGAATAGAAGGAGGCTCTCCGGATCCGTGGACATAGCATATCATACCTCGAGTCTCCGAATGTGCTGCTGAATCACCTAGGATGAGCCTGTCCTGATGTACCTGGATCTGCACAACAAAAGTGTGCAGAAGAGTAGCATGAGTACACCACGGCGGTACTCGGTAAGTGCCAAGCCTAACCTCGATGGAGTAGTGACGAGGAAGGTCAGGGCCCTACCGAGAGAACAATAACATAATGATCAAAATAGTAATAAGCAGAAATAAGTAAGAATGAATCTGAAATAATAACAATGAAGTAATAACTACAACCGGCTACGATAGGTAACTACAAGTAACCAATACAACATAAACCCAAATCAGCAAGTCCAGGACCTGTGGGAATTGAACCCACAGTCCTTCTCTATATCCAACAACTCAGGAGCTACGAGAATTTAACCCGCAATCCCAATATCAGTATCAATGGGTCTTCGGGAATCGAACCCGCAGCCCGTATCTCAATATCTCAGGATGTGTCTCAATATCTCAAGATCTCCGGGAATCGTACCGCAGTGCGCATCTCAATAAATATATCAATAAATCTTCGGATCTCTAGGAATCAAACCCGCAGCCCTTAGATCTCCGGTAATCGAACTCGCAGTCTACAAACAATACCACTTCGGGTCTCTGGGAATCGAACCCACAGCCCTGGGATCTCCGGGAATCGAACCCGTAGTCCACCAAAACAAACAATAAAAGAAATGCACAGAGAAAATATAATATGCTGAACTACAACTTCACCAAAAACCAGTGCCAACAATTATCAAGAAGTTCAAGTAAGACAATTAGGCAATTCGACAGATAAATCCTATCTAATCATGCTTTCCTAACGAATATCAGGTAAATGTCACAATTTAATCAACTAGGAACAGGAATACCACGAATTGGACAATTCAAGTATGGTAAGTTACAACAACCAGCGCATGTACACGCCCGTCACCTCGCGTACAAGGCATTTAAACTATCACATAATATCCGAGGGGTGAAGGTTCCCCCACACGAGGTTAGACAAGCTACTTACCTCGACTCCGGTACAAAAATGCTAAGAGACAACTCTCTTTCCTCGAATATCGGCCTCCACAGGTGTAGTATCTGATCAAAATCAATAGACATACATCAAAATAGGCCAGTTGGGCATTACCCAATCGAAACAATTCAAAATACACCAAAAATTACAAGTTGTCAAAACCCGACTTTCGGTACGCTTCTTGAAAAATTACGAAAGTTATATATTCAGGTTCCTTATCTCAACACGAGTCCATGCATATAAAATTTACCAAAATCGGACTCCGTTTGCCCATTCAAATCAATGATTCTCTATAATTTAAGCCTAGGGCTAAAACCCCCCATTAATCTTCCATTAACAGTGAAATACTCAAGAATTTCATGATAAAATAACGAAATTAGGCCAAGAAACTTACCTCCGATGATTACCCGATGATTCTCAAACAATTCCCCGTGGGTTTTTCTCTCTAGAACTCAAAAATGGCATTTTTGGGACTATTTCCGCGACTGGACTGTGTTCTGGTATTTAATTCACTGGCTGGACAATTGCCCTATGCGTTCGTGCTCCAATTCACGCATCTGCGATGCTTTGCCGTCTAGCCCTTCGTGAATGCAACACGCTTCACGTGTCCACGATGAACAAAATTCCACAGCCACCTACTTTACTCTTCGCGAACGCGACCCACCTGGACGCGAACGCGATGCGTCCCAGGCCACACCTACGCGAACGCGATGACCAACTTGGCCAGGCCTATGCGAACGCGATCTCACCTACGCGAACGCGATGACCAACTTGGCTAGGCCTATGCGAACGCGGCTCAAGCCTCGCGAACGCGAAGGCCAAATCCCTGCTACACTGCTGCTGCAATTTTCTGCTGATTTCATAGTTCAAAATTACCCGGATGATGGTCCGGATTCACCCTGGGGCCCCCGGGACCCAAACGAAAACCACCAACATACTTCAAAACACGATACAAACTTGCTCCAATCATAAAAACACATCCTTAAACACAAAAATCATCGAATTTTAGCGGATTCAGGCCTAGGATTTCATCTAACTTCTGAAACTAACATTCAATCAAAAACCAGACCAAATGACGTCCGAATGACCTGAAAATTTGCAGACATATCCAAAATCACATATCAAGCTACAGAAATTGTCAATATTCCATTCTGACCCCCGGATCAAAATCTCACCTGTCGTTCAGATTCGCCAAAATTTGAAACTTCAGCATTTCAAGCCTAATTGAGCTACAGACCTCCAAGATACATTCCGAACGCGCTCCCAACCGCGAAATCACCTAACAAAGCTAATGGAACCATCAGATTTCCGTTCCGAGGTCGTCTTAACACTGTTCCGAATACGGGCCATTTTCCAACTATAAAGCTCTCATTTAGGGACTAGGTGTCCCAAAACACTCTAAATTCAAGAACCGGCCCTCCCGGCAAACCACAATAGCAGAAATGAATTTAGGGGAATAGTTAAATTGGGGATCGGGGCATAAATTTCAAAAATGATCGGCCGGGTCGTTACATCTTCCCACACTTAAAAGATTCGTTCATCCTTGAACGAGCATAGAAAACAGACCTGGAGTGGTGAAGAGATAAGGGTACTGGTTGCGCATATCCTGCTCGGTCTCCCAAGTCGCCTCCTCGGCCGGCTGACCCCGCCACTGGACCTTTACTGAAACGATGTTCTTTGACCTTAGCTTCCTGATTTGCCTATCCAGAATGGCCACTCGCTCCTCAACATAAGACATATCCTTGTATAGCTGAACAGAAGTGAAACCCAACATGTGTGATGGATTACCATGGTATCTCCGGGGTATAGAGACATGAAACACGGGATGGACCCCGGCTAGGCTAGGAGGTAAGGCCAGCTCATAAGCAACCTCCCCAACACGCCTCAAATCTCAAAAGGGACAATAAATCTCGGACTCAGCTAACCACATTAGCCTGATATAATCTGAAGATATTACCTCTTGTTCAAACAAATAAGTCTTAGAGCCTAATTCCAACATCCGGAATTCTATGCCATTCCTATTTTCATTAATAGGCCACTCAATTATTCCTCACACGCCGTCCTCAAACATGACTGCATAACTTTGCTGGATTCTTACCTTGCAACACAAAATCCACAGGACCATGATAATATTTTATGACCAAATTAGCCAAAAATTCATCGAATCAGATGTTCCCATTGCACCTCATGATCTACATAGGTCTTGTTCTAACTTTTACAATACTGACACGATGGGAAAGATGTGCCGATTTCCATAACCAACTACTGAATCAACAATTCATTGGGTCTATACTCCTGACAAGATCCATTACCTTGTCCTAAACCATAGAATGATCCTTTTCTCTAAAATATACTTCATATAATCAGTTTGCACTGACCCCAAATCCCATAACCTCATCTCACCCAGTACGAACGGCTCAGCCAATAAGCCACCTCAGCCATAATAAAAAGTCCTGCAAGATGACACAATGTGCCAGTAGGCTACTAATTCGTACGTGATACAAAAAGAAGGCGAAAACTAGAGAGAACTATTCAACTCTCACACTAACATGGACTTCCTCAGAAAAATAGGAAACTGAACACATAACAGCAAATATGGACACTGAAATAAGTATCACACTGTTCCGGCATGGAACTTGATCCCAACAATATACCCATGGCGGCATTCCACCCGATCCAAATAATATAATCATGGCAGCGTGCCACCCGATCCAAACAATATAACCATGGCGGCATGCCACCCAATCCAAACAATATAACCATGGCGGCGTGCTACCCGATCCAATTATAAAACTCACACAAGGAGTCATATGTCGAGCTGAATAGCTCATCACATCAAGATACTGAATATCGATCATAAGCACACTAAGGTGCATGATATCATTCATAAGGAAAATATATAGCGCTATAGGCTACAAACTCAAGCACAACTGAGGTGCGATACATAATCTAAGTCTCAAGAGCCATCCTACTCATATAACATCACCGCTGAGCGGAACCTCAACACATAAGGAATTTACCAAGCCGTCCACAACTCATGCGGCGCAATATATCTTTACATGATTTAACTAACCACGAAATAAGACCTCGACTACCCCTTCATAAGGGGCGCATTGCTGGAAGAAACACAACTGAGCTGACGCAAGGCTCACTTCCACATTTAAATCTATCCTCCGACCTTAAATCTATCCTGGTCGTGCCAAGCTAAGTCAATAATATTTCACAGGTCTATAACCCAATAAGCAGAGTGCCCTCCGGGCATAAATTCTCAAATGGATGATATCACCAAAATCCTCATACTTGGTTTAAATTTCTAACCAATCAACTGACTATTGTCACACCTATACAATCTTCTTATGGGACAAACTCCCACCATCTTCCGAATAATTAAACGGGCCTGCACATTCAGACCATCGGCTGAACTAACACTGAAAAGCGATCAGGAGTCCCTAACCAGGGTGCAAGGCCTTTCTCACAGAACACCGCTCTCAAGTGATACTGACGTTAATACCCATCTTACTCAAAACACTGAAACTCCTTTCCTGCTCATGTGAGCTCTTATATCACATTCATTGACCAAACTGCGACCTTCATCCTCACTTCAAATTCCATACCACTCACTGCACCTCACGTGACGATATACAATAGACACGATTTACATCACAACTCTAGAACTGACGGTAGGCTAATACTTCATCATATAAGACTTTCCATTTAACTCACTTCAGGAGAACTATAGCAACATACAGGCGAATTCTCATAACCATCGAATATGCCAATCTCTAAGTAGTGGTCCAAGCCACCATAACCCTTTCCGAGATCCGCCTTGTCATAACAGGCCCTAACAGAAGAACACTTTAGAATAACATCAATCACTGCGGCTGACAAGCATCAAATGCACCGCCACAGATCACATGCATAACTCGATCACGCTGCATGAACCGATCACTGACACCAATATGCCAACTCAAATATGGCTAATCAATCTACTTCCTTCCAGTTTATCCTTTATTGCCTTAGAAATGTTAATATATCCCTTCAATACCTAACTTATTCCAACCACACTCACCCCAAGTGACCTTAAATTATGGGGCCATGCTGTCTAAAAAATGACGACCATTTCATGTCTCTCAAATGCTACACCACAAGTCAAAACATCATAGAACATTTTGTGCCTTTCTTCATAAGTTGCTTCAAAAGCTTGACTCTCGAATGTACTTATAGACTTAGAATTATCAGGCACCACATTTCACCTCTTGAATTCACTAAGACCGCTATTGAGAGCCATCCGACCCTGACTTGCCCCAGTATGTAACCAACTCTACTGAATTTTATAACATATGAATACCCTCTCGATAAAGCCCCCAGTGAAACCACTTCTCTCGCAACCTGCACCTATACAAGGCGTAAATCAGGAATTCTCCCTCAAGTTTGAACGTGAGCCAGTAAGGCTGACCATAACATGCATTCAACAATTCATATACTCAATTACCACTCATGGTCCTTTTCTGTAGCTGCAATAGCCCATTAATGCTAATACCCAGAATTCACGCAGGTAATTAACCATGCGACCCAATCGTAAGCTGTGGGACTCTCCCACTTAGCTCAAGGCCATATTACACAACTCTCGAACACATTAGAACCATTCTCTCAAGTCATTTACTTTTATTAAAATGCAATTCACTTGATCAAACGAATATAACCACATGTGCTCTATTAGCACTCTGACACCATAGGGTATGACCTCATCCCAATACAACCAAACATCTTCTCGCTCCATGTATCGAGCATTCTTTACCGCGACAGCTTAAGACATACTGTGATTCTCACACCTACGAAGTGTCATGTAGCCTTTGCCGAAATCTTCCCTGCTGATAATGAAAGGTAGAATTTATTAGGGACACAAGAACATTAAAAGTTCCAACATCATACCATACGAGCCTCAACTCTTACCCATCCGCAAGTTTTAAAGAACTTTTTGAATAGCACCTAAATACATCGCAGGCCAAATCTAATATGACACATGACCTATAATTTGATCGTTCATAGTGAAATCCTTTCACTTGGCACGAAGCCATAAGATACATCTTGGCAATCCATGGCAATAGCCTTTATCATTTGTACGTCTTCATTATAAGACAGCCCAAGACATTCGTTTGGTACATGTCCTTCTTAAGACAGTTAAACTCATTTCCCCCAGTATCTTTGCTGGCTGAGTCCTTCGCTAAATAGATATCTCATATGAACCATATAGTCTTTATTACCACCAACTATCTTTAGATCTACATCCACCTTGCGATTCTACAATTATTGTGATGATTAGGCAGTTAAGTAAACCTTCTCAAGACCGTACTTATCAACCGAATGTCAGAACCTAGTGCACCCCCATGTGCACAATTGAAGATCTCTCAATTCTCTTGCATTATCGATATGGATGACACGCGGTAATAATGGTTGAGTAAATTCTTGACTCCCTTGAAATCCCTCTGCAGTGTCACGAACCGTTGGCGCATACTTGATACCGAGTGCGCAATTTTAATATACGAGTGGATGCAAAAAAACATATGACATAGGCTCAAACTGAACAAATGGGGCACGATAAGGAAATTCTAAGAATGAAGAGTTTCCTAAATTGTTACATAGTCCCTCGTAGATAAATACAGACGTCTCCGTATCGATCAGCAAGAATCTAAGTAACCTGTCTGTGTCCCGTGACTCATACAAACCTAGAGCTCTGATACCAACTTGTCACGACCCTAGTTCACCAATCGTGAACCTGTCATGACGGCACCCAATCATCATGACTAGTTAAGCCTAACACGATGCGGAATGTACAATTTCATAGGCAAAAGATAAGAAGATAGTGGAATGATATAAAAGAAATGTACTAAGTGCTGCTTGGCACACACACTTCGTCAAAACACACTAAGTAGCAAACTACCAAGACCTGGAATCCCACGGGCAACACAGACTAAAAGAAGAGAGTACAATTGTGGCTCTATACATCAAGAATGTCTAAAACAACGAAATGAGGGAAAATAACTACTATCACTATGAGAATAGAAGGAGGCTCTCCGGATCCGCGGACGTATCAGATCATACCTGGAGTCTCCGGATGTGCTGCTGAATCACCTAGGATGAGCCTGTCCTGATGTACCTGGATCTGCACAACAAAAGTGTGCAGAAGAGTAGCATGAGTACACCACATTTTTAATAGTTGAACATCTTAGTAAGTGAGATGAAGGTATGTACTTCCAATTTAGACATAAGAATCCTTATCAAATAGAAAAAATAGACATAAAGGGCCGACCCAGTTCAATACCCACTTCGTGGGTGTCCGGGGAAGGGAATACTCTAGGCAGCCTTCCCCCTGCTTTGCAGAGAGGCTGATTCGAACCCGTGACCTGACACACCACGGCAAGCAAGCTTACCGCTGAGCCAAGACGGCCCTTCTAAACAGTAATAAGCAGAAATAAGTAAGAATGAATCTAAAATAATAACAATGAAGTAATTACTACAAGCGGCTACGATTAGCTAACTACAAGTAAACAACACAACATAAACTCAAACCAGCAAGTCCAGGACCTATGGGAATTGAACCCACAGTTCTTCTCTATATTCAACAACTCAGGAGCTACGGGAATTTAACCCGCAGTCCCAATATCAGTATCTCTGAGTCTCCGGGAATCGAACCCGCAGCCCGTATCTCAATATCTCAGGATCTCCGGAAATCGAACCCGCAGCCCTTGGATCTCCGGGAATCGAACCCGCATTCCACAAACAATACCACTCCGGGTCTCTGGGAATCGAACCCGCAGTCCACAAACAATACCACTTCGGGTCTCTGGGAATCGAACCCACAGCCTTGGGATCTCCGGGAATCAAACCCGCAGTCCACAAACAATACCATTCCGGTTCTCTGAGAATTGAACCCACAGCCCTGGGATCTCCGGGAATCAAACCCGCAGTCCACCAACGCAAACAATAAAAGAAACGCGCAGAGAAAATATAATATGCTTAACTACAACTTCACCAAAAACCAGTGCCAACAATTATCAAGAAGTTCAAGAAAGACAATTAGGCAATTAGACAGATAAATCCTATCTAATCATGCTTTCCTAATGAATATCAGGTAAATGTCACAATTTAATCAACTAAGAACAGGAATATCACGAATTGGACAATTCAAGCAAGGTGAGTTACAACAACCAGCACATGTATACGCATGTCACCTCGCGTACAAGGCATTTAAACTATCACATAATATCCTAGGGGTGAAGGTTCCCCCACACGAGGTTAGACAAGCCACTTACCTCGACTCTGGTACAAAACCACTAAGAGACAACTCTCTTGCCGTAAATATAGGTCTCCACAGGTGTAGTATCTAATCAAAATCAATAGAAATACATCAAAATAGGCCTGTTGGGCATTACCCAATCGAAACAATTCAAAATACACCAAAAACCACAAGTTGTCAAAACTCGACTTCGGTACGCTTCTCAAAAAATTATAAAAGTTACATATTCGTGTTCCTTATTTTAACACGAGTCCATGCATATAAAATTTACCAAAATCGGACTCCGTTTGCCCATTCAAATCAGTGATTCTCTATAATTTAGGTCTAGGGCTAAAACCCCCCATTAATATTCCATTAACAGTGAAATACTCAAGGATTTCATGATAAAATAACGAAATTAGGCCAAGAAACTTACCTCCGATGATTACCCGATGATTCTCCAACAATTCCCCATGAGTTTCTCTCTTTAGAACTCAAAAATGGATTTTTGGGACTATTTCCGTGACTGGACTGTGTGTTGGTATTTAATTCACTGGCTGGACAATTGCCATACGCGTTCGCGCTCCAATTCACGCGTTCGCGATGCTTTGCTGTCTAACCCTTCATGAACGCGACGCACTTCATGCGTTCGGGATGAATAAAATTCCACAGCCCCCTACTTTACTCTTCGCGAACGCGACCCACCTGGACACGAATGCGATGCATCCCAGGCCACACCTACGCGAACGCGATGACCAACTTGGCCAGGCCTACGCGAACGTGATCTCACCTACGCAAACGCGATGACCAACTTGGCCAGGCCTATGCGAACACAGCTCAAGCCTCGCGAACGCGAAGGCCAAATCCCTGTTGCACTGCTGCTGCAATTTTCTACAGATTTCATAGTTCAAAAGTACCCGGATGATGGTCCGGATCCACCCCGGGGCCCCCGGGACCCCAACGAAAACCACCAACATATTCCAAAACATGATACAAACTTGCTCCAATTATAAAAACACGTCCTTGAACACAAAAATCATCGAATTATAGCGTATTCAAGCCTAGGATTTCATCTAACTTCCGAAACTAACATTCAATCAAAAACCCGACCAAACGACGTCCGAATGACCTGAAAATTTGCAAACATATCCAAAATCACATAATGAAGCTAGAAAAATTGTCGGAATTCCATTTCGACCCCCGGATCAAAATTTCAACTATCGTTCGGATTCGCCAAAATTTCAAACTTCGGCATTTCAAGCCTAATTGAGCTACAGACCTCCAAAATACATTCTAAATGCGCTCCCAACCCCAAAATCACCTAACGGAGCTAATTGAACCATCGAATTTCCATTCCGAGGTCGTCTTAACACTGTTTCGAATACGGGCCATTTTCCAACTATAAACTCTCATTTAGGGACTAGGTGTCCCAAAACACTCCAAATTCTAGAACTGACCCTCCCGGCAAACCACAATAGCTGAAATGAACTTAGGGAAACGGATAAATTGGGGTTCGAGGCGTAAATTTCAAAACCGACCGGCCGGGTCGTTACAAGAAAATGGCATAATTGTGGATTTAATAGAGCCTATGAGGATATTAAATACATTTAGGCCTATAATTTCTACAATATTGCACAAAACTAACGGTATAATAGACCCAAATAAAAGGCAACTTAGTAAATAACCTTAGCAAGTCGGGGTACACTAGTAAAACACCCCAAAAAGAATCTATTAGAACCTTCCAGCACATGCTGGAAGGCAAATTCAAATCTGAAAATGGTAGTTAAGTGTAACAATTGAAATAATTCATGGGAGGAAATCTTAAATAACTTTTCAACTTTCCCCCCAAAATTTTCACCAATCTTACCTATAAATAGACCTCATTTGAGCCTGATTAGAGGCGGGATTTTTGAAATGCAAATTCATAGAATACACATATAGATACATAAGGTGAAATCTGCCTGGGTTTGGTCGAAGCTTATTCCTGAAGTTGTAGAAGATCTTCTATTGGTCTTTATTGGTTTTCTACTGCTTGTTGCTTGGTATTTGCTTTGCTGTTCTCTGGGATTCGATTGCTTGCTGAAATTCACTCTTATTGTTGTTGCATCATCTGATGTGGTTTAACTGCTACTTCCTGCTTATTCTCCTTAGACTCATTGGTATTTTTTGCTGAATCAGGTACACAATCTCTATTCGAGCAATGTAATTGAAGTCAAATTGATGAAATGAAAAGCCTGATTCGAGTTTTAAAAGTTTTTCTGCTATTTGTTTTCCTTATATTTAGTGTATGAGTAGTTTAACTAGTAATTTGGTAGGAAATGTTGTAATTAACTCAATGAGAGGCATGGATGAACTGAAAAATAATGTAATAAAGTACTATGTAGATTGTAGTAATAGTAATAGCCGTAATCACCTAGCTAATAAAATAGGATTAATAACTAAATCTGATACAAAAGTGAATCTTCAAACGAATAGGT
The DNA here is from genome assembly GCA_032618575.1 of Nicotiana noctiflora. Classification (NCBI taxonomy): domain Eukaryota; kingdom Viridiplantae; phylum Streptophyta; class Magnoliopsida; order Solanales; family Solanaceae; genus Nicotiana; species Nicotiana noctiflora. Next base: position 200,252 of record JASVEL010000541.1, on the reverse strand, counting down.
AACAACAACAACTACAACTACCCAGTATGTTCCCACAAAGTGGGGTCTGGGGAGGGTAATACGTACACAGGCCTTACCCCTACCCGAAAGGGTAGAGAGGATGTTTCCGGCTTCAAACGAATAGGTAATTAACAATATTAGTATACAAAAGTTAACTTAATCGGAATTAATTAGATTATTTGAGTAACATTAGTAGTTAACGAAACACTGCAGTTACATAAAGTCTCATATCATGTTAATTTCGTCTCAAGTTTAATCGCTCAAATAGCTCTCTGAAAACTGCAAATGACTGAGTATAGCATGTTATCAATAATATAGATTAGTTTTAGATATTACATAACTGGAATTCATTAGTTCAAATAGCTGTCAAATGCAAAAAAAAATAGTCTGTTAATTATATGTAATTCACACTAGACATTCAAAGTTTGAGATTATTCGTGTAATACTGTATTTCATTTCCTTTAATGAATAAAAAGTAGTTTAAATTCTGTTACATTTTGATTACTGCTCTTCCGTGTAAATAATGGTTCCTGTTTACTGTTCTTATTTTCTAATTACATATGATCTGGGCCTAATAAGCTGCGAAGGCCCAGATCTAAGCGAAAACAATGTTGGACTTTCTGCTGAACCTGCTTCAACAAATTCCTGGGTTATCAATACCCATAAATGTAACTTGATACATTAATCGCAAGCATAGAATACCCAGGCCAACGTAGATAGAAATAAGGGCCTAGAGTTGAACTCTGAAAAGTAATGAACTAAGGAAAACGAATAGAAACACATAGCATATATTATGAACGGCCTATAAAAAATAAGTTGGGATGAGCCTCGCATTGAAAACGAAACAGCAGGGCCCCCAAATAAATAAGTAAATTATATATGTTAGACTCGGGAAGGTTGTTTGATAATTTCACAACCTTTCCAAAATATTAAAAAACCGATAGATGATTAGGGAACGAATTAAGAATATATTTTCCTTAATATGAGTGCACATTTGATGTGAATCAAATCATAAATCCCGGCTAAGCCGAAGCGTGTTAAGGGTCACAGGCGTACTGGTTGCGGTGTGATTTGAAATACGTTTTCGCGATGTCGTAATTCATAAAAAATATTAAAGTTGAAAAATGTGTATATTGTTAAAAGGCATATAATAAGTCATATAAAATCGAGAATGACAGTTGAGCGACCGTGCTAAAACCACGGAATCCGGGAGTGCCTAATACCTTCTCCCGGGTTAACAGAATTCCTTATCCAGGTTTCTAGTTTCGCAGACTGTAATATAGACTCAATTTCCTCGGATTCGGGATTAACCGGTGACTTGGGACACCATTATCTTCCCAAGTGGCGACTCTGAAAATCATAAATAAAATCCAGGACCGATTGTCCTTTATTTGGAAAAACTCCTTCCTCGTTGTTATTATATCCCTTCCCGGGTATTCATAATATCGAGGTATACCTTATTCTCCTGATCAGGAATTAAACCAAAAAGTAGTAAAAAGGGAGGTGTGACAGTAGGTAATGTGGGTGTATGGTGAGATAGGCAAATATTAGCGGATAATGAAGGGAAATAGAATCCCTTGGACTTAAGAGGTCCCCTCAGTATCATTTCATCACTGATAAGTCGGGCAGCGTTAAACTCTTTTTGGGTGATGAAGCACCAAGTCAACACTACCCTATTGAAATTTACATCAGTAGTGTTACTTGAGGGGATGAAACGGTTACAGATCACAGAGAACCAATATTTGGCTAAATGCGTAAAAGAGGTGGAATTGAGTGTGATTTGGTCCTTAATCCAAAGAGGACATCCACCTACGCATAAGGCCTCAATCATGGTGTCCCAAGTGACACCAGGCCTATCGTGGTAATAATCCACGTCACTACTATATGGAGGCAATCTCAAAGCCTACCTGATACTAGGCACCTTGGCATATACTCTCTTACCTCGAACAAATACCTCTCCAGCCATACTATAAGTTGCGTTGTCATAGAACTCCCGCACTAGCATTTTGTTGAAGGGTGCAGGTTCCTGGAATAAGAACTCCATTTCTCTGCGCCGTATCTCCTCACATGTCAGGCTTCTCTGCCCGAAGGGCCATCCTTTCTATTAAAATTTCCTGCAGAAAGGCTTTGGTGGCCTTGGCATGGAAGTCGTTCTCCGCCTCTTCGCAAGCAAAGCAGGACTCATCGTAGGTAGGTTGCCTATATGAACTCGATACTTGCCTCGAATGCTTAGGTGCCATAGTCATGCACATAAGAAGCATAACAAAGATTTTCATTACATTAGTGAGTCAAATGTTTACTCAGACTTCACTATCCGCTGACTACAAACTTACTCCTTTAATGCCATCATACCATGACTCCTACTTTGCCCATTTATTTTCAACCATTCCACCAATTCTAGCCTAATGTACCCCACACTTACCCTTTTCCATATGAATTATATTTACATAGCCACCATATACACTTCATTCATCATGACAACACCACCCCACACACTTATACCTATCTCCAAAATTACAACAACAACCCAATCAAACCTAGGCATAACATACCCTAAAATTATACAACACAATATAATACCAAATTTTTGGCCAACACATGGCCCAAGACCATACTATGCCACAACAATATAGTTTAGGCCTCCAAGCCACCAAAAGAACATCACAATTATATAATAATGGAGGCCCAATCAATTTCTCACCAACCAACGTCATAAACATCAACTACAAAAATGGCAATTATACAAGAAATTAAAAAATGCAAATTGTACACTAATTATAACTAGGGTTTAATAAAAAAAACTACTACTACTAAATTACACTACTTAGAATAGAAAGACATAGAGAGAGAAGAAAATAACTTACTTGTGGTGGAGAGGGGAGGAAGATGAATAGTGTTAATGGAGGTGTGGGGGGGAGGGAAGAAGAAAAAGAGAGAAGGGAGAAGGGAAATTGTGTTTGGAAGAGAGAGGGAGGAGGATTTAGGGGAGGGGAGAGGGGTGGCTGGTAAGGGAAATATTGAAGGAGCGGTTTTAGTTTTAGGGTAAAAATATAATGGGGGGGGGGGAATTAAAAAAATTATTTTGACCGACATACCTGGGCCTGTTCGCGGTCCACCGTGGTTTCACCGCGATCACGGTGGAACCGCAAATGATGACGTTCAGAGAACACAATCTACCGCGGTCTGGCCGCGATCGCGGTCCAACCACGGTGGTTCAACTTCAGAGAGTGCATTATACCGCGGTCATGGTGGAACCGCGGTAGAAGCAGTTCTCTGATTCTAACGCATAGCAGCCAGCTTTTTTTTGTATAGTCTAACTATAAAGTTTACAATTACAACAATTCGTGGGTTGCCTCCCACGTAGCGCCTGATTTAACATCACGGCACGACTCAACTTAGCACAATTAAGGCTCGCTCAACCTTTGTGGATCATTCAAATGCAGCTTAGACTTCTCTTTGGATTCATCCATGCCCACGTATAATTGTAACCACTGTCCATTGACTCTGAAAGTGCAAGAGCCATCTTCAGTGCCTATTTCCACAGCTCCAGATGGTAACACTTCAATCATCCGAAATGGGCCAAACCATCTTGATTTCAATTTGCCCGGGAACAATCGTAATCTTTAGTTGTAGAGTAATACCTTATCCCCGGATTTAAAGTTATGCTCTATGATATTTTGGTCATGCAGCCGCTTCGTCCTCTCCTTATATAACCTCGTGCTCTCAAAAGCCAGATATCGGAACTCTTCTAACTCATGTAATTCAGTGACTCATGTTTTTCCCGCTTCTTCCCAGTTGAGATTTAGTTGTTTAAGTGCCCACCATGCTTTATGATCTAATTCAACGGGTAGGTGACAAGCTTTCCCAAACACCAATTTGTATGGTGGCATGCCAATCGGTGTCTTAAAGGCTGTCCTATAGGCCCATTGTGCATCATCGAGCTTCCTTGACCAGTCAGTCCTTGTGGCATTCGCTATTTTTGTTAGTACTCTTTTTATTTCCCTGTTGGATACTTCAACTTGCCCACTGGTCTGCGGGTAATATGGAGTAGCCACCTTATGCCTCACATCGTATTTTTCCAACAATTTTTCAAATGCCCAATTACAAAAGTGAGTGCTCCCGTCGCTTATAATTGCCCTCAGTGTCCCAAAGCGAGTGAATATGTTTTTCTTGAAAAACCCCACCACCACCTTAGCATCATTGGTTGGTAATGCTACTGTTTCCACCCATTTGGACACATAATCTACAACAACAAGAATATACTTATTTCCATAGGAGCTGACAAAGGGACCCGTGAAATCTATCCCCCAGACATCAAATACTTCCACCTCTTGGATTGGGTTCATGGGCATCTCGTGACGCCGGGAGATGTTCCCGGTGTGTTGACATTCATTACACCCTTTTACCCATAAGTGTGCATCTTTAAACACCATTGGCAAGAAAAATCCGACCTTAAGAACCTTTGCTACTATTCGGACTCCTCTGAAATGGCCACCATATGCCAAAGCATGACAAGCCTACAAGATAGAAGATTGTTTGATCTCGGGGACGCATCTCCAGATCATGTTATCAAGGCATATTCTAAACAAGTAAGGCTCATCCCAATAGTACAATTGACTTTCACGAAAGAATATTTTCCTCTGGACCAATGACAGGTCGTGAGGAACAGTACCACTGGCCAGGTAATTTACATAGTATGCATACCATGGCACTTCAAGAAGAGTAGTAGCGAGCAGCTGCTCGTCCGAAAAGGTTTCTATAATTTCTTCACTTTCTTTAACATTTTTAGCTCCTTCAAGTCGTGATAAATGATCAGCGACTTGATTTTTAGTGCCCTTGCGGTCACGAATTTCAAGATCGAACACTTGCAGTAGCAGCACCCAACGAATTAGGCGTGGCTTAGAGTCCTTCTTTTCAATTAAATATCTAAGTGTTGCATGGTCAGTGTATATAATTACCTTGGATCCTATGAGATAGGACCTGAACTTGTCAAAGGTAAACACTATAGCAAACATCTTTTTTTCCGTCACTGTGTAATTTAGCTGGGATCCACTTAGTGTTCTACTAGCATAGTAGATTGGATGCAACAACTTGTCCTTCCGCTGGCCCATCACTGCCCTCCCCCCCCCCCCCCACTGCATAGTCACTAGCATCGCACATGAGCTCAAATGGTTGCTCCCAGTTGGGGGCAACAATGATTGGTGTTGTGACCAGCCTCTTCTTCAATTCCTCAAATGCTCTCCTGCAATAATCAAAAAATACAAAAGAGTGATCTTTTTCCAGTAACTTACAGAGGGGGTTGGCAATTTTGGAGAAGTCTTTAATGAACCTCCGGTAAAAACCGGCATGTCCAAGAAAGCTTCTAATGGCTTTGACATAAGTTGGTTGAGGCATCTTTGCAATGACATCAACTTTTTCTCGATCAACCTCAATTCCCTTGCTAGATACCTGGTGACCCAAGACTATTCCTTCTTGTACAATGAAATGGCACTTTTCCTAATTTATGACCAAGTTAGTCTCAATGTACCGTTTCAACACACGCGTCAGATTGACTAGGCATTCATCAAACGAATTCCCTACCACTAAGAAGTCATCCATGAACATCTCCATAATATCTTCCACCATGTCAGTAAATATGGCCATCATGCACCTTTGGAATGTGGCAGGTGTATTGCATAGGCCAAATGGCATCCTCCTGAAGGCAAAATGCCATATGGGCATGTGAAGGAGATCTTTTCTCTATCCTCAGGGGCAATAGAGATCTGATTGTACCCTAAGTACCCATCTAAGAAACAAAAGTGTGACCTCCCTGCAAACCTGTCAAGCATCTGGTCAATGAAGGGAAGTGGGAAGTGGTCCTTTCGAGTGGCTAGATTCAATTTCCTATAGTCCATGCAGATCCTCCAGCCGGTTACGGTTCTTGTTGAAATTAACTCATTGTTTTCATTCTTCACAACCGTTATGCCACCCTTCTTTGGTACATATTGAACTGGGCTCACCTAGCTGCTATCAGAGATTGGGAAAATAATTTTTGCATCTAACCACTTTATCACCTCCTTCTTCACCACTTCTTTCATGTTTGGGTTCAACATTCTCTGAAGTTCCCTGGAAGATTTGTGTCCCTCTTCCAGGAGAATCTTGTGCATGCAATAGGGGGGACTGATCGCCTTTATGTCTGCCATGGTCCAACCGATGGTAGTTTTGCATTCCTTGAGTACTTGTATAAGCTGTTGAGCCTGCACATCTAGCAAACCAGATGAGACAATAACAGGTAAAGTGGAGTTAGGGCCTAGAAATTCATACCTGAGGTGAGCTGGTAATGGCTTGAGTTCCAACTTGGGTGGTTCCTCAATGGATGGTTTTGCTGGAGGGGTCTCTCTATTTTCTAGGTGTAGAGGTTCAAATTCCAAATTTCTATCCCAAAACCCCATACCTTCCAATGCCAACACCCATTCTGCCAGACTTTCACCATTTACCTCCTCTAAGTTCATTAGGCATGCTGTTAGTGAATCCTTAGCTGTCAATGCTACATCATCTATTTCCACTATCACATCTACTGCATTAATAAGGGAGCAATTTGTGAACTCACTCGGGCGCCTCATAGATTTCTGTACATTGAATATGATCTCTTTATCGTTTAGTCTCATCTTGAGCTCCCCAGTCTCACAATCAATCAATGCTATCCCCATGGCTAAGAATGGTCTTCCTAAGATTACAGGAATCTCCTCATCCACCTTGCAGTCTAGAATCACAAAGTCTGCGGGAAATACAAACTTCCCCACCTGAATGAGCACATCATCTAATATCTTGAATGGCTATTTTATGGTCCTGTCAGCTAGCTGTAGTAACATTAAAGTAGGCCTGGCTCTCCTAATGCCCAGCCTTTTATAGATCACCAAGGGCATAAGATTGATACTAGACCCTAAATCACACAATGCCTTAGTAAAGGCAAAGTTCCCTATAGTGCACGGAATAGTAAAGCTACCTGGATCAGATAACTTTTTAGCTATGGGTCTGGATACCACTACACTAAACGTCTGAGTAAGTGTAACTGTGGCCAAGTCTTGAAAATAAAACTTTCGCGACATCAAGTCTTTCATCATTTTAGCATACCCAGGCATCTCTTTCAAAGCTTCAATTAAGGGAATGTTTACCTGGATTTGCTTGAGCATTTCTAAGAACTTCTTGTATTGTTACTCCTTCTTGTGCTTGGCCAACCTTTGAGGGAATGGGGCTGGAGGCCTCTTCTTCTCAATCACTTGGGATTTTTCCTTCTCTACTACTTGTTCCACAACCAGTTGTTCTACCTGTTCAGCTGCTTTCTCAGTTTCCTGCTGCACATCAATATTTTCAGTTGCTGGCTGGCCTGTAACTTCTGTCAATCCTGTAGACTCCTCCAGTTCAATGGGTACTGGAATAAGTGTCTCAGCCTGCAAATTGCCTCTAGTTCTCTCTTGTTCAGCATCAAGATCTCTGTCATTTCTCATACTTACTGCCATCAGCTGCTTTGGGACTTAATCTTTTGGGTTGGTTTGAGTGTCCGTATGTAATGTCCCTCGAAGATGATTGTTCAATGTCATAACAATCTGGCCCACTTGCACCTCAATATTTTTAATAGCTGCATCGTGTGCATCTAGTCTTTCATTGATTTTGGCATTGGACCCAATAATCTGCTGCATCATAGCTTCTAGTCTTGAATACCCATCTTCGTGTCTACCCCCGTGTTGTTGTGGAGGTGGATGATACCCTTGCTGCTGATTGTTGAAATCCTGAGTTCTAGGATATGGAGCCATACTGTTGGGTGGCCTCATACCTCGTGCATTGTATTGTGGCTGAGGGGGCCTATATTGCTGTGGAGCCTGCTGATCCCAATTCTGATTTCCCTATCGCTGACCTCCATAATTAGCCACATAATACATGTCTTCATGCTAATGGTGATGTTCATATTTTGCAGTCCATGGGTTATTGGTTGGCTAATGCAAGATGTGCATAAACCCCCATTGGTAGTATCAACAATATGTACCTACTGCTTAACTCCAGATTCTTCCACTTTCTTAGTCAGGATGCTCATCTTTGTCAAAAGAGTAGCCATGTTTTCCGCCATAGTGTTTGAAGGGTCCAGGGGCACAGACTGTACCACTGGTGTGATAGGAGCATTTCTGGTTGTCCATCCTGAATTTTGAGCCATCTTGTCTAGCAAATTCTGGCCTTCTCTCCAGGTCTTGCCTAGAAAAGCCCCACATGCTGAGGCATCACCTATATTCTTCATGTTATCTTATAGCCCCATATAGAACCTTTGACCCAACATCTATTCTGGAACCCCATGATGAGGACACATGACTAGCATGCCCTTAAATCTGCCCCAAGTCTCATGTAATGTCTCCATTGGTTTTTGCTTGAAGCTTACAATCTCATCAATTTGTTGAGTTGTTTTGTTAGGTGGGTGGAACTTTTTGTGGAATTGTTTGACTAACTCCTCCAATGTTTTTATAGAGTTGATAGGGAGTGAGTTGAGACATACCTGTGCAGCTCTTGTAATTGAGAATGGAAACAACAATAGCATGATTGCTTCCGTTGTCACATTGGGTTGTCTCTGCATTTTGCATATAGAGAGGAAATTCTTTAGATGTTGCTGAGGGTCTTCAACCTGTGTCCCAAAAAAGAGTCCTTGTTTTGCAACAAGTGTAGCATATTATTTGTGATCTAGAACGATTCAGCTTGAATCACAGGCACAATAATGGAAGTAGCCAAGTTGTCAGCAGTTGGTTGTGCCCAATCAAAAAGTGCACCCTCAGGCATCTCTTGTGCCTCTTCCCTAGCATTTAACCCAGCTTGCTGGTTAGGATCATTTAGGTCTCCCATGTCATTGTCCAGTTTCAATGTCTGCTGAGATTGTTGATGTTGTTTGTTTGCCCGATTTAGTGCCCAGAATGTTTGCTCTGGGTTTGAGAGTCCTTCAAGTATTTCTCCAGTCCTTGTAGATTTTATAGGCATGCACCTGGGCAAATAATTTAACAATCGTCAAAATTTTCAATCAAAAGTGTGTAGAGAGAAATCTGACTACAACAAGAATCTTGTGATTCTGTCAATGGCCATTGATAATTCTGTTAACTCCCTGGCAACGGCGCCAAAATTTGATCACGCCCAACTATGCCTTCTAAAAAGGACAATGTGGTCGCAGCAAATATAACCCAAGTATTACACACGGGGTCGAATCCTCAGAGAGTTAACCTACCAACTACAATCTTCAAAACCCAACAATCTTCCGAATCAGCTTCCCAAATATTCAAATATCTCTTTGAGTGTTTCCTAATAACTACGTTTGCGAGGAACTAATTATCTGAAATAATAACTGGATATGTTGTAAACAAGAATAAGAAAGACTAAGGTGATGATTTCCTTTATTGATGGAATCCCTTCTGTTTATGCTAAAACGAATTTATCAATATCTCTGTATCAACCATGAACAATATTTCTACCATAAATCTCTCCCGAGTAATTACAATAATTTACTATTGTACTCTTCCGAGCTACCCTAGCTTGCTTTAATTATCACAGCCCACTTTAGATTACACCCAAGGTTTCGTTATTCCTAATCACACCTTTAAACCTGCAATTATAGATTCCTCTAATAATCTAGGTATGGTGTTGTTCAACAATAACCTAAATATGCATTATTTTCCAAGTTATGTACATTAAATAGGCACAACTAATTGAGGATCCTATCAATTAACTACAATAAGAACGAAGTTGAACAAATAGAGATTAACTAACAATTTCTATTCACATAAGCCATAAGTTCATCAACCAATAGGTTCCATCACAACCTTAGATAAGAATTTAGGTACTCGTAACTATGAAAGCAAAAGATAGAATAGATTTCATAATCAAAATTCAAAAGAAAAGTAAGAAATATGCTTAGAGAATTCTCTCACTCTAGTTTCCTTGCAAAAGTACTCGATAATACAAAACTTGCCTCCTTTGGGCGAATCCTAAGGTTTTATATAGGGTTTAGGTCATTAAAATCCCATTTTTACACTTCAGTCCTTCAAGTTTACGCCCCTCACAGTGGTTCTGCCGCGGTCGCGATAGAACCGTGGTCAAATCAACTCTCTGAATCTCAGAACTTTCAGCAGACCTCATCCACCGCAGTTCTGTCGCGATCACAGTAGAACCGCAGTCAAACAGTAATTCTAAATCTTCAGGGCTGTTCAAGCGTGATTTCCATGATTTTTGCACAAATGGCCTTTTTCATCTCCTTTTGACTCCAAAATTGCTCTTTAGCCTTCTTCAACTACTGTGTACCTATAACACATAAAAACACTAATAAGAGCATTTTGTCATCATATATATTATCAAAACAACATTAAAGTGTGATTATTTAGGGTATAAATATAGTAAAATTTACATATTATCAGCGATCCTCGTGGAGGAGTAGTTAGATTGATGTTTCTTTGTCCGATATTTCGCGTAGTGATGCATTATGTCGGGTGAGTTATGAGAAGGCTCGAGAAAGTGTTTACATGTTAAGAATCCGTGTAGGAATGATGTTATATGAACAACTTCGCTGTTGAAATTCCAATTGTACATCGCACCTTAGTTGTGCTTGAGTTTTGTAGATTATAACGCTAAATATCCCTCAGGGATGATATGATATTATTCACTTAGCATGCGTATGACCAATACTCGGTATTATGTTGTAATGAGCAAATTTGGCTCGATGTGCATCTCCTTATGTGAGATCTATGTGTGGATCGAGTGGCACACCGCCATGGGTATGCTATCTGGAGCGGGTTGCACGCCGCAACAGTGTGATAACGAGTATATTTTCTATATGCCATATTTGTATGCCTTGCTTCCTATTTTTCCAAGAAAAGTCTGCATTAGTGTGTAGGATCTGATAATACCTTCCGGAGATCATTTTCTTTAGTACTGCATTCGAAATAGCACCCTATTGGCACATTGGGGCATCATATGCGACATTTAAATATGTCTAGAGTACCTTATTGTCGAGCAGTTCGTACTGGGTGAGACGAGATCATTGAAGTCAAGATCAGTGTAATCTGAGTACATGAAGTAAAGTAAAGAGCTAAGACCATTGTTTGGTTCAGAATAAGGTGATAGTTCTTGCAAACAAAAGAATAAAACTGCTGAATGTTGACCCAACTGTGGCTAAGAATGTATAAAGATCTCATCCGTCGTGTCATTATTGTAATAATTTACACAAGGCAAGTTTATGTCATCCAGAGCATAGGATGTATAGTGATTCCTTATAAGCGATTGGAGAAGAGAGCTTAAGATGATTGTGGAAGATCGTATTGCCAAGCGGAAGTGATTCGATGCGAGTATGTGTTTCAGAAAAAGGTATTGTGATTAAACTAATTAAATTTCAGTAGTATTGCGACATGTTCTTGTTGGGTCCACTAGTGGTATTCTTATTTGCTTGCTAGCACAAGAAAACATTGATTATCTGACGTGGAATAATTAGGTATCAAATGGGTGCAGGTATTCGCACGGTGAAAACTGGGATCAGGTATGATTATTTATGTGTTATATGGAGTCCTGAGGTACAGGCTATGTTGTAATGGAGAATCTTTATTAGCTGGTATGTTATATTGTAGATGTGACGTTGGAATTCGGACTGGTTATCGTAATGTTGGGTGATTTTGAACTATTGCACTAGTGGTTATGCCAGAAATGCCACGGGTTAAGTGGTGAAGTACATTAGAAGATGTTTTAGCAGAATGATTTATATTTCAAAGAACCAGCGAACAGTTGGGAAGGAGTACTTTCTTAATTGGGCATTTGTGATAGATGTCAGTGCAGAGGTTGCTATCATTTATCCCGTTCCATTATTGAAGGACTTCTCGGATGCTTTCGAGTGACCGGGCATGTAACCGGGTGAGATTGTAGATTTCGATATTTATTTGGTGCATTCGGCAGGAATTATAGAAGTGGAAACATTATCAGGCTTCTTGGTACTGAGTTCGTTGGCATGCCGATATGGCTACGCATTTAGCTTGAGTTAGCTTGGCTGACCCTGAGTTGTACAGTTGAGGAAAAGGTTGAGTCTATCTTCATTAAGCTTGTTAGCGACCTGAGGAAAGCTATGAGTTATTTTTCGATGTTGTAAGACAGTGTTATTTGTTAGTTATGGGCACATGTGGTGCGGTTCCATTGAGAATTCATAGAGAAAGTCGAGCGGGAGGGGTAATTGAGTGTTGCTTGGTGTATGGAGCATTGGTTATGGTCTATCGGGTTGTGTGTTGTGTATTCTCTGTTTCACCGTGGGTGTAATGAATTTGCGTTAGTTTCAGACATCAAATGTATGTGGTTGTTGATTTTGAGCATAGCAGGTATAAGTGCTTTAGGTGTAACGGTGTTTGGATAAGATCACGCATTGTAGCAAGGCTACAGGAGTTATCACCTTCGGAGTAGGTTTAGGCATTCTATTTCTATTATGCGAGATGAGGTCTCAGCCTTGTATTGTAATGGTATTGATGAGCTTGAGGTAGAGCTCTTTCGATCGAGTCAACTGTTATGATTCGAGTATGTTAAGATCGTTCCTCACTGTGCGTGTAGTAGGCAAGATGTAGTTTAGACCTGTATTGAGGTATCATGTCAGCAGAGTGGTGTTGGATTCGAGGTGATCATTGGGTCCAATAACGAATACAGACAGATTCGATCTCAACTTGTTAGGAAGATAATATCGAGGTTTGGCTTCGAAATCTGTTGTAGTATTAGTCAAAAAGGTAAGTGGTTTCATGAATGGTTGATCTAAGAGATGATTACGGTTTATAGCGGGTTTCATTCATCGTTGGCAGTATAAGAAAGTGTGGGAATAAGGCTTTAGCTAATAAGAGGTTCTCTGCTAGTAATTGGTTGCTGGGGACAACTGCTATGAATAGAAGTTATGATTCCAAGTGTTTGGTTTAGGTAATATATCATATGTTTTCACCTGAGGGTGCAAGTATGGGCTATTAAAGCTGGAATTTCTGATCTTATCTATGATTTTCAGATAGTGCAACGTGGTTCTATGGTATGGTTTACGGATTAAATGGATTGTGAAAGTTCGGCTATATTGTGTTATCGGGTCTATGCGAGATAGGGTGATGAGGTATCACCGCGGGTATATGGTTATAAGATCATTCAGCTACTGGTTGGCTTCTAGAACGACTCTCGATACGCTCGAGGACGAGCGTTTGTTTAAGTTGGGGAGGATGTAACGACCCGACCCATCATTACGGGAGCTACCACCCCACTTTTCCCGTTTTACGCCTTCATATGTTTCAGTATATGTGTTTGGGGAATTTGAAGTAAATCGGGTAGAATCCGATTAGAAATGAGGCAATAAACCTCTTTGTGGGAATGTTAGTTTGGAAAAGTCAACCAAAAGTTGACCTAAGAGTTAGAAGGCTCGGAATGGATTTCTGATGATTCAACTAGTTTCGGGGGATGGTTTATGACATAGGAGAACAATTAGAATTGAATTTGGAGGTCCGGTGTAAATTTAGGCTTGAAATGGCTAGGGTTGAATTTTGGCGAATTCCAGATAGTAGGTGAGATTTTCATCCGAGGCTCAGAATGAAATTTCGAGAGTTGCAGTAGCTCCACTAGGTGATTTTGGATATGCGTGCAAAATTACAAATTATTCGGAGGTGTTTAGTTTAGGTTTTAGATCAAATGCAAGTTTCGAAAGTTTTAGTTTAGCTTAGGCTTGAATCAGTGATAATTCAATAATTTTGATGTTTTTGATAGTGTTTTTGTGTTACGAGCAAGTTTGAATAAAGTAATAGAACATATCTATGCACGTGGTTGAGGTCCCGAGGGCCTCAGGGTAATTTTTGATGGCTAACGGGAAATTGTGAGCATAAAAGTGCAGCAGAAAATTTGCAGAGGAATTTTACTCTACGCGATCGCGTAGGTCTGGCTACGATCGCATAGAAGGAATTGAGGGGGCTCAGATTTTTACACTATGCAATCGCGGAAAGGGAATTGCGATCGCATAGGTCTGGGAGTTTGGTCAGTGCGGTCGCGTGGCATGGTGTGCGATCGCGTAGAAGAGGGAAATGTTCTCTGCGATCGCATGGGTGTTTCTGCGATCGCGTAGAAGGAATTCTAGGGCTTGAGATTTTGTACTATGCGACCGCAGGAGAGCCATTGCGATCGCATAGAAGAAAACCTGGGCGGACAGAATAGATTTAAGGGTTATTTCAGTCACGAAACCCACCATTTTTCCACCATTTTTACACTGCCTTGAGAGGTTTTTGGTCGATTTTGACGAGGTTTTCAACGGGTATCGCTTGGAGGTAAGTCTCTTGACTAGAAAATATTATTCTATGCTAGAATCAACACAAAAATTCATGAAATTGGGTAGAAATTGTGAAGAACTAGTGCTTAATTCTAGAAAATGAAATTTTAGATTTTCGAAGACCATTCGAAATCCGTTTTCGATAAATTTTGTATGGACCGACTCGTGGCGAGACGAGGAATCTATTGGTATGATTTTTGGAATTTTTTGAGAAGTGGGCCCGAGGCTCAGGTTTTACCAACTTCGAGAATTGTTACACTTTTCGAGTAATTTTGATTGGGATATGTTCCTTTGACCCATATTTATGTATTCGCTGTGGTTTTGACCAGATTCGACGCGCAAGGAGGCAAATTTTAAAGGAAAAGGTATTACGGACGAGTCCACGGCTAGTTAGAGGTGAGTAGTTAGTATATATGATAGCCTGCGCATTTGAAACCCCGACTTATCACATTGTGATGCTATTTTGGGCTTGACTCGCATCCCATGGCAAGTGCGGGATTGGTTATGACTGGGGATGGTGACTTGGTCCATCCCGAATAAGAATAATGCTATATTGGCGATTGAAACGCACTTTGTGTTGAATATATATTGGCTTTATACTATGTTTGGGGCTTTGTGCCGACATGTAGTATCCTTAGGGGATAGATATCTATGTGATAGCATGATTTGTAAAAATCATTGATCTCAGTCCTGCGTTGAAATCACTATTATGTAATGCTAAGGCACCTGTTCTTGAAAATTAAGAAACTAAAGACTTTTCCTTATTAATGAATTGGAAACTGGAAATAAATAAATTGGACTGTTATGTGACTCATATGCATATTGTGGACTGACTATGGATCGGGCTGCACATCGCATCGGATGGTATGAATATTGCGTTTGGACTGAAAGAGTCCCTCCGGAGTCTGTACACACCCCGTGTGAGCGCCGTCGACGTTAAACGGATAGGGCAACGCGCCGTAGCGGTCATATGCATTACAATGCATTCATGCATTATTAATTACTTGTGTTATCTATGGCTTGCTGTTGTTGTTAGTTCGTACTAGGTATCAGACTGTTAGATATAGCTTTACTCTATGGCATTTTGTGGAATTCTAGCTTTCAACTATTTTATATGCTCTTTACTCACTTAGTACGTAGTACTCACCCCTACTCCCTGCACCTTTATGTGCAAATTCAGGTATGCCGGAGGTTTAGCCGAGCAGTTCAGTTCTATTCAGAGTATCCGAGTTGCTTAGGTAGCTGCTGGCATTCGCAGGACCTAGCTTCTCTCCTTATTTCAGTTTATTTTATATATATATATATATATATATATATATATATATATACACACACACACTTTCAGATTTGAGTATTTCGTTCAGATATTCCTATTATTATCCAGTTTTGGATTAGAGGCTCTAGACTTGTAACACCAGATCTTTTGAGAGTGTTATTATCAGTGTTCGCACTTCTCAGTATTTTCATTCTACTATTATTATTGGAATATTATTATAAACACTCATATTCTCTTTGAATTTGTCCTTTTGGGACTTGTTGTTAAATATGAAATAGTTATTGGTCTGGCTTGCCTAGCTTTAGGGTTGAGTGCCATCACGACCATATTTGGGTCATGACAACATTCACCTCCCTTTCAGGTGCCTTAATGTCCATGTGACCTAATGTCCATATGACTTACAGGTCACATGTTCAAGCCGTGAAAGCAACCATTATTGTTTCCATTAAGCTGTCCTGCATAACTACGAGATGCTGCACCAGGCAGTCCCTTTTTGTTTATGCAAATGTTGACTACCATATCTTTATCCTTCTTTTTACGGTGTTTGAAGTCTGCAATCTCCATGGTTCTGTTTAAAGGTGTGAATTGTTTATGAAAGCTTTCAATCTTATATGTGGCAAAATTGACCAGATATACAAGCAACTCACAAAGAGCAATACACATCCTCTTGGTGGGACAACTTATCTTTACTTTGGATAACGAAGACAACTTATTTTTACATGAATTTTTTTTTCATTCTTTTCAAAATTAGTGTTTGGCCATAAAATTTCCAATTTTCACTTGAAAATGTATATTTAAAAAATTATAAAATTTGAAAAATTCCAAAAACTTATTTTTCAAGATATGGAATAGCTTTCAGGAGGAGAGAAGACAGTTGCAGCACTTGCATTGCTTTTTGCTATCCACAGGTAATCTATGCGGCTATTCATGCTTCATTGGGCCAGCAGGAAGCAAGTTATGGTTGGCAACCTCTACATGTAGCCAACCAACTTGACATGAAAATATCTACGAGTTTGAGCAAATTGTATGTGGTGTCATAGTGATCCATATTTATTTACACTGAATAATTGATTGTATCATAGGTCTTGACGTAACACTCCATGAAACAAGGAAGTCACGGAAGCAGTTGAAATAGTATCTTGCAGAAATGCAAGGTATGACTACGAATGACAGACTCTTGTGATCCAACCCTTTCTCCGATTACGCTCATAGCAGAAACTTAATGCACCGGGCTAAGTGATCTTACACAGATTATAGATTGGGGTACCTTCTATAAGTTGAAGCAAGCAGTAATAACATTTAGCATGAACAATGAAAGCGTCAGTCACAGCTCACACCAAAAACAAAAGCTAACAAAAGATTAACCACATTAATAGTCACTTAAAAAGAATCCACTCCATTAATTGCAGGCTTCATTAGCTTCAGATAAACGTTGAGCCAAAACAGCTGCAGATTTTTCAGAAACCAAAGCTTGAATGAGCATAGTCTTTACTTCCCAAGCACTATATGGATAATTCTTTCTAGCATATGAATTCAACAATGCTGCAGTTGATTGCTTCACTAATGTTGCAAATATATTGTCCCTATCATCGTTTCTTCCCGCAGCTTCAAGCAGTGTTAGATCGTACCTGTATCGCTCGTACGCCCTCGATCCGAATACTTTTGATACTGTTGACATTTGTGGCACCATCTTCGGCCATGACTCTCTCCTGCTGCTCCAGTACCTGCCAACAGCAGCAAATTAGTAAGTGGTTGTTTGGTGCAAGGGTGAGACAGCTGATCCTACTATTTTAGCAGTAAAAGTTATCCTGAGATTAGCTAATACCTCACATCAAAACTGAATAAAGTTAATCTCAATAACCACACCACTAACAAAAAACTTGTACGGTACAAATTTAAAAAAAAAAAAACTGAACAAATGTAGAAATCAGATACAGAAATTTGAGAAATATCAGATACAATAACCTGAATAAAGGCTAATTTGTACCGAAATCAGATACAGAAATACCAAAATGACTAAATATTGTACCGTACTGTACCCATGAACACACTTACTACTCTCAGTTCAAATTAGCCTTCACTAACAACAATTACGCCTCAATTTTCTAGGAATTAAGGTCGACTACGAATTTTTATTTTTCATATTAATTATTTTAAAAACAAGAGAAGTTGCTCTAACGGTAAGCAATCGGCAACCCCAACTTCCCCACTTCTACCCAAGAGGTGATAAGTTAGAGATGCCAAGAGACAAGTGGGAAATTTTTGGAGGGAAGACTGTCTATTTGAAAATAGGATTAATATTGGGTTATTGTTGTTGACGTTGCAGGTCGTCCATTTTAGCTCCTTTAGTCCAATGAAGTAGTATTAGATAGGATAAAATTACCTCACTCGCCTCAACTGAGAATTTTCTTTTTTGGAAAAAAAATTAGAGGCATAAAATTAGTAGAAAGTGAAGGAAAGAGTCTTACTGAGGAGTGCATCTCCCTCGGTTTCTGGTGTATACAAATCCAGGTCTGAACTGTTGTGCACATACCGTTAAATCTCCCAAGTAGCAGCAGTAAGTAACTAACAGCACCAAAAGAGGCCGACGATTTTTGAGCATAAGAAAATTAGCCATTTTCTTTTCACCAAAATAACCTGAACTAGTACTTGTGTACAATGGTTGGATCTGAATAACTCATTTCCTTCTTTCGAATGGTTCTTTCTTTTTTTATTGATGGACTTGGTCATCCTCGAAACTGCTGCACATTTTTGAAATTATATCTTCTTTATTGAAACTATCGCTTTCGCTCTTGTCAGTTTGCAAATCTAACCCCCCCCCCCCCTTATTCTTTCTTTTACTTTATTTGTGATCTTGTTGGGACAGACATTATATCATGGGTCATGTGATGCAAAGTGTTTGTGTCGACTGTCTACCAAATGGCAGTACCACGTGGCTTTATTTCTTCCTTTTTCAAACTTGGAATCTCCTTCCTTTTCAGGGAACCGTTGTGCTTATGAATGTTTTTATTTATATTTAATAATTTTAAAAAATTATATAAAATTTTTATAATATATTTTTAAGTAAAGCCTTTAGAGGCTATAGTATAGTTAAGTAGTTAAAGAGTTTTTAGTAATTTAAGAACTTAACGCGTTTTGCGTTAATTGGTCTTCGAGGGATGTTTCTTTTTTCTTTTTGGCTAATAGAAGGGCGTTTTTACTTTCCCTTATCGAGGGAATCACACTTAGCTCATTTGAATAAATTTGTTTGACGTAAATAAGTTATTAAGGCACTTTTTTTACTTATTCAAACACTACTAAAAAGCTTAAACGTTATTATCACGACTTTATGACTTTAGGACTTTATTAATGGTTTTACCTTAAATTTTATAGTATATTTCTTATTCAAATTGTATAAGAAAAAGCGTCACCGCGACCTTCAGGACTTTTGTACAAAGACTTTGCAAGATACAATTCATGGAGCGATGTCATTTCAGATTGCTACGACTTCACTTTTATTCATATAGCCTAACGATTTTACTCTTATCTAAACTTATATTTTTACGTATTACTTTATCGTAAGTTATTCTCTAACTACTTTAGACTTGACAGGAAATACAATCCAAAATATCTATTACAATAACAAGAGATACACAACACAACGTGGAACAATCCTTTAGCAGTGAAGTGGGGCAAATTTGTTGGAGAGGAAAATCAAACTCTTCAACAAAGATTAAGGATCTTCTTCGAACTCCACTCGGCTCAACTCTCAAAATTTATAATCAAATTCTTATTTCAAATATATTTTTTTTAATTATGGTACCTAATGTCTCTATAATTCAACAATGCGGCAATACTTTTAGGATCCTCAACAATCGTTAAATCCTACTTCATAATACCATAAGTCTTGAACTACATATGGCCCGATTCTCGTGAAACCCGAGATATGTAGGCAACTCGAAAATGGAGTTCGGTTGCAATTATATTTTTTTTACGTTCCCTTTGTACTATTCCAATCTTGATGATCGGAGCAAAATTGGCTACTAAGTCAATATTCTTTGCCCGAAAACTCTTTCATCGTCTCTGGTCAAAGAAGGGCAGCTGTTGACATCCAAACTTTGTCCCTCCTTTCTTCCAAATTATTTCTTTAAGCTTCTAATATAATAATTTTATTATTATTAAAACTATTACAGTTATATCACTCTAATAATAATAATAATAATAATAATAATAATAATAATAATAATAATAATAATTATTATTATTATTATTATTATAATTATAATTATAATTAATAATAATAATAATAATAATAATAATAATAATAATAATAATAATAATAATAATAATTAATAATTAATAATAATAATAATAATAATAATAATAGTTGTATGAAAAATACCAAATACATATTATTATTATTATTATTATTATTATTATTAACTACTAATTTTGTTATATCACTTCCCTTTATTTAATAAAAAAGTAGTATTTATTTTACTACTTTACAATATTTATTCTTATTCAAAACTAATGTAGGTTATTTAGAAAATTTAGTTATCATAATTGTTTTTAAGGCGCAAAAAAAATTAGCTTGAGTAATATTACCATATTAATATTGTATAGTGTTATATAAAATAGCTAATAAAATTAGCTTAAATCTAAATAGAAGCCTAAAGAAATATATAAGGAAGAGGAAAAATGTTCAGCACTCTAGGCCCAAAATTTTGGTCACATTAGTCCACAAATTAAGCCTCCAAATCATCCTAAATTACCTGAATCTGCTAATATAACCAACCCGACCCACAAAGCACATAACGCTGGTGCTTCATCTTCCTCTTTGAACAAAACTTCAGACTTCTCCCCCTAAATCAGATATGTGTGCCTCCATTTTTGTATATCCTTCAAACGCTCCTCTATCTTTCATCTGAATATTCAGTCAAAAGAGGCCTGTGACGAAAAGAGCCAAATCTCCTTTTCAGGATATCTGATTTTCAGTATATTTTGTAGATTTGATTTTAATTTCAAACAATTTTTTTGACCGTTTAACCTCCCATTCCCTCTCAAAGAAACCCTAGATTTGTTCAATAAATATTGAATTTGGATGGCTTTAAGATAGGGTTGGAAACCGCCACCTCTTTTTTCTGAAATTACTCTCTAAAAACTCATTTATTTCTCTTTCTCTCGATCCCTGTTGAAATTTTGCCATAACAACACCCTTTCTTCTGCTACTTCTAACATTATTTACTTGTTCGAGTTAGTTGATCCGAGGTTCGAGATTCGATTATCCGTTGCAGACGCCCCAGTCACTGCACCTAAAAGGTCATTAACTTGTAAAGCTTTGACTTCTTTTGTCCTTTCTTTTCTCCGTAAATATCCAGAAGTTATTAGCTATCTCAACTAGAAAACATGAGTTAGGACTCATTTTTAGGCTAGCTCTTTGGTTTAAGTTCTCTGTTTACATATTCATTGTGAGCACGAGATTTTTGCCCCAAGCAATTAATTCCAAAATAAAAATACAAAAAATGATTTTTGATTTTAATTAGCTTGATTAGTGTATAGAAAATACCAGCGTTTGTTTTTATTGTTAAAAAATAAAAAAAAATGAAGGAAATTTGAAATGAAATACAAAAGGGAAATTAGTTGGAAAATATCACAAAATATAAAGGTAATACTAGGAAATTGGGATAAATTAAGGAAAAATACAAAACTTTTGAAAATAAAAGAAAATACATTTGTATAAAATAAACATAAGGAAAATAAGTATAAAATGCAAGAAAATACAGAAATTAATTAAATAAATACAATTCAAAAATACAAAAATACAAAATACAAAGACAAAAGAATTGGGCCAAAAATATAAAATTCATAGCCCAAAGTAATTGTCACGACCCCAAATCCGATCGTGATGGCGCCCAGCACACTGCTAGGCCAGTCCGACCAATTAACAACAATTTACGGAGCTATGAGCTCGCATTAACCCATTTAAGCATAACAAGTTAAAAGACAACGGTGATAGATATATCAAAATAGGGAACTAAGCCCAAACACATACCAACTCCCATAGACCGAAGGGTCAAGAGTCATGAGCCTCTACGGAATATACATGTGTAGATAGTGAATATAACTGTGCACAAGTGTGGGATGATCTGAACAAAATATAGACAAACTGGAGAATCAGGTCCTGCGAACGCTGGCAGCTACCTCGACTGTCCAAAAGCACTCCCGAGCCGCAATGGAATCAACTCTGCTGTAATGTACCTGGATCTGCACACAAGGTGCAGGGAGTCGGGTGTGAGTACTTCCAACTCAGGCGGTAATAAAAGTAAATAATGCTGAAGGGAAGAAAACCACGCAAGGCACTATCTCTTGCTACACAATACAGAACTATCATTAAACTTCAAAACACTATCATTTTATTCCTTTTCAGCATATGTGAGTAGATTATTTAGAAATCTCAATTTTTAGCTACTTTCTTTCATGGTAATATACCAATACCTGGGAGAATCTCAAGCAGTGCAAGTCAGCACTCAAATCAGCCTCTCGGGCTCAGCACTCCTTAACAATTTATACCAGGAGATCTGGTCAATAAAGCAACAAATGTACATGTGCCAGTAAAGTCTGAGTGCTAAAATGTTATGCCATGTAGTACACGTAAATCAATGTATGTATGCCATGCAATGCATATGACCGCTACGGCGTGTAGCCCGATCCAATTTGGGTACCTGTGCTCACTGTGGGGGTTCAGACTCCGGAGGGGCTCCTACGGCCCAAGCACAATATTAATATCACACCTACTGCGGCGCGCAGCCCGATCCATATACCACTGCGGCGTGCAGTCCGATCCATGCATGTGTATGCATATGCTCACATAAAATGTCATGTCCTAACATATGGCCCTCGGCCCCAATCAGTCTAACAAATAATCAAGAAAGCCCTACGGGCAACAATATCACATTAGCTCACAACTAAAATATTATTAAGACCTTATTCAAGTTTTTCATAACCTTATAAGAATGCTGAATAGCAAAAATCCCATTTTAAACCTTAAATTATAATAAAATATGCACAGTGTTATCAAAACAGTGAGGACTCAAATAATTGGCACGAAGCCCAAACATGATAATTAGTCTAATTCACTTCAACAATTAGGTATTATTATTTATTACGCGGGACGGACCAAGTCACAATCCCCAATGGTGCTCTACCCCACGCCCGTCATTCGGCGTGCAAGTCACATCAACATAGCACTAAGATGTGCAAGTCCGGGGCTTACTAACCCTCAGGACATCATTTACAAGAATTACCCACCTCGAACCGACGAAAACTCATGCCCGCGACGCCTTAGCTCCTCGAACCGGCATCCACGCATGTCAAAACTAGCACAAAGCAGTACAAATATATCAAAATAGGCTAATGGAACATAACCCAATCGAAAGAACTCGAAAAATATCAAAAATCATTAAATTTGCAAAACCCGAGCCCCGGGCCCACATCTCGAAAAAATTCGAAACTCATATTTCCAGAACCCTCGTCTCGCCACGAGTCCACACATATAAAATTTACCAAAATCGGAGTTCCATTGGCCTTTCAAAACCCAAATTTTCGTTTGCAATATCTAGGCCACAATCCTTCACAATTTCTACCCAAATTCATGAAGATTGATGTTAATTCTACCATAAAGTGATGTTTTTGAGTCAAGAAACTTACCTCCGATGAATACCCGATGATTTCCCAGCGTTTTCCCGTGATTTCTTCTCTCTAGGGCTCAAAAATGGTGTTTTGGGTATATGAACCCGCGACTGGTTCTGTTCTGGTTTTAATTTCACTGCCAGACCATTCCTTCTATGCGATCACAATGGCCCTATGCGATCGCATAGAGTTAAATTCCCCTTCTATGTGATCGCAATGCACCTCCGCGATCGCATAGCACAACCTTCCAGGCCTTATCTTTTCTTCTCTGCGATCGCAGCACTGGCTATGCGATCGCAATGCACAGTCTGATAAGCCTATGCGATCGCACCCCTTGCTATCCGATCGCATAGCACATTTTTCTCATCCCTCCAGGTTCTTCTATGCGATCGCAATGACTCTATGCGATCGCATAGAGCAATCACTGTCTGCAATTTTTCTGCAGCAACTTCATGATCAAAACTTGCCCGTTAGGCATCCGAAATGATCCTGAGACCCCCGGGACCTCAATCAAAGCCACCAATACATCACATTACCTCATTCAAACTTGCTCGTAACATAAAAACACCATCCTAAACATCAAAATCACCAATTACACACTAATTCAAGCCTAAGTTTCTTCAAAATTTCCGAATTGCTCATTCAATCAAAAACCCGACCAAACGACGTCCGAATGACCTAAAAATTTGCAGGCATATCCAAAATCACGTAACGGAGCTACTGCAACTGTCGGAATTCCATTCCGACTCCCGGATCAAAATCTCACCTACCGTTCGGATTTCACCAAAATTCAACCTTAGCCAATTCAAGCCTAAAACTACACCGGACCTCCAAATTCAATTCTGATTGCTCTCCTAAGTCATAAATGATCCCCCGAAACTAGTCAAATCATCAGAATCTGATTCCGAGCACTCTAACTCAATAGTCAACTCTAGGTTGACTTTCCATATTCAAACTTCTTTCAAATATGCTATTTGCTTCATTTTCAATTCAATTCATTCCTAACTCATCCGATAGGTTCTAACACTGATATAAAAGCATAAGATATGTAAATGCAACATAACTGGGTGGTAATTCCCGTAACGACGGGCCGGGTCGTTACAGTAACACAACACAGACCAGGCCCAAAATATTTTAGCCGATCTGCCCAGGTATTAAGCCAAACGACGCCGTATAAACACACAAGATTTGGGCTATTGATAAAATTGATCAATGAACCAAATAAGGCGGTGGCTTCGTGAATAAAACGACATCATTG
Organism: Nicotiana noctiflora; assembly: GCA_032618575.1. Taxonomy (NCBI): domain Eukaryota; kingdom Viridiplantae; phylum Streptophyta; class Magnoliopsida; order Solanales; family Solanaceae; genus Nicotiana; species Nicotiana noctiflora. The sequence goes on along the minus strand of JASVEL010000541.1, from coordinate 175,736 downwards.
AGGAATTAAATATCAGTCGTCCATCTCATTAAATCAAACGAATGAGACCAGTGTATCACTTAAACAAACGATGTAGTTTAGCCAATTAAATCATGGCCGTTAAATAATCTAATCCAACGGACCAAATGAAAGGTTCATTAAACCAAACGTCGTCGTTTTGAAGGCAAATTAATCTGGACCGTTCAATTAATTGAATCCAACGGTTGAAAGACAATAACACAAATTCAGTATATATCCATAAACCCCCATTCATTTTCATTAGACACACACACACTTTTATAACACAAACCCTAGCCGCCCTTAGACCCTTCTTCTCCCTCCCCTTCTCTCATAAGACCACCGGAACCCTACCGGTAGTCACTCTTCTATTAACTTCTCCGGCTCAGGACACCCTTCTAAGCACCCCTCTCTACCTTTTAATACTCTTATCTCCATTAACCTCACCCCAGAAAACTTACCAGTCTTCCATTCTTGAAACTCCGGTTGTCGGAACCTTAGCCGGCGACCACCAAGCTATGAACTAGCCTTTTACCTTAACACCCCAGAACCACCATAAGACGATCTATCACCCCATCATAGTCCCACACCTCGAATATATCCCAAACCCTTCGAATATCAAAAAATGTCTCGTCGGAACCCTACTCCGGCGAGCACCCAAAAACAAATCCTTTCAAAAACCTTACCCTGAGTCTCTGACTACCCTTTTACACACTCAAATCAACTTCCAAAAGTCTGACTGGAAAGATTCATCATTTAAGAGACCCCAAGTCTCTGAAACGCTCAAAAATCAAGAAAGAAGAAAGAAGAAAGAAAATGAAAGAAAGAAGAAAGAAAGAAGAAAAGAAAGAAAGAAAAGGAAAAAGAAAGGAAAAAGACTAAACCCTAAAGCTAAGTACCCTGAAACCTTCTTCTGTTCAGTGTCTGTTTGTGTTCGTATCTGTTTAAAACTTGGATCTGTTTAGAAAATCCCTATACATGTTAAAATGGATTAAATACCCTAAATCCACCTCTGTTCTATACGTTGCTCTTCTGTGTTCATATTAGACCTGAGCTTATTACATGTGTATGCCTTAAATCAACTAAGTATTCTTAGTTCTGGATATAGCTACCTGTAAATTATATGCTATTAGTTAATTTTATGTTATAGTTCAATAGATTCTGTCTCGGCTAGGGTTTTGATTAGTTGGAATTCAACAATTATCAATTTGTCTCTCTGAGTTCTAATTAATTTTAAAGATTAGTCGTAATTAGGGCTATTTGTGCAAGACTACATAAAACTGGCTACATTGGCAATGTGATTTATATGTTGGTTTCTTCTGAACTTCTGAGTGCTTATGCACATTCATTATGTGTTTAAAATGTCTATAGTAGTTATATTTGCAATATAGTACGAGTCTTTAATATTGTAAAGTCTATTAATAGCTGTCTTTGTAAGGGTTAATTAGTCTGAAACTGGATAAGAATTAAAATGAGTCTCAGGGGGGTTATATTTTAAATATGTTAATTACCCAAGTCTCAGCAGACCTAATAGTAGGTCGGGTAAATAACATTGAGTGTAAAGGGTAAAAGGGGAAAGGGAATTGGTATTTCTGTAGATTACATAGAGCTAATGGGGGTATAAATAACTTTAATGCTTGGTTTTGCTGAAAATAACTGAACAATAAGGGGTAAATTAGGCATAGTTAAAAGATAAATGTGTAATAAACATTAGCAAGTGAGGGCAACTAGGTAAAATCCACCCAATAGAACAATAAGGAATAGCCTAGAACCTTCTAGCAGGGGTTCAAGTGTATTTCCATTAGAATTCTGCTATACTTAATTGATTTAATTGAAAAATAGTTAGGGTGAGAAATAGGAATAACTAATTCAAAATTCCGCCATAAATTTATTCTATAAATAGGCTGTCTCAAGCCTGAAAAAGGGGTTCTAAATTTTGGAGGGGGAGAGTTCACATTTGGAGAGTTCTAATCTTCAAATAATTAGGGGTTCAATTTTCTGGTATACAATCTTAGAGTCGAAAAATCACTCAAAAGAGTTCTAAAATTTCAGAGCTCTACTGGTCTTCTACTTAGCATACAATTCGAGTACTATTTCTAGAGTTTTCACTGGTTGTTCCTTTGTTGTGTTCACTTCAACTTAGCTTGGATTTTTGTTTGATCGAGTTATTTGTTAGTTGCCTATTGAATATGGAAACTTGTTGTGTTAATTGCTCATGTTCGCTGTTGATATTTGGCTGCTGCTATTGCTGATTTCTCTTCTCCTTCATCCCTTAGAACTCATCGTTTTCCTTTTATTTGATCAGGTATACTACTATCTCCTGAAGGTATAATTGAAGCATTATGAAGGAATGAAATTGTTGATTAATTTTGCTGAAGCTGTATTTCTATTTTTTTTATATTTGTAGTTATAATTTGTAGATCTCTTATAATTCATTAAGGAATGGGTTGTAATAAGTACTTGACTATATAAACTCGATTAGACTAAAGTAGTAGTAGATAATACTGTAGTAAACGTATCTAGTAGGTTAGTTATAATGATCGCCTAAATCTAAAACTAAAATTGGCTAAAACACAGCTAGTACACATAGATTTATATATGCTCTGAAATTAGACATGCAGTATTAGTACTTAAGCTATTTTGTTAGTTGAGTTTTGAATCAGATCGTTTAATTCAAACCATAACCAAAACCCCATGAAACCCCAAGAACCCTTCCCTTTCTTGAAACTCCGGTCATCGGAGTTCACCGCCGATAACCAAATCTATGAAAAACCTTCCCAGCTTAACACCATAGCACCCTCAATACCTGATCTATCATCCCCCATACAACCTTCCCAGCTTAACACCATAGCACCCTCAATACCTGATCTATCTAGTAGGTTAGTTATAATGATCGCCTAAATCTAAAACTAAAATTGGCTAAAACACAGCTAGTACACATAGATTTATATATGCTCTGAAATTAGACATGCAGTATTAGTACTTAAGCTATTTTGTTAGTTGAGTTTTGAATCAGATCGTTTAATTCAAACCATAACCAAAACCCCATGAAACCCCAAGAACCCTTCCCTTTCTTGAAACTCCGGTCATCGGAGTTCACCGCCGATAACCAAATCTATGAAAAACCTTCCCAGCTTAACACCATAGCACCCTCAATACCTGATCTATCATCCCCCATACTAGTTTCCCTCGAATCTCCCTCCTCCGTCTCGAATCTTCAAAAATAGGTCGCCGGAACCCTAACTCCGGCCGACCTAAAAATCCACCCTTTAACAAAACCTCTCCCTCTTGATACCCCAAACCCATTTCTACCATTGAAACAATAAAAGACTTTATCTTGAAGTCTGAAAAGAAAATAAAAAAAAATAAAGAAAAAGAAAAGAAAGACTGCAAAAGAAAAGAAGAAAAAAGAAAAGGGAAATAGGAAGCTCAGGGGACAGTCCCTGCGAGCTAAGTACCTTCTCCCCTGTTTGCTTTCTTTTCTTGCTTTCTTTGTTATTTTCTTGTTATTTTCTTGTCATCTTCTATGCGTTCAGCATGCTTGTGATAAGTTAGTCGCATGAACTAGGGTTTTTCTTAGTCTTTGAAGATTTTTAGTTTGTTTGTTTTATTTTTCTGTTTAAAAGATCTATTCTTCTTTATATTGTCTATCTTCGTATGTTATCTCTTGTTATATAAGACTACATGTTTAAGATTAAGGTTTGTTCTTTGAGAAATCTCGTTCATTTGTTCTGACTTTTTCTCATCTTTTATATCTTTCATCACTCGTATGTTTAGCTTAGGGACTTTCTCTGTTTGTTCTCCATGTCTACTCTGTTTAAAGGTAAGTGTTAGAACTATTTTGTTTAAGCTTAGTTATTCTTTGATCTTGACAAACCATGTTCTCTTATTTTACTGCTTTATGAGTTTTTATTTATGTAAGTTTATGTCAAGAACATCTTAAGTATGATTTGGGATTTTCAGTGGTTCATTCAGTATAAGGAAGTTTTAGCTAAGCATGTTTAATGACTAATTGACACTTTTTTATGAAATTTAAGTTTGTAAGTTTAATTAATTGAGATTCAACAATACTCAACCCTTTTCTCTGAATTTTGATTAATTGATGAACAAATTTGATTTCTTTGGCTATGTGTGCAATTATTTGTAAAACTGGCTATGTTTGTAATAGCCTTGTATTAATGTGAACATTGTTAATGCCTATCATGCCTAGGTGATTTGGTTATAGCTGCAATAGTATTAAGACTTATAAGTGGTTAAAATTGAAACAAGTGTTAATAGGCTAAAATTGAAAATCACAAAAAATAGGCTTCAAGTTAAATAAGTGACCAAGTGTGGTCAATTTTTCAATTGACCTACTCTGTTAGGTCTCACACACTGGCTAACACTTAAGTAGGCCAGTAGTGTAATAATTGGTCTAAGTCTGAAAGACTAAGACTTAACAAGGCCCAACATGACACACTGATCATTAGTGGCTAGACCTGCAAAGGTCCCAGCCATGTATATAATGGGCCTCAATTGCAAAAGCCAAGTCCAACTTTGGGACTGGCCAAGTCTTAAATAGTTTAATAGGATAATAAGCAGGCTAGTCCTGCAAATTAGTTTAATTAACAGAAAATGAAACAAAAACTAGTTAAAATTGAAATAATTCTTAAGTCTGATGTGGCCAGTCCTTAAATATTGATGCAAAGGTTGGCCATTAGTTAAATAAGAGTTGAAGCTCTGAAAATCTGACCTAGGTAGGTCGGGTAATTTAGTAATGCCTTCAAGGGCATATAAGGAACATAAAATGGCAAAAAGGTTGATTTAATAGAGCCTATAGGGATATATAAGACCTTTGTGCTACTGATTTCTACAATTCTGCAGAGATTTAAGGGCATAATGGTCTTAAGAAAAAGGTAATTCAGTAAAAAACAATAACAAGTAGGGTTACCTTAGTAAAAAATCCAAAATAGAATAAAAAAGAACATTCCAGCACATGCTGGAAGGGATCTTGTAACAGATTTAGGGTGTAAAGTGTAAGATTTGGTAAATTAGGAGGGGAGGGAAATAGGATTATTATCTATCTCCCCCCCCCCCCAAAATTTCACCTCTCTACACCTATAAATACCCCCTTGTAGGACTACTTTAAGGGCTAGTTTTTCAATAGAAAAATTCAGAGAAAAAATATAGATATATAGAGTAAAATAGGCTAGATTTTCAGAGAATCATACACTAGAATAGCTAATAGTTCCCTGGTTTTCGAGCTGAAGTTCACATTTGGAGTCTGTTTGGAATTTCTGCTTCTTTTGCTGGGTTCTCTTGTTGCTGTTGCTGTGTTATTATCCATTCATCTGGAATTCAATACTTCTCTGTTGCATTTGCCTGTCGAGTCTATTGCTGTGCCTATTTTCATCTCCCCTTAAAACTCATCGATTATTTTTCTGAATCAGGTACACACTTGTTCAAGGCTATGTATTGAAGAATCAATGATGAAATGAAGTTTCAAGTGTTAAAATCTCTGATTGTCTTATGTATTTACTGTTTTCTAATTAGTTGACTAGTATTAATTTAGATATGTAATTCATTAGTGTAGCCTTGTATGTATAAGTGAAAGTCCAGATAAAAACAATGTAATAAGTAGTAAAATGGTAGTAGTATAGTCGCATTAGTAGATCACTTAGTTAAATAGGTAAAACTCATAAAACAAGGCTAAATAACCTTGACATGAATCGATAACAGCAAGTTCGCAGTAGTAATTTCCATCAGCTTACGTAGGTAGTCTAATTTAGAGATCGATATATGGATTTAGATAAGTTTAAAAGAGAAAACAACTAGATGAAGTAATAACTCAAATGAAACTGACTTTGTGATATCAAACAAGCTAGATTCGTAGTGAAACCAGTAGTATAACTGTGCACCTGTGAATGACTCATTTTAGCTTTAGATAATCTGAATACTGTATGTAAGTAGTTTAACCATTTAGATTAATCACGCTTTACATAATTGAATGATCTACTAAACTCTTAGTTTATAGGTAATTGAGATACAAATTGTAAATTTATTACTAGAAAACAAAAGCAAAAAGCAGTCTATTAGTTCAGCTTTCATGTACATTAGACAGTTATGATCTAAAGTTAACATCGGTAATTTGTAGAGTGATTTCCCCTTTGATAAATAAAGTGCAATTGAATTCATTCTTAATTCCAGATGTTTGTTTTTGTTATAAGTCCTTCGTTTCTGTTTTCATTATCATTGCTCCAATTTGCTCTGGGCCTAACGTACGACGCGGGCCTGGACTGTATTCAAAAAATTCACTGGGCCATTGACTAAAAGCCCAAGTCTGGTCTGGGTCATTAAGACCTGGACACATATGATATTCTGTTAAGTATAGATCCGGAAGTCCAGGCCCAATACCAACGGGAACAATAAAGGCCTGGACCCGCTCTTATGGAAATTCCGTTAAATAAAAATGACTAAGGGAAGAACAAAAATAGAAAAACATAGTATATACATATTAGGATTGGACTATAAAATAAAATTGGGATGAGCCTCACACAATAATAAAACAACAGGGCCCCCTTTAGTAATTAATAAATTATATAATAGATTCGGGAAGGCTAATAGCCAATTCCATAGCCTCTCCCAAAAGATTTAAAAGCCGTTAGACGTTATTTAGGCACGATTTAATACACCTTTCTTAAAAATGAGTGTGCACTTGGTGCAACTCAAATCAAAAATCCCGGCGAAGCCGAAATTTATTAAAAGTCACAGGCATACTGGTTGCGGTGTGACCGAAATACGTTTTTGCGACGTCGCAATTCTTAAAAATACCAAAGTCGGAAACACATACATATTGCTAAAAGTATATAACAAGTCATATAAAATTGAGAACGACGGTTGAGCGACCATGCTAAAACCAGGGAATCTGGGAGTGCCTACCACCTTCTCCCGGGTTAACAGAATTCCTTATCCAGGTTTCTGTTTCGCGGACTATAATAACAGAGTCAATTTCCTCAGATTCGAGATTAATCGGTGACTTGGGGCACCATTATCTTCCCAGGTGGCGACTCTGAAAATTAAATAAAAATCCCGGACCGATGGTCCTTTATTTGGAAAAACTCATTCCTCTTTGTTATTATATCCTTCTCGGGTATTTGAACATTGTGGTATACCCAACGTATCTTTTCAAAAGGATCGGTATAAAAAGGGGTAGTAAAAAGGGAGATGTGACAGCTCTAGCGACTCTGCTGGGGATTTTGCAACCCAGAACTTCGGTTTCAGGGTTTAAGAATTCGAGCTCATTAGAATCGCCGTCCTCGATATTATTTGACTTTGTTATATGATTTGAACAACATGTTATGTGTTTTACCGCTTTGATATTATATGTATTGTATATATAAATTGTGCCAAAAACCCTTCTCTTCTTCACCTCCAGGGATGTGCTTATTGGTTGAGACTCCCCTTTCTGTTAAGTCACACCTAAATTAAGAAACAGAAGCCGGATAAGTTACAAAGCCGATTGACTCCGCGGGTCACCGGTACATAGCCCCCTCCTCGATTCGAGTTGTCCGCTCGGGTACACGGTCTAGCACCATTTGAAACCATAAGATATTGAACATAGGTCTAGGACGATTATTTGCCTCACAACTGACTTAGGGGACTCAACACAGGGGTTGGGTCCATCTAGGACAAGTAACCCAGTAATTAAAGACCGAGCATACTATGTGTTGCATTTTAATTGTCTTTGATCCTTATGCGGACCGGCAAAATTCCCAAGAGTAGAAGAAGAATATTCAAAAATGAAAAAAAAGAGATAGAACTAGTAATAAAAGAGTTGTTGGAAAATCTGAAAATTTGGAAAAAATGGCTTTGTTGTTAAAATAATTGGTCAATTAATCTGACCAAACTACGCAGGTTTGATTTTCGCAATTAGGTGGGATACGTAGGCAACCCTTGAACGGGTCCAACCACCCTTTTAGAAAAAGACCAAAAATATTTTCGTTTCAAATAGTCGAGGTGATCGCTATTTTTGGAAATAGCGGAATGTTCCAAAAGGATGCCGGAAGGCTGTTTTGGAAAAAATGGCCACTTCGAAAGTCATGTTCCCCCCTTTTCAAAATAAAAATGAAAATTTGCTTTGAAAAAATAATTTTTCCTTTTTCTGAATAAAATCGCCTTAATAAATGTGCAGGATGAGCACGATACAGAATGAACCGTTCACTCTAATGAATAGAATCCCTTTGGAGCTAAGACTATGGTGGAACGACATGAGACTGGAAGGATAAAATTGGGTCAAAAGCTACTTAAAAGATCTTACGGGTTTAATGGACATAATCCCCCGAGGCGATATAATCCGAGCACTTGTCACATGCTGGGATCCTGTGCACAATGTGTTACATTTTTCGAACTTTGAACTCACTCCCACTCTTGAGGAAATTGCTTACTATATAGGGAAAAATGAGGTCCGCTTAAAAGAGAAATACCCGGTGGCTCCAAGAGCAATAACGGTGCACCATTTCCTAGACTCTTTGAAAATTGCTCGAAACGTCCACAATGAGGATTTGGCTAGTGGGTTTTGCTCCCTAAACTTCATATACAGTAGATATGGACATGTTGGGGGTTTCAATGTCCCCACAAACAAACTCTGTAGTAAGTCCAACCGAGAAAAATAGGAGGAGCATCGACGATTCGCTTTCCTAGTAGCGTTTCTCGGGATAATCATATTTCTAAGAAAGGACGTGCATATTGATACGAGGGTCACCGGGGTAGCCAACACTTTGATTGTACAAGATAATTGCACTCTGACTCTAATGATTATAGTGGATATCTACCGTGCCCTGACTACATGTAAAGCAGGGTGCAACTTCTTTGAGGGGTATAACTTGATTCTTCAAATCTGGTTGATAGAACATCTATGCCGTCATCCTCCGTTCTCAAGCTATGGGCCAGCCGAAAGAACGTGCCTCGAAGAATTCTATACGAGAACAAAAGAAGTTAAGCTGCCGGAGGGAGTTAAGGATTGGATTTCATATCTTCGAACGTTGACCGATATCAAAATCGATTGGGCATATGGATGGTTGCCGCTCGACGAGGCGATTTACATGCCGACGGAAGGGTCACACTTCTTGATCATGGGTTTGAAAAGTATCCAGCCTTATGCCCCGTACGGGGTCTTACGACAGCTTGGAAGATGTCAAGTTACACCAAAGGATGGGGACCTCAGCTTGCAAGTAATAGAGATTAGTCCGGATGGGCAATTCCCGGAAGCAAAGGTCCGACAGATTTGGAATGAGTGTCAGAATTTGAAGGTAGAAACTTGTATAGAGAATAGAGCTCGGGGAGAAGTATCGCCAGGGTACGCTGCATGGTATCGACGGGGTATTGAGCATGATAGACCATCGAAAAGACCTCACTTTGAAGATTTGGCGGAGCAGTCTAAGGAAAATAGAAATTGGGCGGCCAAAGAAAACGAGTATAAGGCCAAAATCAGCTTGCTAGAAAAGCAGTTGCGAGATCTCCAGTTTGAGAGCAGTTTACAGGCAGCATCTGATGAAGGAGAGAAGAAGCAACTGAAAAGGGAGAATTAAATCCTAAAGGCTCAGGTTGCTAAAATGAAAATTGCATCTGTGACGACCCAAAGGGTCATCACTTATTTTATTAATAATTTCGAGCTTTTGAGGCCTTGAAAACCTCATTCTATGTTGCCTCGATTTACGTGCACGATCCGAGCATGTAGCCGGAAAGATTTTGTGATAGAAAATATGAATTCTACGAGAAATTTGGATAAAAATGATATTAATATTGATATGGTTGACTTCGGTCAACATTTTTGGTAAACGGATCCGGACCCGAGATTGGATGGTCCCGAGAGGTCCGTAGGAAAATATGGGACTTGGACATGCGTCCGGAGTCGAATTCCGAGGCCTAGAGCCCAAGTTATGAATTTTTCTATGAAATTGTTTTTGATGTAATTGTTAAAGGAAATGAATTAATTGACCTAGGTATCGGGCTCGTATTTTGGTTCCGACGCCCGGTACAAGTCTTAAATATTATATATGTGATTTCTGTAAAGTTTGGTGACATTTGGATGTCGTTTGAGATGTTTTGGACCTTGAGTTCCAAGTTTGAAAGTTTTGAAAACTAAAGGTATGAAAATCATGCATTTGAGGCTTGATTTGATGAAAACGAGGTGATATTGGCGATGTGATCGCACGAACAAGTTCATAATGTGTTTTTGAGGTTATGTGCATATTTGGTTTGGAGCCCGAGGGCTCGGGTGAACTTTGGATAGGCCACGAGATCAATTTTTCATGTTAGAAGTTGCTGTCTGCAACTGGTCTGCAGAGTTCGCAAATGCGAACAATAGTTCGCAAATGCGAACTCCCCACTATTCTGCAGAGTTCGCAAATGCGAACAATAGTTCGCAAATGCGAACTCCCCCCTATTGTGTCTGTGTTCGCAAATGCGAACAATAGTTCGCAAATGCGAACAATAGTTCGCAAATGCGAACTTGACCCTTCTGTGCCTGTGTTCGCAAATGCGAGCTATAGTTCGCAAATGCGAACTCGACACTGTTCTGCATGGGTTCGCAAATGCGAACAATAGTTCGCAAATGCAAACCTCCCCATATTTAGCCTGTGTTCGCAATTGCGAACAATAGTTCGCAAATGCGAACTTCCCAATTTTGCCTTGGCTTCGCAAATGCGAAGAAATGTTCGCAAATGCGAACTTCCCACCCTTAGCTTATTTTTCAAACTCCAGAAATTGGTCGGGGTTCGCAATTGCGAACCCATGTTCGCAAATGCGAACACAGGAGACCTGAAAAACACGGATTTCAGTCATTTTTTCACATTTTTACAAAACCAAAACACCCATTTGCGATTCTTCAAGGATTTCTTCTTCATCAAATCGAATGTAAGTCACTTTTTACTTAATTCTTTCAATTCCTAACATCATTAAACATGTTTTTCATTAGGAATCAAATGTTTTCATGGTAAAATTCTTGTTTTTGTTAGAAAATAGGGTTTTTCATAAATTGGGGAATTGGACCTCGAATTGAGGTCCGATTTTGAAACAAATTATATACATGAACTCGTGGGGGGATGGGTAACCGGATTTTGGTCCTAACCCCGAATTCCGACCATGTGGGCCCGGGGTTGAAATTTACTATTCATGGCAGAATATTGTAAAAGTGGTATTTGGTATTAAGAATTAGTTTGTTGAGTAGAATTGATGATATTAAATCAATTGTGTATAGATACGGTTGGATTGGAGCCAAATTGAAAGAAAAGACATTTCCACGGATTGGATTGTTCATAAGCATTCGAGGTAAGTGTTTGTTCTATCCTAGCTTGAGGGAATAGGATTATGTGTTATGTGTTATGTGATCGAGTGCGGTGTATGGGCTGTGGTGACGAGCATCCATACATCTGGCGTCTAGTATGACCGTGAGTCATTGGAAAATGATATTTTGAGATATATTACAGGTGAATCGTTATTGTTCTCCCTTGTTGGGACTTGTTGTGAAGATAATTATTGATTGCCCTTGATGGGACGATTTATGAATTGTTGTTTCTTTCTCTGCCCTTAACTGTGATTGTTATTTGGGTGAGGAAGAGTGATAATGCACGAAGGGTGATGCCGTGCCATGTTTATTTATTTATGCACGAAGGTTAATGCCGTGCCATGTTTATTTATTGATTATGCACGAAGGATCATGCCGTGCCCTGTTATTTAACCATGTACGAAGGATCATGCCGTACTATGGATGTGAGGATGAGAGTAAAAGCACGAAGGGTGATGCCGTGTACTTTATTTGTTTATTTGGTGAGGATGAGAGTAAAAGCACGAAGGGTGATGCCGTGCAATTGTTTGCTATTCCTTGACTTGATATTACTTGTTTTTCCATTATATTTTATTTGGGTGATGCCGTGCAATTGTTTGCCATTTCTTGACTTGATATTACTTGTTTTTCCATTATATTTTATTTGGGTGATGCCGTGCAATTGTTTGCCATTTCTTGACTTGATATTACTTGTGTTTCCATTATACCTTGTTTTCCTTGTGAACTTATTTGATTGTTATTTGGGTGAGGAAGAGTGATAATGCACGAAGGGTGATGTTGTGCCATGTTTATTTATTTATTTATGCACGAAGGATCATGCCGTGCCCTATTATTGAACCATGTACGAAGGATCATGCCGTACCATGGATGTGAGGATGAGAGTAAAAGCACGAAGGGTGATGCCGTGTACTTTATTTGCTTATTTGGTGAGGATGAGAGTAAAAGCACGAAGGGTGATGCCGTGCAACCGTCTGCTATTTCTTCAATTGATATTACTTGTGTTTACATTACACTTTGTTTTTCCTTGTGAAATTATTAACCGTGGTTAATTGTTGAATTCTTTAAGATATTCCTTATTGTGTTAATACTTGATTATTTCTTGTTATTTTGTGGTACACATATATATATATTGAATTGTACAGGGTTTATGTGGGTGTCTGGTCCTATGCTTGTCACTACTTCGCCGGGATAGGCCAGGCACTTACCAGCACATGGGGTCGGTTGTGCTGATACTACACTTCGTGCGTTTTTGCACAGGTCCAGGTTACGATCAGGAGCAGCAGCAGTAAATCGATTGCGTGGGAGTTGATCACATTTGAGACCGAGGTAGCTTGCAGACGTCCGCAGGCCCGGCGTCTCTTTCTTTATTTATGTTAATGGCTGTAGTCTCATTGTTCCGAGACAAACAGAATTATGCTATATTTCCTTCAGACTTTTATGTGTAGTATTCTATAGTAGTTTGTGAGTTGGTGACTCCAAGTCTTGGGTAGAGGATTTCAATATGATTTTTACCTTGTGATTTATTATTTCCATTTCGATAAAGTATTCTGCATTTATTTAATTAAAAATTGTGTTAAAAATAGGATAGTATGAATACGGTGGCTTGCCTAGCTACCACGAGTAGGCGCCATCACGATCCCGATATTGGGGGAAAATCCGGGTCGTGACAAGTTGGTATCAAAGCTCTAGGTTACATAGGTCTCACCACTCACGAACAAGCTTAGTAGAGTTTGAGAGGTAGGTACGGAGACGTCTGTACTTGTCCTCCAGAGTCTATTGAGTTAGGAAAAAGTCTCTCATTTGTTCTTTCTTATCGTGCGAATTTGTTCTTCAAAGTGTTAAGTTAAATTTCCACTCTTATCTTCCCACGAATGGCGTAGTCACGTACCGCTTATCCAGCCGAACAATGGCACAGACTGGTGATAGATCAACTATTCCTTCAAAAGTTTTACGGAGGACAAGTTTCACCAAAGTCTTCGCTGCCACCTTCAGCGGTGCATCTTTTGAGAACCCACGAGATTGTGCTTGACAGTTCTTATGAGGAATTACAGAACGTGGGAATAGTCGAATGCGAGGAGTTCATTTCACTGTGCTACGGAAGGCACACAGAAGTAGTGGGAAGATAATGTATTTACCACACAAGTTATGGTCCCAACGGAAGACGCAATTATATCGGGAGATCACCTAATAAATCGTGTTGGGTTTCAACGGACCTTGACGTCCGGTCGATGTGTTGGAGTTGTGAAGGACAAATATGATGAGTTATTGGAATGTATATATATATGGTATGGAAATGTCCTCCAAATAATTTATACATATTTAAGGTTGGTTCTTTTCATGGGGTAAGGATCGCCCCCGGAGAATGACGAAGAGTATATGAGTAAATGGGGTAGCTCAGCAGTGTTAAGAATTGGTCGTCAATGTTTGTGTCAAGCCTACGAAGAGGGCAAGCCGGCCAACGCAACGCTATCTACTAAACTCTATTTTAAGAAAATGTTCCGAAGACGTCACCCCCGAGATTCTCTACAATATGTAGTATGTGTGATCTGAACGGTTGTACCAAGTCACAATGACCGTGTTCGAATATATATTGTCATGAACAACAAGTTAACTGAGCCTTAAAGGAATTGCTGTGAATGTGGAATTTTTGGAGAAATACAATTTTAGGAAAGCACTCAGGCTACACGCTCCATTGCAGTTAATATTTATCCTACATGGCCAGCCAGATGTATAGGTCAGGATGTTAGAGGTGGAGGTGAAAATCCTAGAGGTGGAGACCTAACCATTGATATACTTTTTATGGTATGAGGGAGGTCATTACACCAGATGGCGTCATCGTGTGTAATTCAGATTGTTATAAACAAATAATTTTCCCTTAATTTGATTTGGTTTTTGAAAGAAAATTTAGGCGAGCCTGTTTAACATGCTCCATTCATGAGCGAGCATCGTAATCATACTACTTAGGGAAATACTCCCGTTGAGATATTACATGAGGATAGACATCCCTATTATTAGGTGTTAGTTACTAAATATCCATGAGACTATGAGTGACTTTATATTACTTATTACAGTATGTTTTGATATAATTCTCGGAATAACTAATTTTAATCGTTAATTGTGTGCCCTATCAGTATGAGGGTTCATTTTATGTCGTGATTATCTTTGACGGACAATTATTGAAAGGAAGAAAGAAATGAAATGAAAAATTTCAGATTATATGATGTGCAAGCACTGTGATTCAGAGTTGAGGATGAGATCCTCCAATTTTTGGCATAATGTGAAATATTTCTAAGCCGAGCTTCAAGTTGCGGTGGATATCATATGAGGACTGGGTCCTGGTAGTAAGAGTTTATGTTTTTAAAATTCTTCTTTTATGAATTAATACTTTCGTATCGCATTCGTAAATAAGAGTCATGTCCGTTAGGACTATTTGACAATTCTTGTATAGTTTCTATTCATATTAGCCATTTCTATTTTGAAACCGTTGAGCTTAGCCTTTGAGACGAGCACCGGGTAAGGATAAATATGACGCATTAATTCGGGAAAATAATCACGAGGTCACCATACCTCATTCTAAGTAAAGTGGAATTTGTAGAATAAGGTATTTGATAACAGGGTTAATTGACAATGTTGTAATTTAAGAATAACTCTTATGGCCAGACTTCAGAGTCATGGATATGTGCATACGCATGAGTGTGTTCGTGCCTTATTTAGACTTGTTCGTTGTAGTCTTCATTGTTTCCATATTGACATACTCCTGCAGTCATGAGGAGCATGCGCAACATCTCGGAGTGACTTTGCAGACTCTGAAAGATAGCCAACTATATGCAAAAATTTTGAAGTGTGAATTTTGGCTAAGTTCAGTTGCATTCCTGGGTCATATTGTGACGGCAGCAGGTATTCAGGTTGATCCGAAGAAGATTGAGGCAGTCAAGGACTGACCTAGACTAACATCAGCCAGAGAGATTTGGAGTTTCTTGGGATTAGCGGGTTATTATCGGCGAGGGGTTTTCATCTATTGCAACCCCACTGACCAGATTGACACAGAAAGGTGTTCAATTTGAATAGTCAGATGAATGTGAGGCGAGCTTTCAAAAGCTCAAGACAGCCATGACTACAGCACCGGTATTGATTTTACCCACAAGTGCGGGACCTTATACTGATTATTGTGATGCTTTCCGTATTGGGCTTGGTGCAGTGTTAATGCAGGATGGTAAGGTTATTGCCTATGCTTCGAGGCAGTTGAAGATGGATGAAAAGAATTACCCAGTGCATGATCTAGAATTTGCGGCGATTATTCACGCATTGAAGATCCGGAGGCATTATTTGTATGGTGTAGTATGTGAAGTATACACCGATCATAAGAGTCTTTAGTATTTGTTTAAACAAAAGAGTTGAATTTGAGGCAGAGAAGGTGGCTGGTATTGCAGAAAGATTATGATGTTACCTTTTTATATCATCGGGGAAAAAGCAAACGTGGTGGCTGACGCTTTGAGTAGGAAGTCAGCCAGCATGGGTAGTCTTGCATACATTCCGGTCAGTGAGAGACCATTAGCTCTAGATGTCCAGGCCTTAGCCAACCGGTTCGTGAGATTAGACATTTCTGAACCTAGCAGGGTGTTAGCCTGCACGGTCGCTCGTTCTTCTTTATTAGAGCGTATCCGTGAGAGGCAATTTGATGATCCTAATTTGCGTGAGTTGAGAGATACAGTACAGCGGGGAGGTGCCACACAGGTAAATCTAGATGATGATGGGGTATTGAAATTGCAGGGTCGAGTTTGTGTGCCCAATGTCGAAGGAATTCGAGAGTTGATCTTAGCGAGGGCCCACAGTTCGCGGTATTCTATTCACCCAGGCGCCGCGAAGATGTACCAGGACTTACGGCAACACTATTGGTGGCGCAAAATGAAGAAAGATATCGTTGCATATGTCGCTCGGTGTCTAAATTGTCAGCAGGTGAAATATGAGCACCAGAGACCTGGTGGTGTATTCCAGAGGATTGAAATTCCCGAGTGGAAATGGGAGCGGATCACTATGGACTTCGTTACTGGACTTCCTTTGACTCGAAGGAAATTTGATGCTATTTGGGTCATTGTTGATAGGCTGACCAAATCAGCACACTTTATTCCAGTATCTGTCTCCTACTCGTCGGAGAGGTTAGCGGAGGTTTACATTAGGGAGATTGTTCGTCTCCATGGGGTGCCGGTATCTATTATCTCTGATCGGGGTACGCAGTTTACCTCGCGGTTCTGGAGAGCGGTCCAGCGGGAGTTAGGCACCCAGGTTCAGTTGAGTACAGCATTTCATCCTCAGACGGATGGCCGGTCCGAGAGGACTATTCAGATTCTTGAGGACATGCTTCGAGCCTGTGTTATTGATTTCGGAGGCTCGTGGGACCAGTTTCTGCCATTAGCAGAGTTCGCCTACAATAACAGCTACCAATCTAGCATCCAGATGGCTCCGTATGAGGCGTTGTATGGTAGGCGATGTCGATCACCGGTTGGATGGTTTGAACCGGGAGAGGCTCGGTTGTTGGGTACAGACTTAGTTCAGGAGGCCTTAGATAAGGTCAAGACTATTCAGGAGAGATTGCGTTCAGCTCAGTCTAGGCAAAAGACTTATGCGGATCGTAAGGTTCGAGATGTAGATTTCATGGTTGGTGAACGAGTATTGCTCCGAGTGTCGCCTATGAGGGGCGTGATGAGGTTTGGGAAGAAGGGCAAGCTCAGCCCTAGGTATATTGGTCCATTTGAGATTCTAGACAGAGTGGGAGGGGTGGCTTACGGATTAGCTTTGCCGCCTAGCTTATCAGCCGTGCATCCAGTTTTTCACGTATCTATGCTTCGGAGATACCACGGTGATCCCACACATGTGTTAGACTTCAGTATTGTCCAATTGGACAATGATCTATCCTACGAGGAAGAGCCGGTGGCTATTCTAGACCGGCAGGTTCGACAGCTGAGGTCGAAGAGTTATCCTTCTGTGCGTGTTCAGTGGAGAGGTCAGCCTCCTGAGGCATCGACCTGGGAGTCCGAGTCTGATATGCGGAGCCGTTACCCACACTTGTTTCCTGACTCGGGTACTTCTTTCTTTTGTCCGTTCGAGGACGAACGGTTGTTTTAGAGGTGGAGATTGTGACGACCCAAAGGGTCATCACTTATTTTATTAATAATTTCGAGCTTCCGAGGCCTTGAAAACCTCATTCTATGTTGCCTCGATTTACGTGCACGATCCGAGCATGTAGCCGGAAAGATTTTGTGATAGAAAATATGAATTCTATGAAAAATTTGGATAAAAATGATATTAATATTGATATGGTTGACTTCGGTCAACATTTTTGGTAAACGGATCCGGACCCGAGATTGGATGGTCCCGAGAGGTCCGTAGGAAAATATGGGACTTTGACATGCGTCCGGAGTCGAATTCTGAGGCCTAGAGCCCGAGTTATGAATTTTTATGTGAAATTGTTTTTGATGCAATTATTAAAGGAGATAAATTAATTGACCTAGGTATCGGGCTCGTATTTTGGTTCCGACGCCCGGTACAAGTCTTAAATATTATATATGTGATTTCTGTAAAGTTTGGTGACATTTGGATGTCGTTTGAGATGTTTTGGACCTTGAGTTCCAAGTTTGAAAGTTTTGAAAACTAAAGGTATGAAAATCATGCATTTGAGGCTTGATTTGATGAAAACGAGGTGATATTGGCGATGTGATCGCACGAACAAGTTCATAATGTGTTTTTGAGGTTATGTGCATATTTGGTTTGGAGCCCCGAGGGCTCGGGTGAACTTTGGATAGGCCACGAGATCAATTTTTCATGTTAGAAGTTGCTGTCTGCCCCTATTGTGTCTGTGTTCGCAAATGCGAACAATAGTTCGCAAATGCGAACTTGACCCTTCAGTGCCTGTGTTCGCAAATGCGAGCTATAGTTCGCAAATGCGAACTGGCCACTATTCCGCCTGGGTTCGCAAATGCGAACAATAGTTCGCAAATGCGAACCTCCCCATATTTAGCCTGTGTTCGCAATTGCGAACAATAGTTCGCAAATGCGAACTTCCCAGTTTTGCCTTGGCTTCGCAAATGCGAAGAAATGTTCGCAAATGCGAACTTCCCACCCTTAGCTTATTTTTCAAACTCCGGAAATTGGTCGGGGTTCGCAATTGCGAACCCATGTTCGCAAATGCGAACACAGAGACCTGAAAAACACGGATTTCAGTCATTTCTTCACATTTTTACAAAACTAAAACACCCATTTGCGATTCTTCAAGGATTTCTTCTTCATCAAATCGAATGTAAGTCACTTTTTACTTAATTCTTTCAATTCCTAACATCATTAAACATGTTTTTCATTAGGAATCAAATGTTTTCATGGTAAAATTCTTGTTTTTGTTAGAAAATAGGGTTTTTCATAAATTGGGGAATTGGACCTCGAATTGAGGTCCGATTTTGAAACAAATTATATACATGAACTCGTGGGGGATGGGTAACCGGATTTTGGTCCTAACCCCGAATTCCGACCATGTGGGCCCGGGGTTGAAATTTACTATTCATGACAGAATATTGTAAAAGTGGTATTTGGTATTAAGAATTAGTTTGTTGAGTAGAATTGATGATATTAAATCAATTGTGTATAGATACGGTTGGATTGGAGCCAAATTGAAAGAAAAGGCATTTCCACGGATTGGATCGTTCATAAGCATTCGAGGTAAGTGTTTGTTCTATCCTAGCTTGAGGGAATAGGATTATGTGTTATGTGTTATGTGATCGAGTGCGGTGTATGGGCTGTGGTGACGAGCATCCATACATTGGCGTCTAGTATGACCGTGAGTCATTGGAAAATGATATTTTGAGATATATTACAGGTGAATCGTTATTGTTCTCCCTTGTTGGGACTTGTTGTGAAGATAATTATTGATTGCCCTTGATGGGACGGTTTATGAATTACTGTTTCTTTCTTTGCCCTTAACTGTGATTGTTATTTGGGTGAGGAAGAGTGATAATGCACGAAGGGTGATGGCGTGCCATGTTTATTTATTTATGCACGAAGGTTAATGCCGTGCCATGTTTATTTATTGATTATGCACGAAGGATCATGTCGTGCCTTGTTATTTAACCATGTACGAAGGATCATGCCGTACTATGGATGTGAGGATGAGAGTAAAAGCACGAAGGGTGATGCCGTGTACTTTATTTGTTTATTTGGTGAGGATGAGAGTAAAAGCACGAAGGGTGATGCCGTGCAATTGTTTGCTATTCCTTGACTTGATATTACTTGTTTTTCCATTATATTTTATTTGGGTGATGCCGTGCAATTGTTTGCCATTTCTTGACTTGATATTACTTGTTTTTCCATTATATTTTATTTGGGTGATGCCGTGCAATTGTTTGCCATTTCTTGACTTGATATTACTTGTGTTTCCATTATACCTTGTTTTCCTTGTGAACTTATTTGATTGTTATTTGGGTGAGGAAGAGTAATAATGCACGAAGGGTGATGCCGTGCCATGTTTATTTATTTATTTATGCACGAAGGATCATGCCGTGCCCTATTATTGAACCATGTACGAAGGATCATGCCGTACCATGGATGTGAGGATGAGAGTAAAAGCACGAAGGGTGATGCCGTGTACTTTATTTGCTTATTTGGTGAGGATGAGAGTAAAAGCACGAAGGGTGATGCCGTGCAACTGTCTGCTATTTCTTCAATTGATATTACTTGTGTTTACATTACACTTTGTTTTTCCTTGTGAAATTATTAATCGTGGTTAATTGTTGAATTCTTTAAGATATTCCTTATTGTGTTAATACTTGATTATTTCTTGTTATTTTGTGGTACACATATATATATATTGAATTGCACGGGGTTATGTGGGTGTCTGGTCCTAGGCTTGTCACTACTTCGCCGGGATAGGCCAGGCACTTACCAGCACATGGGGTCGGTTGTGCTGATGCTACACTTCTGTGCGTTTTTGCACAGGTCCAGGTTACGATTAGGAGCAGCAGCAGCAGTAAATAGATTGCGTGGGAGTTGATCACATTTGAGACCGAGGTAGCTTGCAGACGTCCGCAGGCCCGGCGTCTCTTTCTTTATTTATGTTAATAGCTGTAGTCTCATTGTTCCGAGACAAACGGAATTATGTTATATTTCCTTCAGACTTTTATGTGTAGTATTCCATAGTAGTTTGTGAGTTGGTGACTCCAAGTCTTGGGTAGAGGATTTCAGTATGATTTTTACCTTGTGATTTATTATTTCCATTTCGATAAAGTATTCTGCATTTATTTAATTAAAAATTGTGTTAAAAATAGGATAGTATGAATACGGTGGCTTGCCTAGCTACCACGAGTAGGCGCCATCACGATCCCGATATTGGGGGAAAATCCGGGTCGTGACAGCATCCGAGACCCCGGTTCGCTTAGCCCAAGATAAGAAATTAATTGAAAATCTTTGGTGCAAAGTGAATGACTACAGCTTCGACCTGGACAAAGCAGAAAAAGACTTAGTCAGGGTTCGGAAACAATTGGCCAAAGATGTCGGGGAAAGAGCTAGGTTGGTTCAACAACTACAAGACAAACATGAAGTTGATGTAGCTCGTCTGAGAAAGAAAATCATCACAGCCACTGTCAAGAGTAACAAGATCATCAAAGAATTTGAAGAAGAAAGAGAGCATTGCTACACGACTATGGCTCGGTTAGAGTTCGAGCTACAACAACTGCAGAAGGAGAACCAAAACACCATAGATGCTCGCATCAAATAGATTAGTAGGTTACTTCTAGAGAAAGGGGTCGTCCGAGAGAGAATCATCCATATTGATCAATATATCACCCGAAAGTGCCAACTGTGTGAAGACATGTCCGGAGCAACATTTGTATCAACTATGAAATTCATCGTGAAGCAAGTCATGTCCGACCTAGATAGGCTCCAAAGTGGATTAGCATATAGGCCCGCGGCAAGACCGAACAACGTCTCGCGGGCACTAGGAGCATTAATGTATTCATAGGTCATGCATTTTCTATTTGTATTTCCTTTTGCATTAGTAGCACAACACCATCTTGTAAATCGATGTTTTTTTTAATATCAATGAAAAATCAAAAGTTGTTGCTAATCCCTTTCACTTTATATCAATTGTTTGTACGATAGGCGAATAATCAATAAAGAAAAGAACAAAGAAATAGAAAAAAGAGGAGAAGAAAATGAAAAAAAGAGAGAGAAAAATGAAAAGAAAAAAAGAGCGAGAAAGGAAAAGAAGAAAAATAAAGAAGAAAAAAAAAGAGAAAAGAAAAAAAGAGGAAAGAAAAAGAGAAAAAAAAAGAAAAAGAAAGAAAGAAAAAGATGATGTTGGTTCAAAATGGAATAAATGCCAAGATGATGCATGACGATCAAAGGCAAAAGTTGTGATTTTTCCAATCGTTGCATCTTATCCCTTTTAAGTACTAACTATTAACAAGTGTTGTTGTTTATGAGAAAACAGATTTCAGCTGGCAACTAGTACTCTGGAAAATCATTATTACAACACACGATCTAAGACTATGATAAAGGTTGTGTATCAAGAAATTGAACCGACTATCATGGACCCTGTGCAAGAAGAGGAGGTCGTGGATGTGGCAGGGATGAAGAAGGAAATGTATAAGCTCAAGCAGCAGATGTCAGAGATGTACCAAACTTGGTCCACGGGTCAACCCTTACCCCGCATATCCAGCTAACCCAACATATGTCCCTCCTGTCAATCCTAACCCCGAGCCACCTACCATGAATTCATCATCCACGTACCCAGATTACCACCACTACTATGCCTTCACTTCACATGCACCACCACCACTGTCCAAATAGATTCCACCCCAGCCACCACAGGTCACCCCGGTGTATGTGGCACCTCCACCTGTTGCTCTGCATAAATCATCAAGTGAACCAGTGTTCCATGTGCAAGATACCCATTACTATCCGCCGGAGCCGACGTTTAGGCAGCATGAATCTTATACCCCATTGATGGAGACAACTGAAGAAAAGCCCATCAAGAACTTCGAACAAGAGGAAATGGCACGGAAGATGAGGAGTTTAGAATAGTCTTTCTGTAACATACAAGGGCTAGGAGGCCAAGTGACCGTAGCATACAAAGATTTGTGTCTGTTCCTAGAGGTACAGCTCCCGGTTGGGTTCAAGCTACCTAAGTTCGACATGTACGATGGACATAGGGATCCTGTAGCCCATCTTAGAGGATATTGCAGCAAGATGCATGGTGCAAGAGGGAAAGATGAACTTTTGATGGCGTACTTTAGTCTGAGTTTGAGCGGTTCCGCGCTGGAGTGGTATACACGTAAGGATCATACTAGATGGTTCATCTGGGATGATCTAGTGCAATCATTTTCCAACCACTTCCAGTACAACTTGGAGATAATACCAGACAGGCTGTCGCTTACCAAGATGGAGAACAAGCCCCATGAAAGTTTTCGGGAGTACGGTTTTAGATGGAGAGAACAAGCGGCGTGAGTGGATCCGCCTATGAAGGGGACTGAAATGGTAGATTGTTTTCTGCAGGCCTTAGAGCCTACTTACTACGGCCATCTGGTGTCAGCTATTGGTAAGAATTTCAATGAAGTAGTGAAAATGGGTAGTTTTGTAGAAGAAGGGTTGAAAACCAACAAAATCATGAGCTTTTCTGTTATCAAGGCCACGGATCAGGCTATACAGACCGGGAACGGAGGATCTATTGGAAAGAAGAAAAAGGAAGAGGTTTCAGTTGTAGAAAGTAAACCATGGACTCGGAGCCAAAGCATATACCATCACCCATCTCGCCCATACCAACCATACCCGCCAGCATCTTACAATCCACCTCCACCATATTATCCACCCGCTACTCCATATTACCCCATCCCACAAGCCCAACCTTACCCATCACCCCCTCATGTATGGCAAGCCCAAGTCCCACAAAATGTTTATCATACACAGAACACCTACCCTCTTCCCAGAACCTACAAGAACCCAAATAGACCCAACTTCCGACCCGATCGAGAGATGAGAACAAGAGCCCAAACAAAGAAAAAATTTACCCCATTGGGGGAGTTTTACACCAGCCTCTATCATCGTCTGAATGAATTGGGGATGCTAAACCCGATTGAACCAAAAATGCCAAATCCACCTCCCAGAAACATTGACCAGTCAGTCAGGTGTGAATACTGCTCCGGGGCACCGTGGCATGATACTGAAAAATGTTGGCCCTTGAAAACTACTATACAGGAGCTCATTGACAGTAGGAGGATTGAGGTACAAGCAACAGAGACTCCAAACATTACTCAGAATTCACTGCTGACTCATCATGAGACACACATGATAGAGTTAGAACAAGAAGAGAGCAGCAGGAGGCCGTCCCAATCAGTAATGATGATAAAAGCCAATAGTAAAGTGGAGAAAGAAGTTGAGAAAGAGAAAGCGACAGTTGAAGTACCAATGAAAAAGTCGCCAGTGGTTGAGACTTTGAAAATTGTGGTGCCAGGGGTTAAACCATTATTGACAGTAAAAGGAGCATGCATGGAACCAGTGATCATAAAGCCAGTGGTGCAAATGCCGGTGATCGATACTAAAACCATACCTTGGAACTACAACAAGGTTACAGTAGTGTACAAGGGAAAAGAAGTTACAGGGGAGGTCAATGAAACACACGGCCTCACTCGTTCCGGCCGGTTCTTTGCGCCGGAAGAGTTAAGAAAAATGAAGGTGGTAAAGGAGAGCCATGTGAAGAAGCCGGTCTCTGAAGAAGAAGCAGAACAATTTCTGAAGAAGATAAAAGCTCAAGATTACTCGATAGTAGAACAGCAGAGAAAGACGCCTGCACAAATCTTATTGCTTTCTTTGTTAATTCACTCATAGGAGCACAGAAAGGCATTGTTGAAGATATTGAATGAGGCACATGTCCCCAAAAAGATCTCAGTCTGCCATCTTGAGAAGATTACCAACAAAATTTTTAAGTCGAACAAGATAACATTCTCGGACAATGAAATGCCTGTCGAAGGGACTGAACATAACAAGGCACTCTCTCTTACCGTCAAAAGTGAAGAATCAGTGGTTACTCGAGTTTTAATAGACAATGGGTCGAGTGCAAACATTTGTCCACTTTCGACTCTCAGAAAGCTGAAGATTAATCCCGACAGAATCTAGAGGAATAGTGTGAGTGTTCGAGGGTTTGACGGAGGAAGCAAAAATACTTTGGGAGATACCGTTCTGGAGGTCACCATCGGGCCGGTAGACTTTACCATGGAATTTCAGGTACTGGACATCACTGTGTCCTATAATTTATTGCTGGGTCGGCCATGGATCCATGCAGCTAAGGTCGTACCATCATCCCTACACCAAATGGTAAAATTCGAATGGGAACAGCAAGAAATTACAGTGCATGGAGAGGAAGACGCCTGCAATGCCATAATGCCCTTCGAGGAAGCAGATGGGGACAAGGGTCCCTGGGTGTACCAGGTGACAGACATTATGATAGTGAACAAGATAGCAGAAGGAGAGAGCTTGCCAATCCCTACAGTGGCACCTGCCACTGTGATGGTAGCCAAAGAGATGGTCAAGAATGGATTTACACCGGGAAAAGGGCTAGGAATAGCCTTACAGGGAATAACTCAACCTATCCATCTACCGGTAAACAATGACACCTTTGGCTTGGGCTTCAAACCTACCCACACCGACATCCAGAAAGCCAAAAGAACCAAAAAGAAAAATTGGATCCTCCCTAAACTAGTCCCAAAATTGTTTGACACCTTGACCAAGCCTGGTACAAAACGACATCTGACATCTACTGCGTCGAGGTATGCTGAGACTAGACCTGATGCGGAACTCCTAGCGAGGTTTGAAATGTTATTTAGGGACGTGAACATGGTAGAGATCGGCGAGGGTACCAAAAAGATAGACATTCAGTTCGTGGGGTCCAGTGTTGCACTCGATAATTGGGAAGCCACTCCTTTTCCAATCAGGAGGGAGTCTTGGTAGTTAGCTTTCGAAATATATCATCATTTCCCAAAAAGCAATTTATTTTTGTAATCCCTACCCCCATTGAAATCAAAATATACCCAGTCTTTGTACATCTTTTGAAATATCAATGAAATGTAGGTTCTTTTTCTTTCTTCATTTTTTGCTTTATTTTTATTCATTTTTCCTTTTCTTCCTTTTGTACAGTTCAATATGTGCTGATTTTGATGATATGTCATGCATGAAGGATTCCCGGCCCAGTTTTGACAATCGAATTATTATACAAGAAATTGAGAATGAGAGTGAAATAGAATATGAGGATGAGGAAATATTGCAGGAAATAAGTAAAGACTTGAATAAATATGAGGAAAAACCCACACCAAACTTGAGCGAGACAAAATCTATCAATTTGGGGAGCGAGGATAATCCGGGAGACAAAAATCAGTGTACATTTAGAAGCCTCCCTTAGGGAAGGGTTAATAAAGTTGCTGCACGAATTCAAGGACATCTTTGCCTGGTCCTATGATGACATGTCCGGACTTAGCACTGATTTGGTGGTACATAAGTTGCATATTTATCCTGAATCCCGGCCGGTAAAGTAAAAGTTGAGAAACTTCAAAACGGACATCAGTGTGAAGATAAAAGAAAAGGTAAATAAGCAGTTTGAGGCAAAGGTCATACGAGTTACTAAGTACCCCACCCGATTAGCAAATGTTGTGCCAGTTCCAAAGAAAGATGGAAAAACCAGGGTGTGTGTTGATTACAGAGACCTCAACAAAGCCAGTCCAAAGGATGCTTTCCCATTGCCAAACATCCACATACTAATCGACAATTGCGCCAAGCATGAAATTGGCTATTTTGTAGATTTCTATGCGGGTTATCACCAGATCCTAATGGACGAAGAAGATGCGGAGAAAACTGCTTTTATTATGCCTTGGGGAGCATACTGCTATAGAGTGATGCCGTTTGAGTTAAAGAATGCCGGAGCTACTTATATGAGGGCAATGACCACAATGTTCCATGATATGATGCATCGAGAGATTGAAGTATATGTGGACGACGTCATCATAATGTCCAAGAAGCAACATGATCATGTCAGGGATTTGAGGAAGTTTTTCCAAAGACTCCGAAGATATAATCTGAAACTCAATCCTGCGAAATGCGCCTTTGGAGTACCTTCAGGGAAGCTATTGGAATTCATAGTGAGTCGGTGAGGTATTGAACTAGACCCGTCAAAGATCAAAGCCATCCAGAGTTTGCCTCCGCCGAAAAACAAGAAGGAAGTAATGAGCTTACTAGGAAGGCTGAATTACATTAGCCGATTCATTGCTCAGTTGACATCAACATGTGAGCCTATCTTCAAGTTGTTAAAGAAGGATGCAGCAGTGAAATGGACCGATGAATGTCAGGAAGCCTTCGATAAAATCACGGAATATTTGGCAAATCCTCCAGTGTTAGTTCCTTCGGAGCCGGGAAGGCGTTTGATCTTATATCTGACAATGCTTGATAATTCTTTTGGCTGTGTACTGGGACAACACGATGAGGCGGGCAAGAAAGAGCAAGCTATATATTACCTTAGAAAGAAGTTCACATTTTATGAGGTAAAATATACTCAGTTAGAGAGAACATGCTGTGCATTGACCTAGGTGGCTCAAAAATTGAAGCACTATTTGTCAGCATACACCACATACCTGATATCACGGTTAGATCCTCTGAAGTATATATTCCAGAAGCCCATGCCTACAGGGAGACTTGCTAAATGGCAGATTCTGCTCACAGAATTTAACATCATTTATGTAACACGTACGGCAATAAAGGCGCAAGCAGTTGTAGATCACTTGGCATAAAATCCAGTGGATGATGAATATGAGCCACTAAAGACATACTTTCCGGATGAGGAGGCAATGAATGTCGAAGAAATAGAACGAAGTGATAAGCCAGGATGGAAGATGTACTTCGACGGAGCCGTCAACAGTAAAGGAGTTGGGATTGGAGCAGTGCTTATTTCAGAAATGGGTGAACACTATCCCGTTACCGCTCAGCTTCAATTTTTATGTACCAAAAATATGGCCGAATATAAGGCGTGTATATTGGGATTGAGGATGGAAACATATATGGGTGTTCAAGAGATTTTTGTCATGGGTGACTCGGATCTTTGATACATCAAATTCAAGGAGAATGGGAGACAAGAGATTTGAAATTGATACCTTACCGCATTATCTACATGAATTGTCCCAAAGATTCCAATCCATAGAGTTCAAACATATCCCAAGAATGCACAATGAAGTTGCAGATGCTCTAGCCACACTATCCTCTATGTTACATCATCCGGACAAAGCCTATATAGATCCACTTCAGATACAGGTGTATGATCAGAATGCTTACTGTTTTGCTGTGGAAGGAGAGTTGGATGGAGAACCGTGGTATCACGACATTAAGGAATACTTGAAGACGGAAAATACCTAGAGCAAGCCACTGGGGTTCAGAAGAGAGCTGTAAGACGCTTAACGAATGGCTTTTTCCTCAGTGGAGGAATTATATACAAAAGAACACTAGACTTGGGCTTGCTGAGATGTGTGGATGCGTAACAAGCTGATAAGATTATGACTGAGGTGCACGCTGGAGCTTGCGGACCCCATATGAGCGGGTATATCTTAGCAAAGAAGATTCTGAGAGCCGGGTACTATTCGCTCACTATGGAACGGGACTGTATCAGGTATGTGAGTAAATGTCCCCAATGCCAAATACATGAAATTTAATCCATTCCCCACCTTATGAATTGCATACGATGTCTGCACCCTGGCCATTTGTTGCCTGGGGCATGGATGTTATCGGACCAATAGAGCCCGCAAGTTCTAATGGACATAAATTCATTTTGGTCGCGATTGACTACTTTACTAAGTGGGTGGAGGCAAAGACATTCAAGGAGGTAACGAAGAAAGCCGTGGTGGATTTTGTGCATGAAAATATTATATGCCGATTCGGAATTCCCAAAGTAATCATCACAGATAACGAGGCTAACCTGAACGGTCATCTCATAGCGGAAGCGTGCTAGAGATTCAAGATCATACATCGTAACTCTACACCTTACATGCCAAAGGCAAATGGAGTAGTAGAAGCTACAAACAAGAATATAAAGAAGATCCTTAGGAAAATGGTGGAGGAGTCTAGACAATGGCACGAGAAATTGCCTTTCGCTCTTATGGGATATCGCACAACAGTATGCACTTCTATCGGTGCCACACCCTACTCATTGGTATATGGGACAGAGGCTGTTATACCCGCGGAAATAGAGATGCCGTCACTACGAATCATAGTTGAAGCTGGGATAGATGACGAGGAATGGGTAAAAGCCCGACTAGAATAGTTAAATTTGATTGACGAGAAGAGGTTGGTAGCAGTTTGCCACGGGCAATTATACCAACAAAGAATGGCTAGAGTGTATAATAAGAAGGTAAGTCCTCGGAAGTTTGAAGTTGGACAACTTGTATTGAGGCGTATCTTACCATATTGGACTGAAGCAAAGGGCAAGTTCGCGCCAAACTGGCTAGGGCCATTTATGGTATCACGGGTGTTGTCTAATGGGGCATTATATTTGACAGACGTTGAAGGGAAATGCATAGAGACTGCTATCAATTCAGATGCGGTCAAAAGATCCTACGTATGATTCCTTTTCAATCGTATAATTGTATTTTGTTGTGATTTTGGAATTGAAATGATGAAGATATTTTATTCTCTATCCAAACACTTTATCCATTAACATCCCCTTTGAGCCATGTTCAATATATTTCTTCATACCCTTCTCTCGGAATTGCTTATGATACAAAAAGAAAAGTAGAAAATAAAAAAAATAAAAAAAAAAAAGAAAAAAAAAGAGCAAAAGCAAAATGCAAACAAAAGAAAAAGACAAAGATATCGGGAAAAAGTCAAAAGAAATTCATAAATTTATGGCGTAGTCTGAACTACGCCTGACTTGATCCCGAAAAGGTACGTAGGCAGCCTCAATGAGGTTCAATCACAATAAAGGAAAAATCCAAAAATCCACCACATATTAAAACTGGGGCAGAAGTTATGTTTTATGTTTCCGAGAGTTGTAAATATTTTTAAACCCTCGTAATTTTGAGCCTTCATACCTTTCTTTCTTAACCCATCCAAAAGCCACATTACAGTCCAAAGAACCTTCTAATCAATTTTAAGAAAATAACAAATGCAATGAGAATAAGGGAAGATCGGTACATTGGACAACATCAGTGGTGCAGAAAAACAAAAGACAAAAAGGAAAAATGAAAAAATGTAAAAATGTAAAAATGAGAGAGTCTCATCGGTGAAAACCTTAACTGGCACTGTGAGGCAACTGTGAGATTGAGAGAAATAAAAATGAGAGAGTCTTGTCAGTGAAAACCTTTACCGGCACTGCAAGACGAACGTGAGGATGAGAGAGAATAAATGAGAGAGTCTTATTGGTGAAAACCTTTCATGGCACCATAAGGCGATTGTAAGGATCATTTCTGAAAAAGAGAAAAGCAACAAAAAATAGGATCGGTTTGGGTTGTAAGCAATTTGGAATCAGAATAATGGATTGAATGAACTGGGTCGGAGTTTAAATACATGGCATGGTCAACAGAATCAGCCGACATACCCAGATAAGTTCTATCACTTCTCCAAAACACCCTTACCCTTTTTTTATGCATTTCATTGTTTGTCCTTTGAAAGCTAACTACCAGCTTCTGATGATAAGAGTTGAAATAACACTGGATCAGAAAAGAAAGAAAAGAAAGAGTTGAAAAGAAATAAAGGAGATTGGCGAACCGAGCCAAAATAAAAGAAAAACAAAAAGGTGAAAAACAAGAAAATACAAAAAGAGCTTACAGAAGATAGTCAGCTGAGAGACCGCACGACGGAAAAGAAGCAAAAAAATAAAAAGAAGAGGAAAAGCAATAAGAGGCAGGAGCAGCAGATGCCAGTTGCCAGCAGCTTATAACTAATAAGATTTTGTCTTTGTGATTTAGACAGGAACAAATCGTCACAAATCACTTTAAACTGAATATGACCAATGTGGAAATATAGAAAACATTAAAAAGAAAGTTCAGTAATAAATGGAGGAATCCATGGATGAAAATCACTTAATCAAGAAAATACAAAAATAGCAAGGAGGTATCAGCTTTTTAAATTCACACCCCAGTTATGAAACTGAGGGAATACTTTTCTGGATTCGCATTTCATGCATTAGGCGCCCACCTGGATAACAAGGGAATATTTTCTGCATACGTATTTCATGCATCAGGCACCCACCTGGATAACAAGGGAATATTTTCTGCATTTCACATTTCATGCATCAGGCGCCCACCTGGATAACAAGAGAATATTTTCTTCATTTCGCATTTCATGCATCAGGCGCCCACCTGGATAACAAGGGAATACTTTTCTGCATTCGCATTTCATGCATCAGGCACCCACCTGGATAACAAGGGAATACTTTTCTGCATACGCATTTCATGCATCAGGCGCCCACCTAGATAACAAGGGAATATTTTCTGCATTTTGCATTTCATGCATCAGGCGCCCACCTGGATAACAAGGGAATACTTTTATGCATTCGCGTTTCATGCATCAGGCACCCACCTGGATATCAAGGGCATACTTTTCTGCATTCGCATTTCATGCATCAGGCACCCACCTGGATAACAAGGAAATACTTTTCTGCATTTGCATTTCATGCATCAGGCGCCCGCCTGGATAACAAGGGAATATTTTCTACATTTCGCATTTCATGCATCAGGCGCCCACCTGGATAACAAGGGAATACTTTTCTGCATTCGCATTGCATGCATCAGGCGCCCACCTGGATAACAAGGGAATACATTTCTGCAATTTTAACTTCTGCTCAGGCGCCCACCTGTATAACAAGGGAATACATTTTCTGCAATTTTAATTTCTGTTCAGGCGCCCACCTGTATAACAAGGGAATACATTCTATGCAATTTTAATTTCTGTTCAGGCGCCCAACTGTATAACAAGGGAATACATTTCTGCAATTTTAAATTTCTGCAATTTCGGTTTATGTTAGCTAACATAAGTAACACCGTAACATGAAGAGCCCATACTGGGGCAGAAGGAAAAGTTTGTTGTTTTTGTTTTGTTTTGAGCATGTATCAGTTTGAAGGCAAGATGTACCATCGAAAATCAAAAAAGAGGGGGAAGCAAGGAATAGAAAATCAACCAAAAGAAAGTCAGTTGCACAGAAAATCAAGGAAAAAGAGACAAAGAAGAATAAAGAGACAAGAAGATAGATAGGTGCAATTGTAACTCGTAGAATTATAGCTTTGAATAGCTTCTTCATTTTACATTTTATCCCCCCTGGTGTAATAAGGAGTAGGCCAGCAAGTCTCAACAGTGTCAATGCAATAGTAAGTCTGGTAGTTTTTAACTGCCAGACCTTCCTGAACTACACTGACCTGATTCCTGTTTAGCCCAGGATATGTAGGCAACCTCTAAAGCAGGATGTGGTCAAAAGGTTTCCAAAAATGCTTCTTACGGAATATGCCAATGGGCAAAAATCTCTCATTACTGCTCACTTGTCTTTGCATTGAAAATCTTCGTGTTCCCGATCAAAGAGGGGCAGCCGTGAGCACGTGATTTTTGCACTAGGCAATAAAATTCCAAAATTAGAAAATAAATAATATTTTTGAGTGTAATTTCATGTCTTGATTGAAATTAGATATATTTTGTGTGTTTGAAAAATAACAAATTAGAAAATAAAAAAAGGTAGAAGAAATACATGTATTTTGAATTAATTAGTTTTAAAAAGAAAATCAACAAAAAGGAGCATTAATAGCAGAAAATATAGAGAAAATAGTAGAAAATTTCTAAAAAATGTTAGAAAAATAGTGATGGTAGGAAATTAAGTAATTCAAATAAAACAAAAATAAAAATGAAAATAGAAAAAAGAAATTATCACAAAATAATTAAAATACCAAGAAAATACAAAAATATAATAACATTGGGCCATATGAATTCTGAAATGTTAGTCCAATACATTGGCCCAAAAGGACTAGCCCGTCTGATCCAAAGCAGGCAAATCTCAACCGTCTATTCACGCAAATCCAATGGCTGAGAAATTAAGCGAACATTAATTACTTAATTAAATTCTGAGATCAAATCTCAGCCGTACAAAGCTTATGATCTAACGGGTGAAAGTTGGCCTCTAATTTGAGTCAAGACGGTGTCGTTTGGTAATGACCAATCTTGACTTTTGATCATCAATGATCCAACGGCCAAAAGATCCTCAGCATCCCCGGGTATATAAGGCCCATGTATCTATTGAGACCGGCCATTTTACACCCCTCATAACCCTAGCCGCCCTTTCCCTCTCTTCTTCGCCTTCTTCACCCTCTGCAACATCGGCCGGCCATGGAGACTGGCCTTTTCCACGACGGTCTCCGGCCACACCCCTTCTCTTTCCTCTCCTCTCCTCTTCTTCTCCGTCTCAAACCCTAACCAAAACCCCATGAAACCCCAAGAACCCTTCCCGTTCTTGAAACTCCGGTCATCGGAGTTCACCGCCGATGACCAAATCTATGTAAAACCTTCCCAGATTAACACCATAGCACACTCAATACCTGATCTATCATCCCCCATACTTAGTTTCCCTCGAATCTCCCTCCTCCGTCTCGAATCTTCAAAAATAGGTCGCCGGAACCCTAACTCCGGCCGACCTAAAAATCCACCCTTTAACAAAACCTCTCCCTCTTGATACCCCAAACCCATTTCTACCATTGAAACAATAAAAGACTTCATCTTGAAGTCTGAAAAGAAAATAAAAAAAATAAAGAAAAAGAAAAGAATGACTGGAAAAGGAAAGAAGAAAAAAGAAAAGGGAAATAGGAGGCTCATGGGACAGTCCCTGCGAGCTAAGTACCTTCTCCCCTGTTTGCTTTCTTTACTTGCTTTCTTTGTTATTTTCTTGTTATTTTCTTGTCATATTCTGTGTGTTCAGCATGCTTGTGATAAGTTAGTCCCATGAACTAGTGTTTTTCTTAGTCTTTGAAGATTTTTAGTTTGTTTGTTTGTTTTTCTGTTTAAAAGATCTATTCTTCTTTATATTGTCTATTTATGTTATCTCTTGTTATATTAGACTGCATGTTTAAGATTAAGGTTTGTTCTTTGAGAAATCGCGTTCATTTGTTCTGACTTTTTCTCATCTTTTATATCTTTCATCACTCGTATGTTTAGATTAGGGACTTTCTCAGTTTGTTCTCCATGTCTACTCTGTTTAAAGGTAACTGTTAGAACTATTTTCTTTAAGCTTAGTTATTCTTTGATCTTGACAAACCATGTTCTCTTATTTTACTGCTTTATGGGTTTTTACTTATGTAAGTTTATGTCAAGAACATCTTAAGTATGATTTGGGATTTTCAGTGGTTCATTCAGTATAAGGAAGTTTTAGCTAAACATGTTTAATGACTAATTGACATTTTTTATGAAATTTAAGTTTGTAAGTTTAATTAATTGAGATTCAACAATACTCAACCCTTTTCTCTGAATTTTGATTAATTGATGAACAAATTTGATTTCTTTGGCTATGTGTTCAATTATTTGTGAAACTAGCTATGTTTGCAATAGCCTTGTATTAATGTGAACACTGTTAATGCCTATCATGCCTAGGTGATTTGGTTATAGCTGCAATAGTATTAAGACTTATAAGTGGTTAAAATTGAAACATGTGTTAATAGGCTAAAATTCAAAA
The DNA here is from genome assembly GCA_032618575.1 of Nicotiana noctiflora. Classification (NCBI taxonomy): domain Eukaryota; kingdom Viridiplantae; phylum Streptophyta; class Magnoliopsida; order Solanales; family Solanaceae; genus Nicotiana; species Nicotiana noctiflora. The sequence continues at coordinate 141,708 of JASVEL010000541.1, read as the reverse complement.
TCACAAAAAATAGGCTACAAGTTAAATAAGTGACCAAATGTGGTCAATTTTTCAATTGACCTACTCTGTTAGGTCTCACACACTGGCTAACACTTAAGTAGGCCAGTAGTGTAATAATTGGTCTAAGTCTGAAAGACTAAGACTTACCAAGGCCCAACATGACACACTGATCATTAGTGGCTAGACCTGCAAAGGTCCCAGCCATGTATATAATGGGCCTCAATTGCAAAAGCCAAGTCCGACTTTGGGACTGGCCAAGTCTTAAATAATTTAATATGAGAATAAGCAGGCTAGTCCTGCAAATTAGTTTAATTAACAGAAAATGAAACAAAAACTAGTTAAAATTGAAATAATTCTTAAGTCTGATGTGGCCAGTCCTTAAATATTGATGCAAAGGTTGGCCATTAGTTAAATAAGAGCTGAAGCTTTGAAAACCTGACCTAGGTAGGTCGGATAATTTAGCAATGCCTTCAAGGGCATATAAGGAACATAAAATGGCAAAAAGGTCGATTTAATAGAGCCTATAGGGATATATAAGACATTTGCGCTATTGATTTATGCAATTCTGCAGAGATTTAAGGGCATAATGGTCTGAAAAAAAGGTAATTCAGTAAAAAAATAATAACAAGTAGGGGTACCATACTAAAAACCCCAAAATAGAATAAAAAAGAAACTTCCAGCACATGCTGGAAGGGATCTTGTAACAGATTTAGGGTGTAAAGTGTAAGATTTGGTAAATTAGGAGGGGTGGGAAATGAGATTATTCTCTATCTTCCCCCCCCCCAAATATTTCACCTCTCTACACCTATAAATACCCTCTTGTAGGACTAGTTTAAGGGCTGGTTTTTCAATTGAAATATTCAGAAAAAAAAATATAGATATATAGAGTAAAATAGGCTGGATTTTCAGAGAATCATACACTAGAATAGCTAATAGTTCCCTGGTTTTAGAGCTGAAGTTCATATTTGGAGTCCGTTTGGAATTTCTGCTTCATTTGCTGGGTTCTCTTGTTGACGTTCCTGTGTTATTAGCCATTCATCTGGAATTCAATACTTCTCTGTTGCATTTGCCTGTCGAGTCTATTGCTGTGCCTATTTTCAACTCCCCTTAAAACTCATCGATTATTTTGCTGAATCAGGTACGCACTTGTTTGTCCCGACCCAGATTTTCCCTCAACATCGGGATCGTGATGGCGCCTACTCGTGGTAGCTAGGCAAGCCACTTTATTCACACTATCCTATTTTTAGCAATATTTCATATTCAATTTAACAACCAAAACCATAACCGTAATTAAACAAGTGCGAAGACTTTATAAAAATAGCAATAAGCAGTTTCACGGTAAAATGATACTGAAATCCTCTACCCAAGACGTGGAGTCACCAACTCACGAACTACTTCATGAATACTACACATAAAGGTCTGAAAGAAATATAACATAATCTGTCTGTCTCGGAACAAGGAGACTATAGCTAGTAACATAAATAAAAGGAAGAGACGCTAGGGCTGCGGACGCCTGCAAGCTACCTCGGTCTCAAGATGCTCCACTCCCATGCAAAAGATCTACTGCTGCTGCTCCTGATCGAAACCTGGACCTGTGCAAAAATGCACAGAAGTGCAGTATCAGCACAACCGACCCCATGTGCTGGTAAGTGCCTGGCCTATCCCGGCGAAGTAGTGACAAGCCTAGGACCAGACACCCACATAAACTTGTGTAGTTCTATATATATATATATATATATATATACACACCACAAGATAACGAGAAATAATCAAGTAACAACTCAACAAGGAATATCTCAGAAGAACTCAGCAATTAAGAACAGTTAACAAGTCCACAAGGAAAACAAAGTATAATGGAAAACAGGTAATATCAAGTCAAGGAATGGCAAATAGTTGCACGACATCACCCTTCGTGCTTTTACTCTCATCCTCACATCCATGGTACGGCATGATCCTTCGTACATGGTTCAATAAATCAGGGCACGACATTAACCTTCGTGCATAATCATTAAATCAAGGCATGGCATTTACCTTCGTGCATAATCAATAAATCAAGGCACGACATCACCCTTCGTTCATTATCACTCCTCCTCACACAAATAACAATCACAGTTAAGGGCAGAGAATGAAAACAATAAATCATGAACCGTCCCGGCAAGGGACACAATAATCATCACAATAAAGTCCCGGCAAGGACAATTAGTATCTCACTTCACAACAATTCCTGGCAAGGTAATACAACAGCAACTCTACAACCCGGCAAGGGTTCAACAATTTATCTTCAATATGTCTCACAACAAGTATCAACAACGACTCACGGTCATGCTTGACGCCGGTGTATGGATGCTCGTCACCACAACCCACACACCGCACTCGATCACATAGCACATAGCACATAATCCTATTCCCTCAAGCTAGGATAGAACAAACACTTACCTCGAAAGTTTAAGGCCAACTCAATGCTTACGCACCGCTTTTCCTTTTAAATTAGTCTCCAAATGCTTCAAATCTATTCACAAGCAATTCGAAATACTCAACACGAATCATAGGAATGAATTTGATAATAAATTTGCTAATTTTTCGGATAAAATCCGAAATATATCTGAAAATTCAATAGTGGGACCCACATTTCGAATCCCGAAAAAACTTGCGAAATCCAAACACCCATTCCGATATGAGTTCAACCATACCAAAATTACTAAATTTAGATAACTTTTCGACCCTCAAATCCTCAAATCTATTCGAGAGGGTTTCTAAGCTTTTCCCGCAAAATTCATGGATTTAATGACAAAACTTGCAATAGACTCGAGTAATATAACCACAATTAAGTTAAGAACACTTAATCTCGTTGTTTTCTCCAAAAATTTCTCGAAAATCGCCTCTTCCCGAGCTCCAATTTGACAAAAAAATGGAAAATGGGACAAATCCCATTTTCCAGAAATAAGTATTCTGTCCAGAAATTCGCGGGTACTGTTCACGCGTTTTTACTGTTCACGGGACTGTACACGGACTGTTCACGGTACTGTACATGGGGACTGTACACGGTACTATTCACGGGGGACTGTACACGTACTGTTCATAGGTACTGTACACGGTACTGTAAATGGTGTACTGTACACGGACTGTACATGGGGTCAGTACACGATACTGTTCCGGGGTACTATTTCTGCAATTTTTTTCTGAAATTTTCTTAAGTCCGAAAACACTCCGAGACACCTCCGAAACACGCCCGAGCCCTCGGAGCTCCTAACCAAACACATACACTAACTTAAAAACATTCTACAAACTTACTTGTGCGATCAAATCACCAAAATACCATTAAAAACAACGAATTAAACCATGAAATCCAAGAAATCTTTCAAATTTCATAAACCTCCAAATTTTCCAATTTATGGCCGAAACACGTCAAACAACGTCCGTTTTCAACCAAACTTTATAGGAAGCGCTTAACCAACATATATGACCTGTACCGGGCATCGAAACCAAAATACGAGCCCGATACCATTACTTTTTGATAAAATTTCAGTTTCATTATCCTTAAACATTTTCAGAAAACAATTTAACAGAAAAATTCTTTTACCGGGGTTCTAGACCCCGGATTTTAATTCCGACCATACGCCCAAGTTCCATATTTTTCTACGGATTTTCTGAGACCGTCAAATCGCAGGTACGTGCCCGTTTACCAAAAATATTGACCAAAGTCAACCATATCAATATTAATATCAAAATTCTTCAAATTTCTCACATTTTTCATATATTTCAACATAATTTTTTTTTCAGCTTCGCGCCCGAACTGCGCAGGCAAATCGAGACAACTATAAATGAGGTTTTCAGGACCTCAGAAGCTCGAAATGATTAATAAAACAAGTGATGACCCTTTGGGTCGTCACATTCTCCACCTCTAAAACAACCGTTCGTCCTCGAAAGGACAAAAGAAAGAAGTACCTGAGTCATGTAATAGATGAGGATATCGGCTCCGCATGTCAGACTCGGACTCCCGGGTCGATGCCTCAAGAGGCTGACCCCTCCACTGAACTCGCACAGAAGGAAAACCCTTCGACCTCAATTGTCGAACCTGCCGGTCTAGAATAGCCATCGGCTCCTCCTCGTAAGATAGATCATTGTCCAATTGGACAGCACTGAAGTCTAACACATGTGTGGGATCCCTTTGGTATCTCCGAAGCATAGATACATAAAAAACTGGATGCACGACTGATAAGATAGGCGGCAGAGCTAGTCTGTAAGCCACCCCTCCCACTCGGTCTAAAATCTCAAATGGACTAATATACCTAGGACTGAGCTTGCCCTTCTTCCCGAACCTCATCACGCCCTTCATAGGCGACACTTGGAGCAATAGTCACTCGCCAACCATGAAATCTACATCTTGAATCTTACGATCCATATAAGTCTTCTGCCTGGACTGAGCTGAAAACCTTATTCATGGCCTCCTGAACTAAGTCTGTACCCAACAACCGAGCCTCTCCTGGTTCAAACCAACCAATTGGAGATCGACATTCCCTACCATACCATGCCTCATACGGGGCCATCTGGATGCTGGACTGGCAGGTGTTGTTGTAGGTGAACTCTGCTAATGGCAGAAACTGGTCCCACGAGCCTCTGAAATCAATAACACAGGCTTGAAACATGTCCTCTAGAATCTGTATAGTCCTCTCGGATTGGCCATCCGTCTGAGGATGAAAAGCTGTACTCAGCCGAACCTGGGTGCCTAACTCCTGCTAGACCGCTCTCCAGAACCGCGAGATAAACTACGTATCCCGATCTGAGATAATAGATACCGGCACCCCATGAAGTCGAACAATCTCCCTGATGTAAATCTCTACTAACCTCTCCGATGAGTAGGAGACAGATACTGGAATGAAGTGTGCTGACTTGGTCAGCCTATAAACAATGACCCAAATAGCATCAAATTTCCTATGAGTCACAGGAAGTCCAGTAACGAAGTCCATAGTGATCTGCTCCCATTTCCACTCAGGAATTTCAATCCTCTAGAGTACACCACTAGGCCTCTGGGGTTCATATTTCACCTGCTGACAATTTAGACACCGAGTGATATACGCAACAATATCTTTCTTCATTCTGCGCCACCAATAGTGCTACCGTAAGTCCTGGTACATCTTCGTGGCACCCAGGTGAATAGAATACCGCGAACTGTGGTCCTCCGCTAAGATAAACTCTTGAATCCCTTTGACATTGGGCACACAAACTCGACCCTACAATTTCAATATACCATCATCATCTAGATTTACCTTCGTGGCACCTCCTCGCTGTACTGTATCTCTCAAATCACGCAAATGAGGATCATCAAATTGCCTCTCACGGATACGCTCTAATAGAGAAGAACGAGCGACCGTGCGGGCTAAGACCCTGCTAGGCTCAGAAATGTCTAATCTCACGAACCGGTTGGCTAAGGCCTGGACATCTAGAGCAAATGGTCTCTGACTGACTGGAATGAATGCAAGACTACCCATGCTGGCAGACTTCCTACTCAAAGCATCGGCCACCACATTGGCCTTACCTGGGTGATATAGGATAGTAACATCATAGTCTTTCAGCAACTCTAACCATCTCCGCCCTCGTGGATTCAACTCCTTTTGCTTGAACAAGTACTATAGGCTTTTGTGATCAGTGTACACCTCACATGGCACACCATATAGATAATGCCTCCAGATCTTTAAGGCATGAACTACTGCTGCCAACTCAAGATCATGAACTGGATAATTCTTCTCATGTATTTTTAGCTGTCTCGAAGCATAAGCAATAACCTTACCATCCTGCATCAATACCGCTCCAAGCCCTGTATGAGATGCATCACAATAAAATGTATAAGGCCCTGCACCCGTAGGTAGTACCAGTACTGGTGCGGTAGTCAAGGCTGTCTTGAGCTTCTGAAAGCTCGCCTTACACTCCTCTGACCACTGGAACTGGGCACCCTTCTGGGTCAACCTGGTCATCGGGGTTGCAATAGAAGAAAACCCCTCTACAAATCGACGGTAGTAACCTGCTAACCCCAAGAAACTCCGGATCTCAGTCACTGAAGCTGGTCAAGGCCAATTTTGGACTGCCTCAATCTTCTTTGGGTCCACCTGAATACCTTCCACTGATACAATATGACCCAGAAATGCCACCGAACTCAACCAGAACTCACATTTCGAAAATTTGGCATATAGCTGATTATCCTTCAGAGTCTGAAGAACCACTCTGAGGTGCTGCTCGTGCTCTTCCTGGCTACGGGAGTATACCAGGATGTCATCTATAAAGACTATCACGAACAGATCTAAGTAAGGCCTGAATACCCGATTCATCAACTCCATGAATGCTGCTGGGGCATTAGTCAACCTGAAGAACATGACCAAGAACTCATAATGCCCATATCTATTGCGAAAGGCTGTCTTAGGAACGTCAGACGCCCTGATCTTCAGCTGATGGTAGCCTGACCTCAAGTCTATCTTTGAGAACACCCTCGTTCCCTGGAGCTGGTCAAATAAATCATCAATCCTCGACAGTGGATACTTATTCTTTATTGTCACTTTGTTCAATTGCCGATAATCAATACACATCCGCATCGAGCCATCTTTCTTCTTCACAAATAGTACGGGCGCTCCCCAAGGGGAAACACTAGGCCTGATAAAGCCCTTCTCAAGAAGGTCTTGCAACTAATCTTTTAACTCTTTTAACTCCGGCACGGCTATACGATAGGGTGGAATAGAGATGGGCTGAGTGCCCGGTGCCAGATCAATACAGAAATCAATATCCCCGTCGGGTGACATGCCCGGCAGGTCTGAAGGGAAAACCTCAGGAAACTCCCGTACAATAGGGACAGACTCAATAGAAGGAACCTCTGCGCTGGAATCACGAACATAAGCCAGATAAGCTAGACACCCCTTCTCGACCATGCGTCGAGCCTTAACATAGGAAATAACAGTGCGAACGGAGTGGCTTAAGGTACCTTTCCACTCCAGTCGGGGTGATTCTGGCAAGGCCAAGGTCACAGTCTTAGCATGACAATCTAGAATAGCATGGTTTGGGGACAACCAGTCCATCCCCAATATGACATCATAATCCACCATGTCCAAAAGCAACAGATCAACACGGGTCTCAAGACCCCCAAAGATAACTACGCAGGAGCGATGTACCCGATCGACTACAATGGAGTCGCCCATTGGTGTAGACACATAAACTGGGATATCCAGAGCATATCTAGGTACGGGCAAATACGATGCAAAGTAGGAAGACACATATGAATATGTAGACCCAGGGTCAAATAATACTTAAGCACCTCTGCCACACACAAGAATGGTACCTGTAATCACGGCATCTGATGCCTCTGCCTCTGGCCTGGCTGGTAAAGCATAGAATCTGGGATCTGCACCTCCCCTCTGAGCTACGTCTCTAGGACGGCCATCAACTGGCTGACCTCTACCTCTGGCTGGACGGTCTCCAGCTCCACCTCTATCATCTCTGCCCCCGCCTCTGGCTGGCTAGGCAGGCTGAGGGTCAGCTAGGGCCTGAATCATGGGACGAGGGTCCCGCTGCTGTGTGTTGCCCGTCACTCGAGGGCAGAACCTAACAAAATGACCTGGGTCACCACAACCGTAACAACTCCTAGGCTGATAGGGCTGCTGGCCCTGACGACCCGAATAGCCTCCACGAATACTCTAAAGAGGCTGAGCATTAATAGGAGGCTGATCTGAATAACGCCCACGAAACCCACGATCACCTGGTCCACCCTGTGAAGCCTGAAGGGCGGAATGGAAAGGCCTGGAAGACTGGCCTCTGTCAAAAGATTCTCTGCCACCAGAAGACGAACCACTAAACCTGCCTGAATGATGAGCCCTCTTGTCTGAAGAATAACTACCTCCCCGAGCAAAAGCCATCTCAACTCTACGTGCTGCATTAGCTGCCTCCTGAAATGATATATCACTCCCCACTCCCATATCCATCTGGAGTCTAATTGGCTGATTAAGCCCCTCTATGAACCTGCGAACCCTCTCCCGCTCAGCGGGAAGTATCACCACTGCATGACGTGCAAAATCCACAAATCTCATCTCATACTGAGTGACAGTCATAGTGCCCTGCTGGAGGCGCTCAAACTGCCTCCGAATTGCATCCCGCTGAGTAACAAGGAGAAACTTCTCCAGAAATAACTCTGCAAACTGATCCCATGATAAAGCCGGGGACCCTGCTGGTCGAGTCAAACAATAATCCCTCCACCAAGCCTTGGCGGATCCTGAAAGCCTAAATGTACAGAAGTCAACTCCATTGGACTCCACGATCCCCATAGTCTTGAGAATCTCATGGCAACCGAATAAGAAATCCCGAGGATCCTCCGATGTGGCACCGCTGAAGGTAGTGGTTAACATCTTGGAGAACCGATCAAGTCTCCAAAAAGAATCAGAAGTCATGGCGGCTCCATCTCCGGCCTGAGCTGTGGTACCAGACTGAGTGGCCACAGCTGGCTGGATTACTGGTGCCTGAGGCTGAGGAGCTACTGGCTCTGGAGTATGAGCGATAGGAGTCCGGGCCCCTCCTCCAGCCTGAGAAGTAGCTGGGGCAACTGATAATAGACCCGCTCTGGCAATGCTATCCATAAATCCCGCTATCCTGACCAAAGTCTCCCGAAGATTCGGGGTAAATAAAGCCTCTCCTGGGACCTGAGCTAGGCCCACTGGAGCTGCTGGGACCGGAACCTCCTCGCCAATCTCAATATGAGGCTCCACCTCTGGAGTAGCTGCCAGGGGCTGAGCTTTTCCCCTACCACAGCCTCTGATACGGCCTCAGCCCCTGCCCCTCACGGGAGCTGCCTGGGGCTCGGGCTGCTGGTCAGCGGACGAAGAGCGCGTGTCCTCACCATCTGCAAAAGGACAGAATAGAAGTTCGATCGGTATTTGAGGAACAAATCGCACGACAAGAAGGAACAAATGAGAGACTCTTTCCTAACTCAATAGACTCTGGAGGACAAGTACAGACGTCTCCGTACCTACCTCTCAAACTCTACTAAGCTTGTTCGTGAGTGGTGAGACCGATGTAACCTAGAGCTCTGATACCAACTTGGCACGACCCGGATTTTCCCCCAACATCGGGATCGTGATGGCACCTACTCGTGGTAGCTAGGCAAGCCACTTTATTCACACTATCCTATTTTTAGCAATATTTCATATTCAATTTAACAACCAAAACCATAACCTTAATTAAACAAGTGCGGACGACTTTATAAAAATAGCAATAAGCAGTTTCAAGGTAAAATGATACTGAAATCCTCTACCCAAGACGTGGAGTCACCAACTCACGAACTACTTCATGAATACTACACATAATGGTCTGAAAGAAATATAACATAATCTGTTTGTCTCGGAACAAAGAGACTACAACTAGTAACATAAATAAAAGGAAGAGACGCCGGGTCTACGGACGCCTGCAAGCTACCTCGGTCTCAAGATGCTCCACTCCCATGCAAAAGATCTACTGCTGCTGCTCCTGATCGAAACCTGGACTTGTGCAAAAATGCACAGAAGTGCAGTATCAGCACAACCGACCCCATGTGCTGCTAAGTGCCTGGCCTATCCCGGCGAAGTAGTGACAAGCCTAGGACCAGACACCCACGTAAACCTGTGCAGTTCTATATATATATATACACCACAAGATAACGAGAAATAATCAAGTAACAACTCAACAAGGAATATCTCAGAAGAACTCAGCAATTAACAACAGTTAACAAGTCCACAAGGAAAACAAAGTATAATGGAAAATAGGTAATATCAAGTCAAGGAATGGCAAATAGTTGCACGGCATCACCCTTCGTGCTTTTACTCTCATCCTCACCAAATAAGCAATAAAGTGCACAGCATCACCCTTCGTGCTTTTACTCTCATCCTCACATCCATGGTATGACATGATCCTTCGTACATGGTTCAATAAATCAGGGCACAATATTAATCTTCGTGCATAATCAATAAATTAGGGCACGACATTAATCTTCTTGCATAATCAATAAATCAAGGCACGACATCACCCTTCGTGCATTATCACTCTTCCTCACCCAAATAACAATCACATTTAATGGCAGAGAATGAAAACAATAAATCATGAACCGTCCCGGCAAGGGACACAATAATCATCACAACAATGTCCTGGCAAGGGCAATCAGTATCTCACTTCACAATAGCAACTCTACAACCCGACAAGGGTTCAACAATTTATCTTCAATATGTCTCACAACAAGTATCAACATAGACTCACGCTCATGCTAGACGCCGGTGTATGGATGCTCGTTACCACAGCCCATACACCGCACTCGATCACATAGCACATAGCACATAATCCTATTCCCTCAAGCTAGGATAGAACAAACACTTACCTCGAAAGTTTAAGGCCAACTCAGTGCTTACCCACCGCTTTCCCTTTTAAATTTGTCTCCAAATGCTTCAAATATATTCACAAACAATTCGAAATACTCAACACGAATCGTAGGAGTGAATTGGATAATAAATTTACTAATTTTCCGGATAAAATCCAAAATATATTTTAAAATTCAATAGTGGGACCCACATTTCGAATCCCGAAAAAACTTGCAAAATACAAACATCCATTTCGATATGAGTTCAACCATACCAAAATTACTAAATTTCGATAATATTTCGACCCTCAAATCGTCAAATCTATTCGAGAGGGTTTCTAAGCTTTTCCCGCAAAATTCATGGATTTAATGACAAAACTTGCAATAAACTCGAGTAATATAACCACAATTAAGTTAAGAACACTTACCCCGTTGTTTTCTCTGAGACTTTCTCGAAAATCGCCTCTTCCCTAGCTCCAATTTGACAAAAAAATAGAAAATGGGACTTGTCCCATTTTCTAGAAATAAGTATTCTGTCCAAAAATTCGGGATTACTGTTCACGCGTTTTTACATGGGGTACTGTACACAGTACTATTCACGGGGACTGTATACGTACTGTTCATAGGTATTGCACACGGTACTGTAAATGGGGTACTGTACACGGACTGTACATAGGGTACTGTACACGATACTGTTCCAGAGTACTATTTCTGCAATTTTTTTCTGAAATTTTCTTAAGTCCGAAAACACTCCGAGACACCTCCGAAACACTCCCATGCCCTCGGGGCTCCTAACCAAACACATACACTAACTCAAAAACATCCTACAAACTTACTCGTGCGATCAAATCACCAAAATAACATTAAAACCAATGAATTAAACCATGAAATCAAGAAATCTTTCAAATTTCTTAAACTTCCAAATTTTCCAATTTAAGGCTGAATTACGTCAAACGACGTCCGTTTTTAACCAAACTTTACAGGAAGCGCTTAACCAACATATATGACCTGTACTGGGCGTCGAAACCAAAATACGAGCCCGATACCATTACCTTTTGATAATATTTCAGTTTCATTTTCCTTAAACATTTTCAGAAAATAATTTAACAGAAAAATTCTTTTACCGGGGTTCTAGACCTCGGATTTCAATTCCGAGCATACGCCCAAGTTCCATATTTTTCTACGGATTTTCTGAGACCATCAAATCACGGGTTCGGGCCCGTTTACCAAAAATGTTGACCAAAGTCAACCATATCAATATTAATATCAAGTCTTCAAATTTCTCACATTTTTCATATATTTCAAAAAAAATTCTTTTTTTCAGCTTCGCGCCCGAATTGCGCACGCAAATCGAGACAACTATAAATGAGGTTCTCAGGACCTCAGAAGCTCAAAATGATTAATAAAATAAGTGATGACCCTTTGGGTCGTCACATTGTTCAAGGCTATGTATTGAAGAATCAATGATGAAATGAAGTTTCAAGTGTTAAAATCTCTAATTGTCTTCTGTATTTACTATTTTCTAATTAGTTGACTAGTATTAATTTAGATCTGTAATTCATTAGTGTAGCCTTGTATGTATAAGTGAAAGTCCAGAAAAAAACAATGTAATAAATAGTAAAATGGTAGTAGTATAATCGCAGTAGCAGATCACTTAGTTAAATAGGTAAAACTCATAAAACAAGGCTAAACAACCCTGACATGAATCGATAACAGCAAGTTCGCAGTAATAATTTCCATCAGCTTACGTAGGTAGTTTAATTTAGAGATCGATATCTGGATTTAGATAAGTTTAAAAGAGAAAACAACTAGGTGAAGTAATAACTCGGATGAAAATGACTTTGTGATATCAAACAAGATAGATTCGTAGTGAAACCAGTAGTATAACTGGTCTACTGTGAATGACTGATTTTAGCTTTAGATAATCTGAATACTGTATGTAAGTAGTTTAACCATTTAGATTAATCACGCTTTACATAATTGAATGATCTACTAATCTCTTAGTTTATAGGTAATTCAGATACAAATTGTAAATTTATTACTAGAAAACAAAAGCAAAAAACAGTCTATTAGTTCAGCTTTCATGTACATTAGACAGTTATGATCTAAAGTTAACATCGATAATTTGTATAGTGATTTACCCTTTGATAAATAAAGTGCAATTGAATTCATTCTTAATTCCAGATGTTTGTTTTTGTTATAAGTCCTTCGTTTCTGTTTTCATTATCATTGCTCCGATTTGGTCTGGGCCTAATATACGACGCGGGCCTGGAATGTATTCAAAAATTCAATGGGCCATTGACTAAAAGCCCAAGTCTGGTCTGGGTCATTAAGACCTGGACACATATGATATTCTGTTAAGTATAGATCCGGAAGTCCATGCCCAATACCAATGGGAACAATAAAGGCCTGGACTCACTCTTCTGGAAATTCAGTTAAATAAAAATGACTAAGGGTAGAACAAAAATAGAAAAACATAGTATATACATATTAGGATTGGACTATAAAATTAAATTGGGATGAGCCTTACACAATAATAAAGCAGCAGGGCCCCCTTTAGTAATTAATAAAATATATAATAGATTCGGGAAGGCTAATAGCGAATTCCATAGCCTCTCCCAACAGATTTAAAAGCCGTTAGACGTTAATTAGGCATGATTTAATACGCCTTTCTTAAATACGAGTGTGCACTTGGTGCAACTCAAATCCTAAATCCCAGCGAAGCCGAAATGTATTAAAAGTTATAGGCGTACTGGTTGCAGTGTGGCCCGAAATACGTTTTCGCGACGTCGCAATTCTTAAAAATACCAAAGTCGAAAACACATACATATTGCTAAAAGTATATAACAAGTCATATAAAATTGAGAACGACGGTTGAGCGACCGTGCTAAAACCACAGAATCTGGGAGTGCCTAACACCTTCTCCCGGGTTAACATAATTCCTTATCCAGGTTTCTGTTTTGCGGACTGTAATAACAGAGTCAATTTCCTCAGATTCAGGGTTAATCGATGACTTGGGAAATCGTTATCTTCCCAAGTGGCGACTCTGAAAATTAAATAAAAATCCCGGACCGATTGTCCTTTATTTGGAAAAACTCCTTCCTTTTTGTTATTATATCTTTCTCGGGTATTTGAACATTGAGGTATACCCAACATATCTTTTCAAAAGGATCGGTACAAAAAGGGGTAGTATAAAGGGAGGTGTGACACCGATCACTTACTACTAGCCAAATAGAATAGACATACAGATGGTTGCCCATCGATGAAGTAATATACATGCCAGCAGAATGGTCGTATTTTCTTTTAATGGGCCTCAAGAGTATCCAACCTTATACGCCATACCGAGTATTACAGAAACTTGGAAGATATCAAATTGTGCCAAAAGATGGGGGTCTCAGCCTTCAAGCAATATAGATTAGTCTCGATGGGCAATTTCCGGAAGCAAAAGTCCGGCAAATATGGAATGAGTGTCAATGTCTGAAAGTGGACACTTGTGTGACTGGGCTAGAGGTGAAGTGTCACCTAGGTATTCCGCATGGTACCGTAGAGACTTTGAGCATGAAAGACTGACGAAGATCCCTCACATTCAAGAATTTGCAGAGCTATCAAAGGCACAATGGGATTGGCTTGCCAAGGAGAATGAATATCGAGCCAAAATCAGTATGTTGGAGAAACAATTTCAAGACCTCCGAAAGCAACTTACAAGCAGCGGCCGATGAGGGTGAAAAGAAATAGCTGATTAAAGAGAATGAAACATTGAAGGATCAGATTGTGAAAATGAGAGCAACAACCGAAACCCCAGTTTGACTTGACCGAGATGAAAAGCTAATTGATAATTTGCGGTGCAAGGTGAATGACTACAACTTTGATCTAGATAAATACGAGAATGAATTAACTGGGGTTCGAAAACAATTGGCCAGGAATGCTGAAGAAAGGGCTTGGATGATCTAACAATTAAAGGATGAACATAATGTTGAAGTTGCTCGGCTAAGGAAAAAGATTATCATGGACGAGGTCAAAAGTAGCAAACAAACAAAAGAATTTGACATAGAAATAGAGCACAGCTACATGGCCATGGCTCGATTAGAATTGGAGCTACAACAATTTCAAAAGAAGATCCAGCAAACCTTGGATGCTCATGCCGAACAGATCGGGAGGTTGCTTCGAGAGAAAGGAATTATCAGGGAAAGAATTGTCAACATTGCTCACTATATTACACGGAAATGCCAACTGTGCGAGGATATGACCCAGTCCACATTTGCCTCAGCAGCAATGGTCATTGTGAAACAAGTAATGACAGACCTGGATAAACTCCAAAGGGGATTAGGATATAGGCCCGCGGTAAGACCGAACGATGTCTCGTGGGCACTAGGAGCTTTAATGTATTAATAGGACATTCATTTTCTGTATTTTTATTTTTTGCATTTAGAAGGTTGTAGTACAACATCATCTTTTGAAATCAATGATTGAGTATTAATGAAATTGGAAATCCAAAGGTTGTCATTATTTTCTTTGCATCCAATTGCTTGTGCGATAGGCAAACATATAGGATCGAAAAAACAAAAGAGAAAAAAAGGGGGAAACAATGAAAACGAAAAAAAAGATGAAAAAAAGAGAAAGAACATGGGTGGAAACAAAAGGAAAGAAAAGCAAAAGCCGAAAAAAGAAAATTGGCGGAATAATAAATGCCGGGATGACGCATAATTGCCAGGCAAAAGTTGTGCTTTCAAAACTTGTGATGTTCAACTATTATGATCTAACTATTAACAAGTTTTTGTCGTTGATGAGTATCAGATAATGCAGTTAGCAACTGGCATTCTGGCACATCACAACTACAACACTTGTTCTAAAAGCATGACGAAAGCAGTTACCCAAGAAATTGAGCCGACAATCATGGATCCCGTGCAAGAGGAGGAAGTAGTAGATGTGAATAGCATGAAGGACAAAATGTATAAGTTTAAACAGTATATGTCGGAAATGTACCAGGCTTGGTCGAGGGGACAACCTTTACCTATTTACCCAGCCAACCCCACATATATTCCTCCACCAGTCCCAAACCAAGATCCACCCACCATGAACTCATCTTCTACATACCCTACATACCCACACTATTACGCCATTACATCACAAGTACCACCCTAACTTCCTAAACAAGCTCCACCACCACCCCAGGCTGCTCTAGTGTATGTGGCACCACCATCAGCCGCTTTACACAAATCCTCTAGTGAGCTTGTATTTCATATCCAGGATAATCATTAATACCCTCTAGAACCCACCTTTAGACAACATGGTTCTTATACCCCACTTATTGATATTATGGAAGAGGAAAAACCTGTTAGAAATCCTAAGCATGAGGAGATGGCCAGGAAAATGAAGAGCCTTGAGTAGTCGTTTCGCAATATGCAGGGTCTGGGAGGCCAAGTTAGTGTGGCATACAAGGACTTGTGTTTGTTCCCCGAAGTACAACTATCCGCTGGGTTTAAATTGCCAAAATTTGACATGTATGATGGCCATGGTGATCTAGTGGCCCATCTGAGAGGTTATTGCAGCAAAATGCGTGCAGCCGGGGAAAAGACGAGCTACTTATGGCTTTTTTCAGTCAAAGCCTTTGCGGCTCAGCACTTGAATGGTACATCCATCAAGATCATACCCGATGGTTCATTTGGGACGATTTGGCTCAATCATTTGCAAACCATTTTCAATATAATCTGGAAATCATCCCAGATAGGTTGTCACTGACTAAAATGGAAAAGAAGCCTGGAGAGAGTTTTCGGGAGTATGGTTTCAGGTGGAGAGAGCGTGCGACTCGTGTGGATCCACCAATTAAAGAAGGAGAAATTGTAGATTATTTATTACAAGCTTTGGAGCTGACATACTACGAGCATCTGGTGTCTGCTATCGGAAAGACCTTTAATGAAGTGGTAAAAATGGGGAGCTTTGTTGAAGACGGTTTGAAAACAAACAAAATCATGAGTTATTCAACCATTAAGGCTACCAATCAAGCAATTTAGACGGGGAAGGGAGGAGTATTTGGGAAGAAAAATAAAGAAGAAGTAGCAGTTATAGAGGGAAGGTCTTGGTCTCGGGGCCCCAACCCATATCATCATCAGCCTCGCCCATATTAACCTTACCCACCAACACCGTATAACCTACCTCAACATTTTTACCCCCCGACTAGTCCTCAGTTTTCTGCCCAGCATGACCAGTCTTACCTACCGCCTCTTCCCTCATGGCAAGCTCCAGCCCCTTAGAATGTCTACCATGCCCAAAATACATACCCACCACCAAAATATTACAAAAATCCCAATAGAACCAGTTTCCGTCCCGACCCTAAGGTCAAAAGTGATAGAGTTCAGAGAAAGAAAACATTCACTCCTCTGGGAGAATCATATACCAGCCTCTTTGACTGATTAAGACAATTGGGGATGTTGAGTCCTATTGAGCCTAAAATTCCCAATCCTCCACCGAGAAACTTAGACCAATCCATCCATTGTGAAAATTGTTCAGGGGCACCGGGACATGACACTGAGAAATGTTGGCACCTAAAATCTGCAATACAAGAACTCATTGACTCTAAAAAAATTGAGGTGCAAGCCCCTGAGGCTCCCAACATAACACAAAATCCTTTGCCCGAGCACCATGAAACACATATGATAGAGTTGGTACAAGGAGAAAGCTGCAAAAAGCCCTCTCAGATTGTGATAACAATCAAAGAAAACAACAAGACAGAGGAGAAAGTCGAAAGTGAGAAAGTATCAGTTGAGCCACCTGTAAGTCAGCCAGCAGTGGTAATTGAACCTGAACCTGTAAAAGTGATAGTACCTGGGGTGAAGCCCATATTGACTGTGAAAGGGGAACATATAGAACCAGTTGTTATCAAGATGGTCGATCTGATGCCGATTGTGAACATCAAAGCTGTACCTTGGAATTACGACAAGGTAACTATCATGTACAAAGGAAAAAATGTCAAGGGGGAGATTTGCGAAACCCATGGTTTGACCCGATCTGGGAGATGTTTTGCTCCTGATGATTTGAGGAAGGCGAAAGTTGTGAAAGAAAATTTGGCCCATGTGAACAAAGCGTTCACCAAAGAAGAAGCTGAGGAGTTCCTAAAGAAAATGAAAGCTCAAGATTATTCCATAGTTGAGCAGCTGATGAAGACACCAACTAAAATATCTTTGCTATCTCTGTTGATTCATTCCGATGAACATCAAAGGGCATTAATGAAGATCCTAAATGAAGCTCATGTACTAGAAAAGATCACTGTGTGTCATTTGGAAAAGATTACAAACAAAATATTTTAGTCAAACAGGATAACATTCTCAGACGATGAACTACCATTGGAAGGGACAGAGCACAATAAGGCATTATACCTTACAGTGAAGTGTAAGGAATCAGTGGTGACCCGTGTCTTGGTCGATAATGGGTCGAGCGTTAATATTTGTCCTTTATCTACTCTAGGAAAACTGAAGATTGATCATGAAAGAATCCAAAGAAATATCATATGTGTGAGACGATTCGATGGTGGTAGAAAGAACACCGTTGGAGATATCATATTAGAACTTACCATCGGACCAGTTGAATTCACCATGGAGTTTCAAGTCTTGGACGTTGCTGTGTCCTATAATCTTCTGTTAGGACGTCCGTGGATCACCGCTGCAAAAGCGGTACCTTCTTCAATACATCAAATGGTGAAGTTTGAATGGGATCAGCAAGAGATAATAGTTCATGGTGAAGATAATGTTCGTAACGCCATCACGCCATTCGAAGAAGTCGAGGGTGAAAAAGGTCCTTGGGTGTACCAAGTTATGGACAAGGTGTCTGTGAACAAGATATCTGTAGGTGAAAGAATCCCAGTACCCAAAGTAACCCCTGCGGCAGTCATGGTTGCTAAGGAAATGTTAAAGAATGGGTTCTCTCCGGGAAACGGTATAGGAGTTGCTCTGCAAGGAATAATACAACCAGTTATCTCCGGGAAACGGGTAGCACTAACATTTTTGGTCTGGGTTTCAAGGAAACCATTGCCGATATACAGAGAGCAAAAAGATTGAAAAAGAACAGATGGACCCTCCCTAAACCGATCCCAAAAATATCCCATTCCTTCGTCAAGCCTGGTACACAAAGACGTCCTGCGATGGCCATGCCGAGCCATGCAGAGATAAGGCCAGATGAAGAGCTGTTAGAAAGGTTTTAGAGGTTGTTTGAAGGCGTGAATATGATAGAGGCAGCTGAGGGAACAAGCAAGATGGATGTTCAGTTTATTGGACCCCAGATCAGGCTAAATAATTGGGAAGCTACTCCTCTTCCAATCAGAAGGGAGTTGTGGTAGTTAGCTTTAATGTTCCATTCCTAAATCTGTCTTGTTTCAAAATTGTAATCCTATGTTTCGTCTAGTCAAATGTATCCAAACCTTGTCACCTTTCAATGTTTAATGAAATGCAATTTCATTCTTCCTCTATTTTTGTAGCCTTATATTATTTTATTTTCTTTTCTTGTACAGTCCAGTTTTTGTTGATTTCAATGTGTGTCATACATGAAGGATTCCCGGTCCAGTCTTGATAATCAAATAGTTGTACAAGAAATTGAAAATGGTAATGAAGTGGAATATGAGGATGAGGATGCTCTGGAGGAAATTAGTAAGGATTTGAGCCACTACGAAGAGAAATCCAAACCAAACTTAAATGAGACGGAGTCTATTAATTTGGGGGATGAGGAGAATATTTGAGAAACAAAGATTAGTGTGCACTTCGAGGCCTCAGTCAGAGAGGACTTGATCAAGTTATTACATGAGTACAAATATATATTTTCCTGGTCTTATGATGACATGCCAGGGCTCAGTACTGATTTAGTGGTACATAAGTTGCCCACTTATTCGGAATGCCAGCCTGTTAAGAAAAAGTTAAGAAAGTTCAAAACAGATATCAATGTGAAAATAAAAGAAGAAGTCAACAAGCAGTTTGAGGCAAAGGTCATACGGGTTCACCAAGTATCCCACCTGGTTAGCCAATGTTGTACCTGTTCCAAAGAAAGATGGAAAAACCAAAGTGTGCGTTGATTATTAAGACCTTAATAAAGCTAGTCCGAAGGATGATTTTCCATTACCAAATATCCACATATTAATTGACAATTGTGTCAAACATGAGATTGGTTCTTTTGTGGATTGTTATACGGGTAATCATCAGATGTTGATGGACGAAGAAGATGCAGAATACATAGCCTTTATCAGACATTGGGGAACATATTGCTACAGAGTAATGCCGTTTGGGTTGAAAAATGCTGGAGCTACATATATGAAAGCAATGACCACTATGTTTCATGACATGATACATCGAGAGATTGAAGTGTATGTGGATGATGTTATTATCAAATCTAAAAAGCAGTGCGATCATGTCATAGACTTGAGGAAGTTCTTCCAGAGGATTCGGAGATACAATCTCAAGCTCAATCCAGCAAAATGTTCTTTTGGAGTACCATCTGGAAAGTTATTAGGGTTCGTGGTAAGCCGACGTGGTATTGAACTGGACCCGTCCAAGATAAAAGCAATTCAGAACTTGCCTCTGCCAAATAATAAGAAAAAGGTGATGAGTTTGTTGGGTAGGTTGAATTATATTAGCAGATTTATTGCTCAGTTGATGTCGACCTGTGAGCCCATTTTCAAATTATTTAGGAAAGATGCTGTGGTGAATTGGACTGAGGAATGTCAAGATGCATTTGACAAAATCAATGAATATCTGGCCAATCCTCCTATGTTGGTTCCTCCAGAACTTGGAAGGCCCTTGATCCTTTATTTGACCGTATTGGATAATTCTTTGCTGTGTACTGGGGTAGCATGCTGAGACGGGGAAGAAAGAGCAAGCAATATTCTATCTTAGTAAGAAATTTACATCTTACGAGGTAAAATGCACTCAGTTGGAAAGAACATGTTGTGCTTTAACATGGGTTGCACAGAAGTTGAAACATTACTTATCGGCTTACACCACTTATCTTATATCTCGTCTATATCCCCTGAAGTACATATTACAGAAGCCTATGCCCATAGGAAGGCTCGCTAAATGGCAAATCCTGTTTATTGAGTTTGATATTATTTATGTAACTCGCACTGCAATGAAGGCACAAGCAGTCGCTGATCATTTGGCAGAAAATCCAGTTGATGATGAGTATAAACCACTAAAGAGATATTTTCCTGATTAGGAAACAATGAATATTGAAGAATTGGAACAAGACGAAAATTCGGGGTGGAAATTATACTTTGATGGGGTTGTTAATAGCAAAGGAGTCAGGATTGGAGCAATGCTCATTTCAGAAACAGGTCAGCATTATCCTGTTACCGCTCAGCTCCGATTTTTCGGTACTAATAACATGGCCGAATATGAAACATGTATATTGGGACTAAGGATGGCAATAGACTTAGGTGTTCAAGAGATTTTGGTAATGGGTGACTCGGATCTCTTGATACATCAAATTCAGGGAGAATGAGAGACAAGGGATTTGAAGCTTATACCGTACTGACAGTGTCTACATGAACTATGTCAAAGGTTTCAATCCATAGAGTTCAAGCATATCCCAAGAATGCACAATGAAGTTGCAGATGCTTTGGCCACATTGTCGTCCATGTTGCACCATCTGAACAAACCTTATGTAGATCCATTACAAATCTAAGTTCATGATCAGAATGCTTATTATTTTACAGTAGAGGAGGAACTTGATGGTGAACCATGGTTCCATAATATTAAAGAATATTTGAGGATGGGGGTGTACACGGTGCAAGCTACAGGAGATCAAAAAAGGGCTATAAGGCGACTAGCGAGTGGATTTTTCTTCAGCGGAGGGATTATATACAAGAGAACCCCAGATTTGGGTTTACTAAGATGTATAGATGCGCAGCAGGCCACTACAATCATGGCTGAAATACATACAGGAACTTGTGGACCTCACATGAGTGGATATGTTTTAGCCAAGAAAATACTAAGGGCTGGTTATTATTGGCTCACTATGGAGAGAGATTGCATCAGATACATACGAAAATGCCACCAATGCCAGATACACAGAGACTTGATTCATTCTCCGCCATATGAATTGCATACAATGTCAGCACCATGGCCTTTTGTTGCTTGGGGCATAGATATGATCGGTCTGATAGAACCCGCAGCATCTAATGGGCAAAGGTTTATTCTGGTAGCCATTGATTACTTCACTAAATGGGTGGAAGCGAAGACATTTAAAGTAGTGACAAAGAAGGTAGTAGTGGATTTCGTACATACAAACATCATTTGCTACTTCGGAATTCCTAAGGTGATTATTATAGATAATGGAGCCAATCTTAACAGTCATCTCATGATGGAGGCATGTCAGAAGTTTAAAATCTTGCACCATAATTCTACACCTTATCGGCCTAAAGCAAATAGAGCAGTTGAAGCTGCAAATAAAAATATTAAGAAAATTCTTCGAAAAATGGTAGAGGAGTCAAGACAGTGGCATGAAAAATTACCATTTGCTCTAATGGGTTATCGTACTACTATGCGTACTTCAATTGGTGCTACCCCTTACTCATTGGTGTACTAAACGGAGGCAGTGATACCTGCAGAAACTGAAATACCTTCCTTCCGGATTATAGCTGAGACTGAAATTGATGATGATGAATGGGTAAAGGTCCAATTAGAGCAATTGATCTTGATCGGCGAGAAAAGATTAGCAGCAGTGTGTCAGGGACAGCTGTATCAGTGAAGGATGGCCAGAGCATATAACGAGAAAGTATGTCCATGGAAATTCGAGGTTGGACAATTGGTGTTAAGACATATTTTACCACATTAGGCCAAAGCAAAAGGAAAGTTTGCGCCTAATTGGCAAGGGCCATTTATGGTATCCCGGGTATTGTCCAACGGAGCTTGATACCTAACAGATGTAGAAGGAAAATGTGTAGAGACCGTCATTAACTCTGATACAGTCAAGAGATATTACGTATGATTCCTTTCATGTATATAATTGTATTTGTCATAATTTTAAAATTGAAGTGATGAAGGCATTTTATTTCTCTATCCAAACACTTTACCCATTGCTACCCCTTTTGAGCCTTATTATATTATTCTTCCGTACCCCTCTTTCGGAATCAATTATGAAGTCAAAATGAATGATGAAATGAAAATAAAATAAAAAAAAGAGAAGAAGAAAAAATAAGTGAGAAAAAGAAAAATTCTGAAAAAAAGGAGAAAAAGAAAAGATATGAAAAAAATGAAGGAAAAACTATATATACAAAAGAAGAAAATCGGGAAAAAGTCAAACGCCGAAGAGATCATATTGCATGAACTACGTCTGACTTGATCCCAAAAGCTACGTAGGCAGCCTCAGTGAGGTTCAGTCACGATTGAAAATAGAATCCAAGTTTCCCCAAAATTGAAACTGGCACAGAAGTTATGTTTTTTATGATTCCGAGAGTTGTAATTGTTTTGAACCCATGTTATAAATTTGAGCGTTTATACCCTTCTTTCTAAACCCATCCAAAAGCCACATTACGGTCCAAATAAAGACCTTCTAATTAATTTCAAGGAAATCACATTGCAACAAGAATAAAGGAAAACATATCATGGACAGTACCCGGGAGTTTGAAGACAGAAAATAAAAAATAAAAAATGAGAGAGTCTTATTGGTGAAAACCCTCACGGGCATCATAAGGCGAATGTTAGTTGAAAGAAAAATAAAAATGAGAGAGTCTTATTGGTGAAAACCCTCACGGGCACCATAAGGCGAATGTGAGTTGAGAGAAGATAAAAATGAGAGAGTCTTATTGGTGAAAACCCTAACGGGCACCATAAGGCGAAAGTGAGGAATGGCCTAATGAAATGGAAGTGGCAAGACAAGTAAGGTTTGGGTTGATGAAAAGAGAAACAAAGTCAGTAATGATTTGATTGGACAGACTGGGTCGGGTATCCAAATGCATGGCATGGTCAAAGGAATCAGCTCTCCTACCCAGATAAGTTCTTTCTTTTACTTCAAGATATCCCCACCTCTAAATTCAGGGTCATTGCATTTCATTTTATTTGTTCAAAACCCGTTGCCAGTTGAAAGCTAACTACCAACTTCTCATGATGGATGGCACATTGATACTGGGCCCTTCAAAGGACAAGAGAAATAAAATAACACATGGCGATAACATAGCCAAAGGGAATAAAAGAGAAAAAGAAACAAAAGAGAAAACAAAAGTGGATTACAATGAAAGAATTGGGAGGGCAATTGAGAAAGGACAGCAAAGCAGTACAAAGCAAGATGATGCAGATAAAGGAAGCAAGGCCAACAAGAATGCAGTTGTTAACCATCATTTTATAACTAACAAGTTGTTTGTTGATTAATACAGGGACAAAAGATTCAAATTCTTACTAATCACTTTAAAGTGAATGTGACCAATGTGGGAGAAACAATCAAGAGGAAGCAACAATAAAACAAAGAATCCACGATGGAAGAATCAATAATCAAGAACCTACCCGAACAACGAGGGAGGTATTACCTTTTATTTTTAAAGCTACACCCAGTTATCAAATTGAGGGAATATTTTTCTGCATTTTTAATTTACGCTCAGGCGCCCACCTGGATAACAAGGGAATACTTTTCTGCATTTTTAATTTCTGCATCAGGCGCCCACCGGGATAACAAGGGAATACTTTTCTGCATTTTTAATTTCTGAATCAGGTGCCCCCTGGATAACAAGGAAATACTTTTTTGCATTTTTAATTTCTGCATCAGGCGCCCACCTGGATAACAAGGGAATATTTTCTGCATTTTTAATTTCTGCATCAGGCGCCCACCTGGATAACAAGGGAATACTTTTCTGCATTTTTAATTTCTGCATCAGGCACCCACCTAGAGAATAAGGGAATACTTTTCTGTATTTTTAATTTCTGCATCAGGTGCCCACCTAGATAACAACGGAATATTTTCTGCATTTTTAATTTCTGCATTAGGCGCCCACCTGGATAACAAGGGAATATTTTTTGTATTTTTAATTTCTGCATCAGGCGCCCACCTGGATAACAAGGGAATACTTTTCTGCATTTTTAATTTCTGCATCAGGCGCCTACCTGGATAACAAGGGTATACTTTTCTGCATTTTTGATTTCTGTATCATGCGCCCACCTGGATAACATGGGAATATTTTCTGCATTTTTAATTTCTGCATCAGGCGTCCACCTGTATAACAACAGAATACTTTCTGCAAAATAAAAGCTTTCTTCTATCTAACAAGTAACAACCTGATAGATTGAAAGCCCCATACTGGGGCATAAAAAAGTTTTCTTTATTTTTGTAATAAGCAGGCACCAACCTGGAGAACAGGGAAACACATTTTTGAAGTTTTACAAGTAGAATGAAGCAATATGTTTGAAGCAAGTTACAAGCAAAAAGATTCATCGAAGAATGGAAGATACAAACAAAAGAACAAGATGCAAGATGAAAGATCAGGGCAATACAAGACACAAGACATAGATAGGATTTTTGTAATTCATAGACTACAGCTTAGGCTAGCTTCTTTATTTTTCTTACCATGGTGTAATAAGGAGTCAGTCAGCAGTAACAGTAGCAACAACAGCAACAATAGTGAAATCACAGCTTCCCTGGTACTTTCAAACTACCAGATATTCCCGAACTATACTGACCTGATTCCTGTATAACCCAGGTTATGTAGGCAATCCTTGAAGCCGGATGCGGTCAATACTTTCAAAAATGCTTCATACGGAATATGCGAGTGGGCAAAAATCCCTCATTACTGCTTACTTGTCTTTGCACTGAAACTCTTCGTGCTCCCAAGCAAAGAGGGGCAGCTGTGAGCACGTGATTTTTGCCCCAAGCAATTAATTCCAAAATAAAAATACAAAAAATGATTATTGATTGCAATTAGCTTAATTAGTGTATAGAAAATACCAGTGTTTGTTTTAATTGTTAAAAATAAAAAATGAAGGAAATTTGAAATGAAATACAAAAGAGAAATTAATTGGAAATATCACAAAATATAAAGGTAATACTAGGAAATTGGGAAAAATACAAAACTTTTGAAAATAAAAGAAAATACATCAGTATAAAATAAATACAAGGAAAATAAGTATAAAATACAAGAAAATATAGAAATTAATTAAATAAATACAATTCAAAAATACAAAAATACAAAATACAAAGACAAAAGAATTGGGCCAAAAAGACAATATTCATAGCCCAAAGTAACACAACACAGACCAGGCCCAAACAATTTTAGACGGTCTACCCAGGTATTAAGCTAAACGACGCCGTACAAAAACACGCAAGATCTGGGCCGTTGATAAAATTGATCAATTGACCAAATAAGGTGGTGTCTTCGTGAATAAAACGATATCGTTAAGGAATTAAATCTCAACCGTCCATCTTATTAAATCAAACAAATGAGACCAGTGCATCACTTAAACAAACGATGTAGTTTAGCCAATTAAATCATGACCATTCAATAATCTAATCCAACGGACCAAATGAAAGGTTCATTAAACCAAACGCCGTCATTTTGAAGGCAAATTAATCTTGACCGTTCAATTAATTGAATCCAACGGTTGAAAGACAATAACACAAATTCAGTATATATCCCTAAAGCCCCGTTCATTTTCATTATACACACACACACACTTTTATAACACAAACCCTAGCCACCCTTAGACCCTTCTTCTCCCCCCTTCTCCCACAAGACCACCGAAACCCTACTGGTGGTTACTCTTCTGTTACCTTCTCCTGCTCAGGCCACCCCTCTAAATACCCCTCTCTACCTTCTAACACTCTTATCTCCATTAACCTCACCCCAGAAAACTCACCAGCCTTCCATTCTTGAAACTCCGGTTGCTGGAACCCTAGCCGGCAACCACCAAGCTATGAACTATCCTTTCACCTTAACACCGCAGAACCACCATAAGATGATCTATCACCCCATCATAGTCCCACACCTTGAATATATCCCAAACCCTTCGAATATCAAAAAATGTCTCGCCGGAACCCTACTCCGGCGAGAACCCAAAAACAAAACCTTTCAAAAACCTTACCCTGAGTCTCTGACTACCCTTTTACACACTCAAATAAACTTCCAAAAGTCTGTCTGGAATGATTCATCATTTAAGAGACCCCAAGTCTCTAAAACGCTAAAAAATCAAGAAAGAAGAAAGAAAATGAAAGAAAGAAGAAAGAAAGAAGAAAAGAAAGAAAGAAAAGGAAAAAGAAAAAGAAAGGAAAAAGACGAAACCCTAAAGCTAAGTACCCTGAAACCTACTTCTATTAAGTGTCTTTTTCTGTTCTTATCTGTTTGAAACTTGGATCTATTTAGAAAATCCCTATGCATGTTAAAATATATTAAATATCCTGAATCCACCTTTGTTCTATACTTTGCTCTTCTGTGTTCATATTAGACCTGATCTTATTACATATGTATGCCTTAAATCAACTAAGTATTCTTAGTTTTGGATATAGCTATCTGTAAATCATATGCTATTAGTTATTTTTATGTTATTGTTCAATAGATCATGTCTCGACTAGGGTTTTGATTAGTTGGAATTTAATCATTATCAATTTGTCTCTCTGAGTTCTAATTAATTTTAAGTATTAGTCGTAATTAGGGCTATTTGTGCAAGACTACGTATAACTGGCTACATTTGCAATGTGATTTATATGTTGGATTCTTCTGAACTTCTGAGTGCTTATGCACATTTGGGTTATGTGTTTAAAATGTCTATTATGGTTATATTTGCAATACAGTATGAGTATTTGATTTTGTAAAGTCTATTAATAGCTATCTTTGTAAGGGTTAATTAGTATGAAACTGGCTAAGAATTTAAACGAGTCTCAGGGGGGTTATATTTTAAATATGTTAATTACCCAAGTCTCGGCAGACCTAACAGTAGGTCGGGTAAATAGCATTGAGTGTAAAGGGTAAAAGGGGAAAGGGAATTGGTATTTCTGCAGATTATATAGAGCTAATGAGGGTATAAATGACTTTAATGCTTGGTTTTACTAAAAATACCCGAACAATAAGGGGTAAATAAGGCATAGTTAAATGGTAATTGTATAATAAACCTTAGCAAGTGAGGGCAACTAGGTAAAATTTGCCCAATAGAACAATAAGGAATAGCCTAGAACCTTCTAGCAGGGGTTCAAGTGTATTTCCATTAGAATTCTGCTATACTTAATTGATTTAATTGAAAAAGAGTTGGGGTGGGAAACAGGAATAACTAATTCAAAATTCCACCCAAAATTTATTCTATAAATAGTCTATCTCAAGCCTGAAAAAGGGGTTTTGAATTTTAGAAGGGGAGAGTTCACATTTGGAGAGTTCTAATCTTCAAATAATTAGGGGTTCAATTTTCTGGTATACAATCTTAGAGTCAAAAAGTCAATCAAAAGAGTTCTGAAATTTCAGAACTCTAATGGTCTTCTACTTAGCATACAATTCGAGTACTATTTCTGGAGTCTTCGCTGGTTATTCCTCTGTTGTGTTCACTTCAACTTAGCTTGGATTTCTATTTGCTCGAGTTATTTGCTGGTTGCCTACTGAGTTTGGAAACTTGATGTGTTAATTTCTCCTGTTCGCTGTTGATATTTGGCTGCTGCTATTGCTGATTTCTCTTCTCCTTCATCCCTTAGAACTCATCGTTTTCCTTTCATTTGATCAGGTATACTATTATATCCTGAAGGTGTAATTGAAACATGATGAAGGAATGAAATTGTTGATTAATTTTGCTGAAGCTGTATTTCTATTTTTTTTATATTTGTAGTTATAATTCATAGATCTCTTGTAATTCATTTAGGAATGGGTTGTAATAAGTACTAGACTATATAAACTCGATTAGACTAAAGTAGTAGTAGATAATACTGTAGTAAACATATCTAGTAGGTTAATTATAATGATCGCCTAAATCTAAATCTAAAATCGGCTAAAACACAGCTAGTACACTTAGATTTATATATGCGCTAAAATTAGACATGCAGTATTAGTACTTAGCTATTTTGTTAGTTGACTTTTAAATCAGAATCGTTTAATTCAAAAAGTATAAGTATTTTTGAATTTCAAATTGTATTACTGTTTATCCTTACTTAAAATGATTTAGCTACAAATTTTCTTTCAGACTCTGCGATTTGATAATAGTAGTTCAAGCATGCTTAGTTAAAATTAGAATACTATTTTCTTTAGTTAAAAATAAAGTGACAAAAAATAATCCTGCAACCAATATCATGATAACGATTTGTATATCATATTTTCCATGTAGAATAATAATATTAATATAAACTACTGTGTTAGAATTCTTAATTAATTGTTAAATATTGAAATTAGTAGTGACTAAATGCAAATTAGCATTTAAACTGTTAATTGTTACATTCATAAATGCTGCTAAAATGATAATTAGTTTCTGTCCTGCTTTAAATGTGAACGATTCCTCAACGGGAGACCAGGCCTGGATCGAATTCAAATGGCATTCAGGCCTTCGAATAGGAACAAAAATATATGCTGGGCTCCAGAGGACCAGTTGTATTTGACTATAAACTGTTAGGTAGTCTGAAGTCCAGGTCCAATAATGAATAATGGCCTGGACTCCAATATTAATAGTCTGACATTAATACAAAAACTTTCATATATTAGGAAGAAAGAACAAAAATAGAAAATATAGTGCACGAATAGGATTGGCCTTTAAAAATGAGGGATGAGCCTCGTTAAAAAAAATGAAAACACTTGGGGCCCCCAAATAAATTTCAACATAAAAACTCTAGATTCGGAAGGACCGTTTAGCGAATTTCACGATTTTTCCCAAAGTTAATAAAGATGTAGATACTTTAGGCGCGATTAATAATATTACATTCCTAAAACGGGTGCACATTTATGTGACCCAAATCCAAATTCCGGCAAAGTTAAAATGCACTAAAGTCATAGGCGTACTTGTACGATGTGATTCGAAATGCGTTTTCACAACTTCGCAATTCTTAAAAATGACAAAGCGGGACATTAATACTGCATAAAATTGAAGCATATAAAGAAATTAGATAAAAACAAATACAATAATTGAGCGACCGTGCTAGAACCACAGAATCCGGGAGTGCCTAATACCTTCTCCCAGGTTAACAGAATTCCTTTTCCGAAATTCTGATTTCGTGGACTATTAACAGATTCATAATTTCCTCGGTTTGGGATTAAACCGG
The DNA here is from genome assembly GCA_032618575.1 of Nicotiana noctiflora. Lineage (NCBI taxonomy): Eukaryota > Viridiplantae > Streptophyta > Magnoliopsida > Solanales > Solanaceae > Nicotiana > Nicotiana noctiflora. The sequence goes on along the minus strand of JASVEL010000541.1, from coordinate 112,175 downwards.
TGACTTGGGACACAATTATTTTCCCAAGTGGCGACTTTGAAATTAATAACTAAATCCCGTTCCGAATGTCCTTTAATTGAATAAACTCCTTCCCTGTTTTTATTATATCCCTCCCAGGATGTAGTATTAATAAGCGGTATATGAAAAAGGAGGCGTGACAGTTATGTGTTTGTAGAAATCATAACTTTAGGAGTACTTTAGGCTGATAGTTTTTTTTTTTATGAGCAACAAGTATTTGTCTGCTTATGAATATGTCATCTTTTGATTCTTTGATGTTTGGACATAGTGTGATGTGCTAGAACTATATTCTATTTTCTCTAGAAAAAACTATACTTTTTAATATAAAAAAACATTAGAGGTAAAAGCCTATAAGTCTAAACAATTCTCATGTAAGTTAAAGTAAAATTCTTTCTTCAAAATGTTATAAATTAGTTATTAATTTAGTTCATGACCAAGTTGTGACTCTTCAATGATTTTGCTAGTCACACAAAATTTGTATAGAGCTAAATTTGACTTCTATACAATTGCAAATAATGGTGTTAATCTTTATGTGTTTCTTTTTACTAAGTGTTAGAATTCTCTTTAAGTGAAATATTCTTTTTATGCGTTTAGGTTTTCTTTTTAAGGCGAAATAACTGCTAGTGTGCTTAATCATTGAGTGACAACACTTTCTTAACTTTCAGTAAATTAAGAGTTGAACGAAGTATAATTTGATTTTATTTAATTGTCATGGCATGCTTGACTAACTAAGAGCTCTTAGGAAAGCAAGTCTTTTATTAAACATTTCTTCTGCTTTAATGAATAGTTATAAGGAAGTATTGGATTTAACATTGGATTGTAGAAGTTGTATGTAACGTCTTGATCAGACGTTTTGAGCGCTAGCGCATCGTTCAGTAGTTGAAAGTCATGAAAAACTTCATTTCAGGTATATTGAATAGTACGTACGGTCAGAATTGAATTTTGGGAAATTCGGAGTCAAATTAGAAAGAAACTTTTCATTGCGGCAACCTTAAGTTGAAAAAATGACTAAGATTAGAATTTTGAGTAAACGACCTTGGAATTGGGATCTGAAAGTTCCAGCATGTTTGTATGATGATTTCGGACTTGGGCGTATGTCCGGATTTAGTTTTGGATAACCCGTGAGCATTTCAGCGTATATTATAAAAGTCAGTACTTTAGAAGAATTTTATAAATTTGAGTTGGAAGAAATTTCAGTGTTATAGATATCCGTTTAGAATTCTGAGTCTATGAATGCTTCTGTATGGTGATTCTGGAGTTGGTAGCGCGATCGCAAGTGAATTCGGGTGTCCGGAGATCATTTTGAAGTCATTTGGCTAAATATAGAATTTGAAAGTTTTTGAGAAAATTCGACCAGAAGTGCAAATGTTAATATTGGGGTCGAAATGCGATTTCGAAAGTTGGGGCAAGTCTATAGTGTCGAATGTGACATGTGTGCTAAATTTGAAGTCATTCAAACTAGTTTTGGTAAGGTTTGAGATACTTAGTCTTTTTTAAGGAAGCTTAAGTTGGAAAAGTCAACCAGATATTGACTTTTGTGTTAGAGGGCTCGAAATGTGAATTTTATAGTTTGGATAACTTCGTTACGTGATTTGGGACCTAGGAGTGTGTCCAGAATATTTTTGTGATGACCGGTGTAGAATTAAGCTTGAATTGAAAAAGTTAGTATTTTGGTGAATTCCGGTTGATAGATGAGATTTTGATCCGAGGATCGAGATGGAATTCCGACAGTTTCTGTAGCTTCAATGGAAAGGGTGATCCACATACATATTTGAGAGCTTATTGTGACAAACTGGTAGTAGGGAGAGATGAGAATATAAGAATGAAGTTATTCATCAGAAGTTTATCTGGTGAAGCACTCACTTGGTATACAGAACATGATCCTCGTAAGTGGCTTAGGTGGAGTGATATGGCACATGACTTTATGGTTCGATTCAGTTTCAACACCGAAATCATACCAGATAGGTTCTACCTAACTAAGATAACAAAGTTGTCAACTAAGATGTTCCGTGAGTATGCGTTACGTTGAAAGTCAGAAGTATCTTGAGTACAACCCCCGATGAGTGATAGTGAGATGACCACCACCTTCATTGAATGCCAAGGAGGCACTATAAATTAAGAGAAAATGATAAGCATGATGGGACAAAAGTTCACAGAACTTGCCAGAATGGGAGAAGCCTTGGAAGAAAGGATCAAATCAGGAAGAATCTAGGATCTCACGGCCTTGCAAGCCACAATCAAAGCAAATCAATCCGGTTCTATCAATGAGAACAAAAAGAAGAAAGATAATGTATCGCTATCATTAATATACAAGAACGCAAGCCATGTGAACCTTTTCCTTACTTTAACCAACCATACCAACACTTTTACCTTTACCAATATGCTGGAACATCCTAAACACCCTACTAGCTCCACCAACTCCTTACTCCGTCTACAACATCCAATCAAGCTATTACCAACCCCGACCCCAAGATCACCAAAATCCACGACCATATCAACAATCTAACCAACCCGTCCAAACTCCAGTTTACCAAAATCTCTCACATGCCGCACCGAGGCCTCATCCAAATCCCAAAATAAAGAATACCCACAACTATACCCAAATAGTTGAACCGTATGCTTAGTTATTCAAAAGGTTAAAGGCAGCAGGTGTGATTTAACCCATTGAAGAGAATATCCCCAGTCCTATCCCAAAGTAGTTTGACAGTTCAAAGCGTTGTGCATACCGTTTTGGAGTTTAGGGGCACGATATCGAGTATTGCTACGGTCTTAAGAGCAAAGTTGAAGCCTTGATCAAGGAAGGGGTAATTCAACTTACTGGGGTTCAGCCAAATGTACATAGTAATCCTTTGCCAAACCATGGCGATGCTAGTGTAAACATAATACTTAGTGAGGAAGATTGGAATCCTGAAGGAGCTATTGTTGCAATTGAAGATAAAGAGAAAAGTACCATCCAAGAAAAAACACTAATTAAAGAAGAATCACTTCCTAGAAGCAGTTCTATAATGGCAAATACCCCTCATGAGATTTCTTCACAAGAATGAGTTGCCATCGGAGAATTTTGGGCGTAACAAAGAATTGTGTATTGTCGCTAAATAAGGAAACAAGTTCATTGCTCAAGTACTAATTGATGGAGGTTCTTGACTTATCATATGTCCCCTTAACACACTTAACAAGTTGGGAATCAATATAGAAGCAATTTGGGGAAGTTATATGAGAGTCAAAGCATTTGATGGAGTTCAGAGGGACGTCATGTCACGACCCTAGTTCACCAATTGTGAACACGTCATGACGTCACCTAGTTTTTGCTACCAGGTAAGCCTAACACCTTGCAGAAATAATAACATTTGCGAAAAATTATAATTAAAACTAGTTGACAGGAATACTGTACGTAATTGCGTCCTGGCACAAACACTTCAACACTTAATATTTTAAGACTATCCCAAAGACCCGGAAACTCACAGGCAACACAGGTTAAGAGTATCATAAGATACAGCTCTAATATCCGGAAAAGTCTACAACAACTGAGTACATTAAAGGGAACTACAAACCACAAGATAGAGTAGAAGGAGACTCTTCGGTCTGCGGACGTGGAAGATATACCTCAAGTCTCAAAATATAGAACCTGGGCCACTGATGATGCGCTCGATTAGAAGTACCTAGATCTACACATGACAAAAAAACATGCGCATGAAGGGCATGAGTACACCACGGCGGTACTCAGTAAGTGCCAAGCCTAACCTCGGTTGGGTAGTTACGAGGAAGGTTATGGCCCTACTTAGGTAAAACATAATAATCAATATGATAATAAGAAGACTATATGTGTATAATCACATCATATATCCGGCAAGAAAAGTAAGTAAAACAGTAACAGCGGACAAACACTATCAAGAATAGTGTTATGAACCACAACCAGATATTTATTATCGGGGATCTCCTGTTATCCCGAGGATCTCTTGGTATCCTTAATAAATATATTTCTTGGATCTCTTAGTATCCATAACAATAAATTCTGGGATCTCTTGGTATCCTCAGTAAGTATTTTGGGATCTTCTAGTATCCACATCAATAAATTCTGGGATCTCTTGGTATCCAGAGGATCTCCTAGTATCCTCGATAAATACTCTTTTCTGTGCCAGGGATCTCTTAGTACCCTGCACTCTAAATCATATTGTATAACATGTGCAGTGGAAATTTATGGGATGCCATCCCGTAGTCCCAATTTAAATCGACCAAAAACAACTCAAGATATTAATTAACTACCAACTCATAACAAATAATAGTATATTCTGGCCTAATATAGAATGCAACAATATAGTTTAAGCAAATAGGCAAATAAATCCACTAAACATGCTTCTTTAAGCTAGCACAGACTATAATAGCAATTAGGAATAAGTAAATGCGGAAGAGAACTCAACTCAAGTATTTTTTATTTTAAGTAAAAATTCTGGTTTTCAACAATTAGCTCAAGTACGCGCTCGTCACCTCACGCACAATGCCATCAATTACCAAATTCATATCATAAGGGATAAAGTCCTCCACACAAGGTTAGACAAGCCACTTACCTCGATCAAGTGCACGCCAACCTGAAAACATGCTCTTGCCACGAGTATCCGACTCCAAATGGCTCAAATCTATTCAATTAAATTGCATTTGTAAATAATAATTCAAGTAATTTATTCTACAATAAAATTCTAAGCTAATGAAATTATGTAAAATGACAAAAATACCCCTCGAGCCCCACATCTCGGAACCAGGTAAAATTTATATTTCCAGAAACCTCGCACTCTCACGAGTCTAACCATACCAAATTTGTTAAATTGCCATATCATTTCGACCTTCAAATTAGTGATTCTATCCAATAGAGTTTTTTATCCCTTTCGAACAAAATTCTTAGATTAAACACCAAAACTTGTAATAGCTTCGAGTTATACACCCAAAATTGTGTTAAGAGTACTTACCCTGTTGTTCTCTCCAAAAATCTCCCGAAAAATTGCCTTATCCGTGCTCCAAATCGTCAAAAATGACAAATGGAACGAAGTTTGGACTTTACTTGTTGATGTAAAATCATCTTCCATTCAATAGAAAATATTTTCAATTCAACGAAAGAGATTCTCATAACCCCAAGAAGTTTCAACATGCTGAAACTTTCCGTTTCGTCGAGCCCCGAGCTTGTGGTCCTCCTTTGAGTGTGGGTTCAATTGAATGAATCTGTCAAGTCAAGGAAAACGTACGTAGCAGCAAGGATAGTGCATCGCCTATTTATCGTTCTCGCTCGGGAGCCAAAACGAACACGCCTGCTACCTACTGTACTGGACCTTCGATCAGGCATTCTACCTTTGTCGAATCGGAACCAACACCACTGCATTGCGCTCGAACAGTTGAGCGGCCGCCGGCCAGCAACTTCCGTGCACAGATATAGATTCATTCTTCGTACCTGGTCCAGCCTCACAACCCTTCGCGAGTTGGTAAGAAGTCAGTCTTGTTTGGTAAGACGTAATTGGACAAAGAAAAGAGTGTGCTCGACCGGAACAATGGCCAACAACGTAATTACATAGATAACTGCTCCTCCCCTGATCCTTAAGGCTTTAAGGCAAACCATATGGCGGCTGGAAAGAAAGACGACCTCACCTTCTCTGGTGTCAGTGAGAGCTATTTGAGTATCCCCCGTTGACCTTCTTTTGTAGATAGAATCTTCAATGAGTGGAAACAAGCAACCTTACTAAGAAAGGTGCTTGTTGAGTAAGGCCGGCTTTCGAGCCCAAGCCCCTTTACTAGGTTGGGCGCTTGAGCGCATCTTTCTCATATCGATCAAGGCTTTCCTTGAGTTTGAAATAAGGGGCAAGAAGCAAGGGCGTAGCAGCTGCGCGAAGTTGCGCCTTAGCGCATCCGTTTTCTTGCAGGAGCGCTAACGCACGACCGTACGTTTTCTTCCGCTTGCTCTGCAGTACGAGCCTCATACAGAGCCGCGCTCCTTTAATATGATGAGAAGAAGGGGGGCCGGCCTCTTTTCCGTACCAATCCTTATTTACTACTACATTTTTTTTGGGGTGTATAGCTCAGTTGGTAGAGCATTGGGCTTTTAACCTAATGGTCGCAGGTTCAAGTCCTGCTATACCCAAACCTACCTTACACTCTACTATGAATAAGGATGCATAGTAGCCTTCAAAGATGACTCTTTCGCCTTTAGACTCGCTTCGGCGACTTCGCCCTTTAAGTGACAAGGGGGTTAGCCGCTCCTATATCTAACCACCGCTCACCCCGATCACATATTGGCACGTTCACGATGCATCATAATCAAAAGGCCGTAAAGTAAAGAAGACCTATGCATCAGTGTACTGTCATGATCACATATTAGCTCGATTTTATTGACGGCTTGAAGGCGAAGCCGCCTATTTCTTAGGGCAAAGGGCGCTCCATCCTCCTAACTCCTTCCACTTCTCCCAGGGACTGGAACTATGGACTGACCTTCGGGGAAGAAGTCCGTGGGACCCCTCCTTCGAGGGCGCCTAGATAGTGAAAGGTTATCCCTTTGCAACGCTGGAAGCTAAGCAAAGTCACGAAGCTGACTGACTATGCTCGAGCAGAGCTCAGACCTGGAGGTGGTGGCTGAATTCGCCGCAGAGTTCAAGAGCGAGCAAGACTATCTTGGTGAATGCAATAAGAACCGGCTGCTCCCCGCAACAGAGTGCTTTGCCCATGCTGCTATCTGCCGCCGAAGCGCTCAAGGGATTCGTGCTTGAATGTCGAGATCAGGGGACTCTATCCAATCCATGCAGCAAATCTATTTGTGGTGGAAAAAACTCAACAATAAAAAGAAATAAATAAAATATAGAAAATCATTGAATTTGTTTGCTCCGATACAAGAGATCGGCCCCGAAGCAAGATATGGTGGGTGCCAGCAACTTTCACTTGTTAGGAGTAGGGGCTGAAAAGAGCTCTTTGTATAGGTTGGGTTTTCTGGGCTTTGATGCTTACCTTCTTATTATTAAAAGGGGAAGGTTTAATAAAGGAGCTTTTCGGCCATTTTGCTGGATTGTTGGTCCGTAGCCCCGCCCTATAGAATGAATAAGGAGAGGCTTATCGATGACCGAACCACTCTTATACTACTCCTTACCTCACCCCCCTTGTCACTTAAAGGAAAAGCCAGAGAAGGGGGCCTGCTGGAAACCCTCGCCTTCGGCTCCATACTGAAAAGGCCGGCCATGAAGGGACATCACGACTATCCTTTCTGGGAATACCGGGCTTTATATGATCCTGATCAGTGATCAGTATATTTTAATATTCTGGATCCTTATGTGCTTTTTTTTGTTATACTAGCGGCGGCAGATCTATTAGTAAATAGGAGCCGCTATCGCTCACCCAGCTGGATGTCAATCTGACGGATGGATAGGCGTAGCAGAAAAGAAAGGGTCAATTACAAGAGGAAGGTGGAGGAAAAAAGACGAGAAAGCAAGACCCAGGAGGCTCGCAGCTACCACGGCCATAAGCACTCCGCTCGTTCGTAAGCCCCTTTAGAGATAGGGGCGAGCCAGGAGCTTACTTCGAGTATTTATGACTCTGGTGGCAACACGTGACAGGCGAATGACATGATTCTCGAGGAGTTACACGACGGCCATGTGATGATGCATCAAATAGATGCAAGGGTGGATGACTCAGTAGGTCCTTGTATGGACTAATTGTGTTCCCCACAGGGAGAGCTTTAGAGGAAATAGGAGTGGACATCTATATGGGCTTCATGTGATTCGAAGCCAACCACTATGTATTGCAAGAAAGTCCTATGTGTACCTATGTATACCTAATGAAAGCCAACAAGAGCCTCTTAACACTTACCTGCCTAAACCAAGCAAGATTCAAGAATCAATCCATTACCAGCAAGATACGATACGGCTTAGCCAAAAAAGGTGAGCGCCTAGCGCGAGCCTTATTGAAAATGGCCTAGCTAACGAGCAATCTTTCTAAAGCAAGAAGCAAGGGCGCAGCAGCTGCACGAAGTTGCTTCTTAGGGCATATCCGTTTTCTTGCTCGTTAGCGCTTGACTAATAAGATAGAAGGAGCCTTTCTTGCTTGTTTAGTAAAGTCAAGCTTTGGCGGTAGGGTTGGGGTGGCTTGCTGGGGCACGAGTGCCCTTACTAGTTTTGCGGCTTTGATTGGCAAAAGAGGTTTTCACCTTCTAGCCATCAGTTTCCGGATTAGCCTTCGGACTTTCCTTACCCGCCTTTATTGAGAAAGAAGAGATCTAAAGGTTGGACATCCATCGCTGTCGTGATGACGCAGTCGAATGTTCATTCGATCCAACACCCGGCCGATCAAACCTATCCTTGGGTTTGATCCAGCAAGTGATTCCCTCCCCGAAAGAGGGATAGTCGTTAGGTCATGAATGGAATGCGAGGAAGAGAGATAAGCAGTTGGCGGGGACCATCCGTTATCGGTCCATATTGGGTAGATCTACCCCTCTCATCCTCTGATCCTTTATCTACCGTTCAATCTATTGATTTAATTTCTTCTCGACTGGCCTATTATGCACTCGGGCCAATCTACTACACGCTAATAATGGTCTTTTGGATTTCATCTCCTACAAAAACAGCAAGTGGTTGGCCGTTCGATCGAGTCCATCCCTTGAAGTCGTACCCTCCCAGTATGCGTGAGTCTTCCGCCGATTGACAGAAATGCCGGCCGGAATTCGAGAATGGTCCATCCCACCATAATGGATCTCTCCTACCGTTACCTACTAGTGGATCGATTTAGGGAAGGAAAGAAATGCCGATGTTGCAATTCTTCCCATCCCGATAAAGCGAGTCACCCGTGATTCGATAGTTCCATTTTTCGCTGATGCAGGCCGATTGGGATCCCAGCAGTCAAACCACTGTGTTCGTTCCTCACCCTCCTTCCAATCAAATCTATTCTAAGGTGTCCGGAGGCTGGGGAAAGAAAGGAGGGATTGATCGACCAACTTGAACAGATCCATAACCTGCTTCCATCTGTCCTGAATGAGGGAATTAAGACGGGTATAGTCGAACTGAACTGCTTGATTCTAAGGTGGGTGATAAGCAGCTGTATCCGTATCAAGCCTACCATCTCTTCTCACGAAAGACTTTCCATCCCGTCTCTGAAAGTTTTGCAATATAAGTGGCCCTGCTTCAAAGCCCCAGAAAACCCCCCTTACTCTCTCTCTATAAAAAAAAGCCCTTTCCCATTTCTTTAATAATATAAGGTAAGCTTTGAAAAGTAACACGCTCCCGACAGGCAATTAATCCATAATATCATCCATCGTTGGCATTATTGGAAATAAATCACCCAACTCTTATTCAAAGCCCGTCTACACACTCCAGCTGCTTCCTTTTGAGCTAGTCAAGCAGGCGTTGAACACGGACTGAGACTCTCCCACCCCTTTGATAGCAATTCCTGCACTTGACGTCGGATATCCTCATTTGAAAATGGGGATAAGTGAGAAGCCGCTTTGCAGGGTAGACTCACTCCTACCTGCAACTAAATCTGCTTCTATATCCTCCTCTTATCTTAGGGGGTAATCATGCCGGTACTTGTGGATTCAGGGGCGGCATCAAGTCGGAAGAGTGTCGCAGAAAGATAAAGATCTGCACTTCCCTTTTACAACATAGGAGGGAGGGGGCCTCGTTCCTAAAAAGCCTTTCTGAT